>WOXC01008438.1:0-59824 GCA_011680675.1 Gymnobelideus leadbeateri | reverse complement strand
TTTTTGATTGACTCCTGCTGCATCATAGAGTTCTGAGTTTCAGTTTGATTGTATCTAATTTTTAGTGAATTATGGTCTTCAGTTAGTTTTTGAAGTCCCTTTTTTAGGGAGGTGTTTTCTTTTTCCAAGTTGGTCACTGCCTCCCTGATTTGGTCTTTAAAATTTTTCTTAAGCTCCTCCAGGAATGCTATTTGGGCTTGAGACCAGATCATGTTTCCTTCTGTGGTCTCTGGTGTGGGCAGAGAGTCTATATTGTCCTGTGTGTTTTGTTGTTCTTGCCCTGCATAGTGTGCTCGAATAGACTTTCTTGCCTTCCCCTTCTCCTTTTCAGCTTCCTTCCTTCCCATTGTGACTTCCTGTTTCTTAGTTTCTCCGGCTATGAGTTTGGGGCATGATCCTTGACTTTGAATACCTCTGGGTGGCTAGTTTATGGCTAAGTCAGGGAAGTCAGTGAGGAATGTAGATGTGTAGGTGGGGGTGAGTCTGACCACTTCAGATTTCTGCCTCTATACCCCTGGGCTATAAGTAGGCTTTTGTTAGTGAGGTGAGGTGGGGCTTGTTGGGTCCCCTCCCTCTCTTCTCTTCAGATTCCTGGCTGTCTCAGTTACACCCCTTCTTGGAGATTCTCAAGCCTGAGGTTATTTCCATTAACTTGGGATTTCAATCTGGGTGGGAGACTTATCTTTGGGTTTTCTGCTTCATGAAGGAGGGATGGGAGGATCTGAGCAGCTAGAATTTACTTTGCTATTCCAGCCCCTGTATTATACAGGCAGGCAGTTTCTAAACTTCCCGGCTGGGGGCTGAATGCAGCCTGAGAAGCCACTCTCTCCACTGGGGGCCCGACTCTCCTACCTGGCTCCAATGATCCGTTCCCTCTGCGAGATGACTGCGATTCTTCTTTGGTGAGTCTGCAGGCTGGGGCTTTTTCTCTCTCTGGTGTAGTCTGCTTGTCTGCTCTTAGGTCTGAGCTGTGCAGACCCCACGCGCTCTGCCCTCGACCTGTGCGGACACACTGGGCTACCTCCTAGGCTGGATTCTGCCAAGCTCTGTCTTCCAGTGGGCTCTGTCACTCCGGAATCCGCTCAGATTCACCCTTTGAGACTTAGTGACGGAGGAGCTCAGCGAGGTTACTGCTTCCTTTCCCCACAACTGCATTTTTACTGTGCTTCAAATATGTGCTTAACTGCTGAATTATTCTGACCTGCCAGTAATAGTTAAGTGGTATTGAATAAGTTTATTCCTAAATCATCCCTATATGCAGAAACTCCTGGCCTCTTACCTAGTCCTGCCTTCAGGCTAAGGTTCCTTTCCTTTATGTGGGGAGTAGATCACCAAGAATGTAACTATGCAATTTAAATGTGCTAACCACCACACCAGGACACAATAACAAATAAATCCTAGTCACTAGATTAAAGTTTTCTTAAGATTCTAGTAGGACTACAACTAACTGTTAGGTATTTCATCCTATAGCACAGGACCACAGCCATCATTTTGAGGCCTCAATGGGCTGTGACAATCAAATTGAGGCTGCATGGAGCTCTGACCACTAAGAGGAGATCTTTTCTCAACTCTAACACTACATCTAAACTGTGCAGAAAATTGAGACTCTATGGTATTTAAATGATATCAAACCATATATACTGGAATCATTAACAAATAACATTGATCAGCTCCATATCCTAGGATATCTATAAGCAGATTGTTCAATGGTAGATGGGAAAGGGAGGATGAGGGGAGGATGCCTCACTTGTCATCCTGGTCAGTATATATTAATTAGTTCTACACCCTGTTTATTTTGTGCCTTTTGGATCCCAAATATCTATCTCCATGTTCAGGGAATGAAACACCCTTCTCAAACACAATTTTTATCCATACCAACGATTCTGAAAAACTCTGAGACAATGGAGGTGGAATTTTTCTTTTCAATGCCTAACAAAAATTCATAGTGTAATTCTAGCTTTCTGTTCATTTATTCTGGCATGTCCTGGAACTTGTGCTCCCTGTTAAATGTGATCTAATTCATTTTCTGTCAAAAGAGAATAATAATATTTGCTACCTTTTATACCCTTATTCTGGCATGTCCTGGAACTCACATTATTCCTAAGCCCCTCTATTGTTGTCCTGCATGTGATCTCTTTCTCTTTTGCCTTGGCAAAGATCATCAGCCGCAGCAGAAAAACACATGTTCATGTCAATAACCATTTCCAGAGCAAATGCCCAAGAACATCTCAGAAGAAACACTCAGGAGCTTTGGAATATATTTCAAGTCTCTCATGGAGCAATTCTAGAGGAATAAAAGAAAATTAAGTAGTCATTTTTTGGAAAGACACCCCTGTGTTGTATTTCTCAAATTTGTGTCTGATTTTATATAGCATTTTTGGGTATGGTTAGACAAAGAGACATGGAACATGCCTTTTTTTGGGACTTCTTGAGACAAAACAGCTATACATCCCCTGAGAAGTGGGGAGATAATACCTACATTCACACCTTATTTTAATCCCATATTTTAATCCTGAAGTCAGACAAGGAACCCTCTCCAAATTGTTAAGGGGTGTGAGGCTATGTTATTTCTTTCTGCTCATGGCTTCAAAAGATATACCCCAGGAAGATCAGGGTTTGACACATTCAATTGGCCTCATCAATACTAACTGACCTTACAACATTAACAGTCTATACTCAGACTGAATATCTCTTGATGAGAGAGAAAAGTTTTTTTCTTTGCCACCCTTATCATCATCATGCTCCCTTCAAGGAAGATTGAGCCTAAAGTTGGGCTAATTATCTGGGGGAGACTGGTACTGCCAAGTTTCTTGGTCTTTGGATCCTGGGCTGTCTTAGAGTATGAGGGCAAGTGATGATCAAAATGTTTTGACTTGCTTGTCTTTCTGTCACAGTGCTCTTCTGCTTCAGCAGGATGTTTACCAGCTCTATTGTTACAGATGGTGTTGGTGTGGATGATGGACCACTTTTCTACAGAGATTGCACCCCTAGTTTATTTTTTCTCTATTTAATAATTTCCTTAGGGGTGTAGTCCTATTATCGATATTACTAGGTGAAAGGATATACACAATTTAATGCCCTTTTGAAAACATTTCCAGAAATGTAGACCAATCTACAGCTCTACCAATTATGCATATTTTGCTTTTCCCGGATCCCTTCCAAGAATCATCATTTTTCCTTTCCAGTTTTTGCTGTTAGTCTTATGGGTGGAAAGAAGAACCTTATAGTTCCTTTAATATGCATTTTTCTAATGAGTGATTTGGGACATTTTTTGACATGACTATTGTTGATTTATATTTCTTCTGTTGAACACTCACTGTTCTTATCCTTTGGAAATTTATCAATTGGGTAATAGCTCTTATTTTTAAACATTTAGTCAGTTCCTTACATCTTGGATATCTGATTTTTTTTTTTTTGGCTTTTTTGGAGGAGCAATTGGGGTTAAGTGACTTGCCCAAGGTCACATGGCTAGTAAGTGTTAAGTGTCTGAAGCCAGATTTGAATTCAGGTCCTCCTGATTCTAGGGCTGGTGCTCTATTCAATCTGCCACCTAGCTGCCCCTTATTTGACCTTCTTAAAGGAAATTTTTCGCAAAGATTTTTTTTTCCTTAGCTAACCATTTTCCTTCCAATTTTAACTATGTGAAATTCAAAATCATTAACTCCTTTTTATATCATGACTATTTTATATTTTGTGAGCCAGGCTCTGCTGTGTTGTAAAATCATATGATTAAAGGAAAATGTTTTGTGGAGGACATTTGGGAAATGGGAATAGATGTGAGAGATAGTTCCCTATTTGGCGTTGCCTTATTTCTCCTTGTTAGCAGCTAGTTCCCCATTTGAAGATCTCTCTTCCTGTCAGAAGTTGTTATAACTTGCTGATGTAAAATAGTCTACTAATAAATCCCTATATCATAGCCAATCAGAAAGGAAGGAGTGTTGATTCCTCAGGAATTGAAACAATCTTCCAATTTCTTATTCTTTCCTTATTTTGAAAATAATCTTAGATTTGTAAATTTCTGAAAACTTGTTAAAATGTTACTCAAGATGATGTCATGTGGATTTATCATTATTGACTATAATAATGCTCTATAAATGATGATAGCATCCTTGCTTTTTGAGAAACCACATATCTCTTTTATTGGCAATTGCTAGCCTTATTAATAAATCAGTCATGCTAAGAACTTTGTTTCCTCAGTCTTTATTGCTTTCTCTTGTGACAACTGCATTGACTTTGCTTATGCATGCACTTGTTAATTTTATGTAATAAAACTGACCATTTTATTTTTTAATGATTCTATCTCTTGTTTCACTATGAATTCTTTCTGTATCCATACTTTGAAAAGGTTTCTCCTTCCTTGCTCCTGTAATTTGTCTGTGATGTGACTGTTTATATCAGAGTCATGCGTCCAGTGGAGCTTTCACAGCCTATAACAGGGACGGGGAACTTGCAGCCTAGAGGTCACATGTGGCCCTTTAGGTCCTCAAGTTTGACCCTTTGACTAAATCCAAACTCCACAGTACAAATCCCCTTAATAAAAGGATTTGCTTTGAAAAGCTTGGCCACGTCCAAGGACATAGACACAGGCCTTGTGGTCACAGGTTCCCCACCCCTGACCTATAATGTGAGCTGCTGACCAAAACCTCATGTCTTCCAGATGAATTCTTAGTTTTTCCAGTAGTTTCTATTAAGTAGTGAGTACTTATCCTCATAGCTATGGTCTTTAGGTTTAACAAACACTATGTTACTATCCTAGTATCCTTTTATGTGTTACCTATCTACTTTTATTCACTGATTTTTTAACAGGTACCCAATGGCTTTGATAATTAATATTTTGTGTTATAGTTTGAGATCTGGTACTGCTTGATCCCATTCCCGCATTTATTTTTTCTTGGTACTGCTAGGTCCATTTCATTTTTTTCACTCATTTTTCTTTGACTTACTTGTCCTTTTATTCTTTAGGATAAAGTTTGCTATTTTTTTAAAAAATAGCTTTATAAAATAATCTTTTAATGTTTTTATTGGAATGGTGCCAAATAAGTAAATGAATTTGGGTAATATTGTCATATGTATTATGTTGGCATGAACCAATCATGAACAATTAATATCCTTATAATTGCTTCATTTTCTAAAAAAAATAATACTTTCGACACCCAGCCACCCGTCCTCCTCCCCTCCTCTCTCCTCCTCCCCATTTCTCTCCTTCCTCGGGCTCCCCGGGCAGGGAGCAGGCAGGCAGCCAGCCGGGCTGCTGGCCCACCGATCCCACATCAGCAGCATTAGCACCTTCGGCTAGGAGCCGTACTACGCCACGGCGTTCAAGCGGAGCTATGCCAGCACCGCCGAGAGCCCGAGTGCACATCTCGTCGGTGCGCACCGGCTACAGCAGCGCCGTGTTCTGGCTACTCCAGCTACTCCCCCCCCTCCCCGCGGCGCCCCCGCCGCAGCTACTCGTCCAGCTCGTCGCTGCTGCCCAGCCTGGAGAGCCTGGACCTGAGCCAGGTGGCCGCCATCAGCAACGACCTCAAGTCCATCCGCACGCAGGAGAAGGTCCAGCTGCAGGATCTCAACGACCGCTTCGCCAGCTTAATCGAGCGCGTCCACCAATTGGAGCAGCAGACCAAGGTTCTCGAGGCCGAGCTGCTGGTGCTGCGGCAGAAACACGCCGAGCCGTCGCGCTTCCGCGCCCTCTACGAGCAGGAGATCCGAGACCTGCGGCCGAGAAGCAGGCGCTGCAGGGCGAGCGCGATGGCCTGGAGGAGACCCTGCGCGCGCTGCAGGCGCGCTACGAGGAGGAGGTGCTGAGCCGCGAGGACGCCGAGGGGCGCCTAATGGAGGCGCGCAAGGGCGCCGACTAGGCGGCCCTGGCCCGCGCCGAGCTCGAGAAGCGCATCTACAGCCTGTTAGACGAGATCGCCTTCCTCAAGGAGGTTCACGAGGAAGAGATCGCCGAGCTGCAGGCGCAGATCCAGTACGCGCAGTTCTGGAGATGGACGTGTCCGCCAAACCCGACCTGTCCGCGGCGCTCAAGGACATCCGTTCGAAGTACGAGAAGCTAGCGGCCAAGAACATGCAAAATTCCGGAGTGGTTCAAAAGCCGCCAAGAACACCGACGCCGTGCGCGCGGCCAAGGATGAAGTGTTTGAGAGCCTCCGCCTGCTCAAGGCCAAGACGCTGGAGATCGAGGCGCGCCCCGGCATGAAAGAGGCCCTGGAGAAGTAGGTGCAGGAGCTGGAGGACAAGCAGAACGCCGACATCAGCGCGCTTCAGGACGCAATTAACAAACTGGAAAATGAATTGAGAACCACCAAGAGTGAGATGGCCAGATACTTGAAAGAATACCAAGATCTGCTCAACGTGAAGATGGCTTTGGATATTGAAATTGCAGCCTACAGGAAATTATTGGAAGGTGAAGCGACCCGGCTGAGCTTCACCAGTGTTGGAAGTCTGACCAGTGGCTATTCCCAGAGCTCCCAGGTCTTTGGGCGCTCTGTCTGCAGTGGGCTCCAGACCAGCTCATACTTGATGTCTGCTTGTGCCTTCCCCTCATACTACACCAGTCACGTCCAAGAGGAACAGATTGAGGTGGAAGAGAACATCGAGGCAACCAAGGCAGAAGAAGCCAAAGACGAGCCCTCCTCTGAAGGAGAAGGAGAGGCTGAAGGAAGAGGAGGAGGGAGAAGAAGAGGAAGGAGGTGAAAACGAAGAAGGTGCCAAGGAAGAATCTGAAAATAAGGAAGGTGAGGAAGAGGGCGGAGAAGCTGGAGAGGAAGGTGAGGAAGCTGAAGGGGAGGAAGAGAAGAAGGAAGAAGATGCTGCTGGAGGAGAAGCAGCGGTGGAGCCCAAGAAGAAGGACTGAGTTCTCTTTTCCTTGACTATTTCAGGTTTCCCCCCCCAATCAAGTCAACAATCCCACCACTACACAATCTGTTGAGCACTGAATGCTGTAAAGAATAAGAAACCACATATTTAACAAAAACAAACCAACTAATCTGAGATAACCTAGAGTGAAAGTGATTGTTGTGCTAGTATTCCCTTTGCAAGAGTATTTGGTGGGCTTCCCGATAGCTTCTCTGGCTTGCTGCCCGATTGTGCATGGTACATGCTTATGAATTCTGACTTGATGGCAGTATGGATGATTCAGTCATTTACAATTTTAAAAAACCGTGAATAAACAAAGTCATTGATATAAATGTTAAACTTGATGAAAAAAATAATTAATTTTGGAAACCTTTGGTGGTTAGAAAATAATGACCCCAAGTTATGTGCAATAAAGGCATCCTGGAACGGCATTATAATAAAAAAATAATATTTTCTGTTTCTTACATTACCATGTAATCCTTTTCTCACCCACAGAGACTCATACCATATGACAAATAGTCTATTTTAGAGAGGGGGGAAAAGTCAACACAATTTTTGACATCTTGAAAAAATCCAAATACATGTGCAATGTGTTAACAGCTGTCAACCTTCCACCTTCATGAAGAGAGTTTGGGAGAGTTTTCACATATCTTTTCATTCTAATCCTATTTGATATTTATAATTTTGTTACATTTACTTTTGATTTTTGTGGTATGTCATTTTTCTTTCCACTGACACTGTCTTCTTGACTCTGCTTCACTCTACATCAGTTCATGTAGATCTTTCCATGTTTTTCCATACTCAGACACATCATTTCTTATTTTCTAGATTTTAAAATTTTTGTTTAATTTTATTGAATAGAATTCTCTATGAGAATTCTCTTTTTCCACTTTCTCATTTAGGCTGTGTTGATTTTTATAGATGTTCAAATATTTCAATGCTTTTTTCCATGTAGAAGGCAGGTAAGTTCACATATGCAAATACTTCTTTGCTAGACTTTACTCAAAGAAGGAAAAAAGAAAAAAAAACCCTACTAAGTATGAACCATGATTGTCTTCTGAATCACCTCCATTTTGGTCTCAGCGGGGCATAGAGAAATAATAGTGACAACCTGTACTTGCTGTGGGTTTAATTGATACTTATATGTCTGGGTGAGGAATGGGAGCAGAGACATTATGGGCAACATGAATTCCCAAAATATGTTTGCTTGTGCTTTTCCAAATGGGGTTGCTTCTAGCAGGACACAAGTCTCACTAGGTGGGCCCCTAGCATTGGTGCTGTCATTTATAGAGCACAATATTTTTCAAATTGTGCTGCAAGGAACCTTGAAACATTCCCAAGCTGTCTTTTTTAATAAAGCTTAAGTTTTTTTTTGTTAAAAGACATTAAAATGCTTTTAGAGGATTTTAATCCCGGGGTTCTGCCAAAATTTTGTTCAAACTGAAGGGTTCTTCTACCGTGGAAAAATTTAAGAACCACTAGATAGTGGATCAGTTTAGAGTTGTTGAACCCTCTTTTCCCAATTTACTTTATAACTCCTTCACTCCTACTCCTAAAGTGAAAGAAAAGATGAAACTTAAGTCATTAATGGTAGGTATGTCCAGGTAATGTGCAAAATGAATATTCTACTCTCCATAGATGACTTTGAATAACAACCACTACCAGTGGAATGCTAGGAATGTCAGGCATTACTCTGGTTAGATCTCTGTCATCCCCCTTCCTCTAGTGTCTATTGTACAACTGTCCTTCCTATCCATACTTTGGGTGTAGTATTTCCTTACCCTTATTTACACGAACTTCACCTGAAGCCTTGGTCCAGGAGGCTCCAAAGGCCTTTGTCACCAGTGCAAGTTGGTGCTGATACATTGTTGATTGAATCATTGTGAGAACAAGAGCACTGGTTAGCTCAATAGCTGCTACCTTTCCTCAATGGCTTAGGCCCTCCAAATCATTCATTCCTTACTACAGACCTGCACCCCGACCTGTACCCTCACTATGCCAGGCATCATCTGCATAAGAATCCAATCACTGCTCTATGGCTGTGGCTTATTTGAGTAGCAAAAGTATAGCTAAGACATTTTTATACTTCAGACTCTAAAGACTCTAAAGATGAGTCAATTTTATGCTTACCTTGTCTTGACTTCATCATCAAGGTTCCTCTCTGTCTGGACCATAGGACCACAAAAGTGATACCTTTGATATGATCTATGAGACCAGAGTCATAGCTGGGCCAATAATCCCCAGTCACCAGATGAAAGCTTTCCTGAAACTTAGTTGATGTTCAGGACTGAAGCTGTCTAGTTAGGATGCATCAAATTCCATTTTGGAAACAGAGCCACCATTTTACCATCCTCTTGTCCTTACTTGTGTTCTGGAATCTCAGTTTTAGAAAACCTCTGGTCCATGGACAAAACTTAGAAGGAATCATAACCTGAATTTTCCCCTAGAACAGAAATTTCATGGTTATGATGCCCTAACCTCCATTCCAGAGAACATTTTTAATGTCCTAAACATAGCACCAGAGCCAAAACCACATGTCTATCCTGCCCCAAACTTGATTTTCTGCATGCATGGAATTACTGGGCCAAGGAAATCTTTGACTTCCATATGTAAGGATCATAATACTAATGTTTCACAAATCTCTTGGCAATGTCAAGAATGACAAGAAACACCACCTATCCTAACCACCATTTTATAGCCACCCCAATCACCAATTATAGAGCTAAAGTTACACCAGCCCTAAATCACCAGGTTATATACATACTGGTCTCATTTGAATAGGCCTTCGTGACTATGCCCTAACACTAAGACAAAGACCTCAACCATAAGGTCCAAGTACCAGCCTGAGCTTGTATTAAGCCCTTACCCCTAGCCCTCACCTCTACATGGAAATAGATCCCAAGATTTTGATTGCTTTGTGCCTTGGTGACTAAAGCCATAGAAACATGAGTTCTGAGCAATGGGGTAAAGGTTTCCCTTAACTATAAACATTTCAGAACTCTACTGAGTTCTTGCTATGAGAAAATGGCTGTTCAAGAACATGGAACTAGCTTCTAGACTTTTATCTTCACTAGGTCACAAACATCAGGCTAAAGACCTTTTACCAGGAGAAAAGCTACATGAGTCTCTGAGATTCAAAGCGCACCTATTCTATTCCTTTACCCAAAGATTCTATCAAGTTCTCACCCCTGAACCATATCTCTACAGGCCATAATTCTTATCTGATGCTGCTTATGAGACTGTAGTGCTGATTTTGCATACTATATAGAAGAGCTGCCAAACTCTAAAGCTTCCACACTTCCACCCAACCTAGACTGCTGAACAAAAAATCTCAAGGAACAAAGAACACCGGGGCTTCCCTCTGACAAATGGTCATGACTGGTAAGAGTTCCACTAAATCAACTTAATGCAACCATGACTTCACTTTGAACTTCAGTGTAGTGATGGCTGAGGCTGCACTGAGTTCTGTCCACCGAGACAAGGCTCAATCCAGGCTCCAACATCAGGCCAGACTGAGCCGAATGGAGAAGATCCATGGTGTTTAAATGATATCAAGCCATACACTATTAAGGGGCAGACCCTTACCATTCAAAGTATTAGCATCATCATCATCAATTCCATCCCTAAGAGAAATTAAAAAATGATATCTACAAGCATTCTGTTGTGGCAGATATAGTGGTGTCCTTATAAATCTAGTTCAATAAATGCCAATTAGCTAAATCATTTGTTTAATGTGTGCCTCTTGGATCTCAAAGGATTGTCCTCATGTTCACATAATGACGCATCCTTCCTGAATTCAGTTATACACCTTATAAATATCTCTGGCAGATTATGAGAAGATAGAGACAAAAATTTTCCTTCAAGTCACAAAATCACAAAATTTTAGATTTGGGGCTTCAGGAGAAATGTCAACCTATTGCTGAAAAATAATCCCTACTAGAGCATGCCTGAAAAGTGTCCATCCTTCCTGTGTGTGAAAATTGTTATCTAGAGTGATTCCTGCTACCTTTCAAGGAGCCCATTCCATTTTTGGATAGTTCTATTTGTTAGAAAGTGTTCCTCAACACCAGGCTTACATTTGTTCCTTTGCAATTTTCATTCATTTTATCTGACATCTGAGGCAAAACAGGACAAGGAGATTCCAGACACTTAAACATGCCAATTAGTGCAGTCTTCTGCATTACAGACTGAACTCTGCTAGTTGGTTCAATTTAATTTCATGAGAGAATTTTCTCCTTTTGGAGATTATTGTGAGGCTGGGGTGGGCGGAGGGAGGAAGAGGGGAGGGGACCATATAACAACACATCAGAAGAACAATATGAGTAAGTATGTAACCTGTGCATAGACTCCCTAGAACTGGTCTGACAGACAAAAGATAGCTTCCTGGACTCCCTTTCTTAGTTTACTTAGTATATACTTTCCACTTACTTATGGTTGTACACCTTATTTCCACTGATAGAATCTAAGCTTCCTGAGGACAGGGACTATTTCATTTTTGTCTTTATATCCTAATATACAGTGTTTTCAAATTCTTTATAGAAGGAAAGACAAAATGCAAGAAGCATTAAGAGATAATGGATCATGAGTCACTGCCAATAGAGGAAGGAGATAAAAGGAAAAAATAACATTTCCCTTAGGACTGAAATCAGAAAAATCTTTAAAATGAAGATGGAGGACACTATATTTGAGGAGGTCATGAATGAAAAAGCATGGAGAAGAAACCCAGGTGTTCAAAGGACTGTTTATTACTGACAGGCATACAAGTGTGTGGCTGCCTAGCCCTACAGCCCTGTAGACACATAGATGGTAACTCAGGCACACCATAGCATATGTACTCCATTTTAGAGCCTGCATCTCTGGGTGTCTGTCTTATTTACAGATGATCATTTTTGCCAGGCAGATTCACAGGGAATGAGTAGATGGGGATATTAGCGACAGGTGATCTGGACTTCAACCCCCATTATCAGCCACAAGGCCACTGTGACTAGGAAAGTTTGCTAACCTTGTACACGTGGATTGGATGAAGCTTGCTAAGCTAATAGACTGCTAACATTACATTATTAACCATAAATAAAACTTATCACATTAGTTACTGTATACATACAAAACTCCTGGTACATAGGTGAGTAAATGAGGGTTTAACCATGAATCACATCTGAAAACTAAGACTAATCAATAGACTAATAGACTATTAGTCGATAGCAATAGACTAATCCTCACACTGTAAAAACAACATAGATTTAACATATAAATAGATAGGCCAATCTGGGGCCTAAATAGGATGCACCATGACCACAAATAGAAGAGAAGCTATAGAACTGTTGTGTGATTCAGTACTGATGGATGGCTGGCCGTGGTAGATTGAAATTGGTATCTGGTGATATTTTGATGAGACTATGTAATATAGTTTGAAAAATAGAGTAATATGAACTGACTGATACAAATTAATTCTGCAAATATTCTATATCGTGAAGCCCTTCACAAATTGGAGTAAGAGATGTGTGCCCACTTGACTATCAGTGTCCTGGATGGGGAATAAAAGACATAAGAAATTTAAAATCAGAGGATGAATTCTGGGGGAGAAATGCAGTCCCAGACCTTGATTTTTGAAGGAAGAAGTTGTCCATTCTGTTTTATGCTAGGAGTACATGTAAAGAGAACTGAGTCAATAAGGAAAAAAGATAGAGGTAGAATGTAGAGAGTTGGGCTCATAGCCCCGATACCATCTTATACCACAAGGATTGACAATCGTAAGTTTCCATTGAGCTTAGAAAAATGTACCATATTTCTTCCTAGGGACTTTTCTTGTGGTTAGCATATCCTTCTATGAGGGCAATAGTGTTTTGGTCTCATGATCTGGCCAAGGACAGTTTCCTTATATATGTTTAATTGAGGGGGCAAATTTTTCTATATTCCCCCCTTCAAACAGAACTTAATTAAAACATGTCAACATAATAATCTTAAATAGCATAATAAATCTGTCTTACAAGATAAAACAGCAAGATACTAAAAAAAGAAATGGCTTGTTTTGATTTAGTATACTTCTATCACAGAGAATTATAGAATTTCAGCTTTAGGAGTCTCATAAATTGGATTACATACCCATAATTCATTGAAAACCCTAAACAAGATATCTGAGAAGTTGTTATCTAGCCTTTTCTTGACCTTTGATTAAAGGCAAATGTTATCTCCTAAGGCAGGCACTTTCAATTTTGCGAATTTTTCCTTACCTAAATTTTAAATTAAGTATCTTCCACCCACTGTCCTCTGGGGCAAATCAAATCAAATCAAGTATCTCTCCTATCCAATAGTGCTTCAGGTATTTTGAAGACAATTATCCTGTTCCTCTAAATCTTTTCTTTTTAGGACTTAGTTTCTGACTTTCTTCCACTGATCCTCCCATGACATGAGATAGAAGTTTTTTGCTGTTTTCAGTGGTCCTCTTCAGAATGTTCTCTCATCTCTGTCCTACAGTGTGGTGCCCAGGACTGGATGAGCACAAGACTCCATAGCAGACCACAGAAAGATTGTCAGAGGCAGTCATATGGTGCTGTGGATACAATATGGGACTTGGAGTCAAGAAGACTTGTGTTCAAATCCTGACTCAGACACTTATTTGTTTGATCTTGATCAAGTCACTTAACTCTCTGTACCCCACTTTTCTCATTTGAGAAATGAGGACAATGAGAACACTTACTTCCTAGGTTTGTTGTGGGGATCAAATGAGTTAACAAATGTAAAGAGCTTTGTAAACCTTGAAGTGAGTGCTATATAAATGGTAGCTATTGTTATAGCCTAACCAGAGAGAATTTGTCCAGTCCTTTGTTAAAAGCTAGGAAAACTTTATCTATTACATGACTACCATTCTAATAACCCTATCAAAGAAAGGAATGAAGTTTTATCTGTATGACCTGTTCTTAATGAAACTCTTCTATCTTTTGGTTGTGACTGCTTACTATCCCATTTGTAACATGTTTTAGAATTTTTCCAGGATTCATTCAAACACACTGGACCATTTAGATTAGATTCTCTTTCTAAAATCGGACA
Organism: Gymnobelideus leadbeateri; assembly: GCA_011680675.1. Lineage (NCBI taxonomy): Eukaryota > Metazoa > Chordata > Mammalia > Diprotodontia > Petauridae > Gymnobelideus > Gymnobelideus leadbeateri. The sequence continues at coordinate 45,916 of WOXC01008438.1, read as the reverse complement.
TTTTCCTTTTCCATGCTTGGGAAATCTTTTATTTTACCATAATCTTTCAGAGATCCATGATAGCAATCCAGCATTTCCATTAACTAGGTCTTTCCAGCACCTTTGGATATAGTTCTTGGCCTGATGGTGATTTTAGCTCAATGGCAGCTATTGTGTTCACTTCCTATTTCCCAACTCAACTCCCAAATTTATCTTGGTTTCCAATCCTTTATTAACTTTTTGTCATTATTGTTTTCCTTGTTAAATAATACAAGAGCAAAATAAGAGTGAAACAACTCTGGGTTTTTACTATCATCTTTTATCGTCTCATTCACCAGGAGCAGCCATATCATTCCTTTTTGATGCTCTATTCCCCACATCACAAAACAATTCCTACTTTTTATTGTTTACTGCTTTCCTCATCAGCCTTAACTCATTTTTACTTTTAACATTCCTGACACCAGTTATAGGACACTTTAGGGGACCCTTTTTGTCCTTAGCTCTGCTTGCTTCTCTCTTTTGCTGTAGTCTTTTTAACAATCTAAGTTGATTCATGAATTCCATGGGCTTCAATAACCATTTCTTTAGAAAACTTTACTGCTTTTCTCCTCACTGAATTTGTTTTCTCTTGTGACTTCAGAATATTATACTCAAGAGCTTATTATATCTCTTGGGACTCACTTTCCCTGTAGACTTTTACTCTCTAGCATCTTTTTTTTTTTTATCATTTTGATGTTCTCTTTGAGATCTGCTCTCCCAAAATCTAGAGTGCATTTTAGATTTTGCTGCACTTTACTTTTTTATGACAAAATTTATCATGGGATATTTGCTGTTCCCAGATTCCTGTGATTTCTGTGTCTCTTTGCTAGTGAGATAAGTTCCTCTTATTAGTTCCCCAACTTTATGGAGGGTTGAAAGGAACCGCAAAGACTTTATTTTGGCAGTGACTAAGTTCTGTTTTGTTTTGTTTTGCTTGTTGGAGGGGGGAAGGCAGGACAGCTGGGGTTAAGTGACTTGCCCAAGGTCACATGATTAGGAAATGTTAAATGTCTGAGGTTAGATTTGAACTCAGGTCCTCTTGACTCCAGGGCTGGTGCTCTATTCACTGCACCACCTAGCTGCACCCAGTGACTAAGTTCTAACAGAGAACCAGATAAAGTCTTCTCTCATTGCTAGATTATGCCTCTGTAATAGAGTTGTGGTATTTTTCTAACTCATCACCTCTTCCTTCTTTCCATCTAGTCAGCCTGTAATGTACTCTGATGACAATGTCACTCTTTAAAATATATACATATATACATAAATTTAATATTTTATTTTTCCCCAATTACATGTAAAATTTTTAAACATACTTTTTAAATAAATGTTGAGTTCCAATTTTTTTTCTCCCTTTCTACCTCCCTCCATTTCCCTTTCCATGAGATAGTAAGCACCTGATCCAGGTTATACATGTTGCAATGACACAAACAAATGTCCATATTAGTTATGTTGTGAAAGAAAAAAAAACAGACCAAAAGGAAAAAAAATGAAAGTAAAAAACTTATGCTTCAATCTGCATTCAGACTCCTTTAGTACTTTATCTGGAAATGCATAACATTTTTCATCATTAGTCCTTTGGAATTGTCTTGGATCATTATATTGCTGAGAATAGCTGTTATTCACAGTTGATCATCATAAAATATTGCTGTTACTATGTATGATGTTTTTCTGCTTCTGCTCATTTCATTTCGCCTAAGTTCATGTAAGACTTCCCAGGTTTTTCTGAGAGCATCCTGCTCATTATTTACTATAGAACAATAGTATTACATCATAATGCAGCAACTTGTTTAATCATTCCATAGTTGATAGGCATCCCTTTAATTTCCAATTATTTACCACTACTAAGAGTTGCCATAAATATTATCATACATATAGGTCCTTTTCCTTTTTGCTTTTTTTAAATCTCCTTTTTATCTTTAGTAGTGGCATTGCTGGATCAAAGGATATGTGCTGTTTTATAACCCTTTGGACAAAGTTTCAAATTGCTCTCTAGAATAATTGGATCAGGTCACTCACTACTCCTACAGTGCATTGTGTCTAATTTTTCCTACATTCCTTCCAAGATTCGTCATTTTCCTTTTCTGTCATCTTAGCCAATCTGATAGGTGTGGGGTGGAAGCTCAGAGCTGTTTTAACTTGCATTTCCTTAATCAATAGTGATTTAGAGTATTTTTAAATATCACCATAGCTTTGTTTACTTTGAAAACTGCCTGTTCATATCCTTTGACTGCTTGCTAATTGGGGAATGGCTCTTATTTTTATAAATTCGACCCAGTTCTCTATACATTTGAGAAATAAGTCATTTTTCAGAGAAACTTGCTATACTACTTTTCACAGTTACAGTTACTGTGTATTTCTCTTCATCTTATTTTACCCCTTTTATCTTACTCTCTCCTTTCATTCTCTCCATCCTCAATAGTGTTTTGCTTCTCATTACTGCTTCCCCCAATACAGCCTTCATACCCAGCTGAGTATATTCTAGCTTCTGCGAGCTAATTCCAATGAAGTTAAGACTCAAGTACTCCATTCCACCCATTCCTCATCTTCTGTTTTGTTGTAATAGATCTCTTGTGCCTCTTCATGTGAGATAATTCACCCCATTCTGCCTCTCTCTTTCCCCTTCTCCCAGTGCATTCCTCTTTCTACCCCTTAATTTTATTTTTAGATATCATACTATCATATTTAACTCATAGCCTTGCCCTCTATCTATGTATGCTCCTTCTAATGGCCCTAATGAGAAGGTTCCTATCACTTACAAGTATAATTTTCTCATGTAGGAATGTAAACATTTAACCTCATTGAATCTTTTATGATTTCTTTTTTCTATTTACCTTGTTATGCTTCTCATGAGTCTTGGATTTGGAAGCCACATTTTCTATTCAGCTCCTGTCTTTTCATCAGGATTGCTTGAAAGTTCTCTATTTCATTGAATATCTTTTTTTTCTCCCCTGATGGATTATACTCAGTTTTGCTGGGTAGATGATTCTTGGTTGCAATCTTTGCTTTTTTGCCCTCTAGAATGTCATATATGATGTCCCTGAATTCCTTTAAGGTAAAAGCTGCAAAGTCTTGTGTTATCCTGACTGGACATCCATGATATTTGTTTCTTCCTGACTATTTAACAATATTTTCTCCTTGAGCTTAGAGCTCTGGAATTTGGCTACAGTGTTCCTATGAGTTTCCATTTTGGAATCTCTTCCAGGATGTGTTGAGTGGATTCTATCAATTTCTATTTTACCCTCTGGTTCTAGAATACAGGGCAGTTTTCCTTGACAATTTCTTGAAAGATGATATATAGGTTCTTTTTTTCCATCATTGCTTTCAAGTAGTACAATTATTCTTAAATTATGTCTCCTGTATCTGTTTTTCAAGTCAGTGGTTTTTCCAATGAGATATTTTACATTTTCTTCTATTTTTTATTCTTTTGGTTTTGTTTTATTGTTTCTTGATGTCTCATGAAGTCATTAGCTTCCACTTGTCTAATTCTAATTTTCAAGGAATGATTTTCTTTGGTGAGCTTTTGTAACTCTTTTTTCCTGTAACAAATTCTACTTTTTAAGAAGTTTTTTCTTTGGTGAATTTTTGTGCTTCTTTTTTCATTTGACCTATTCTGTTTTATAAGGTGTATTTTTACTTTAATATTTTTTCATGCCTCCTTGTAATGGTAATGTAATTTGAATTTGAAGATCCCTCTGTGTTGGCAAAGGTAGCAGGTACTTAGCATTTAGTAACTGATCAAGCCTCTGCTTGGGAAACAGAAGGTATGAACTCCTGTCTCCTGTTATTAACATAACAGGAAGAAGTTGGCTGAAACAGGAAGATAATGCTGTATGTATATAAGGAAAGCCCCAGAGAGGGAGAGTTAGATATTCTTGAAACAGACTCTGAAGGCAGAAGCTGCTGCTACTGGACAGGCTGAAGAGGAGCTGAGGAGGCTGAAGAGGAAAGCCCCTCCCAGGCTGGAGAGAATGGTTTTTATTTTGAAAACCTGGATGGAGTGATTTTGATTCTGGGAACCAGCTGAAACTTCTGCTGAGCCAGAGTTGCTAAGGGTTTCTGATGAGCCAGTAAGAGCTGAGGGCCAGCCAGAGCTGCTGAGGATTTTCAAGGGCCAGCCAGAGCTGCCAAAGACTGAAGAAGCATGACTGTGATGCTGGTACTCTGTATGAAACCATTGGTGGCTTTATTAAGCCTTGTTTTCCCAGGAACAGAGACTGGGAAGGATTTGAGATGGACTGGACACTTTGAGCTCCAATGTGGAGCAGGAACTGCATGGAGAGCTGAACAAGGAACCGGGAGCTGTCTGCCTTTGAACCCAGGTAACAGTTTAGTGAATTGTGGGTAGGATCTGGGACCATGGAAGGGGATCCAGGGAATCTGAGGGACCACCCCAAGTCAAGCTGAAAGAAGATTTTACTTGGATACTCTATGCAGACTGAGAAATTGTAAATTTACTAGTGACCTAGGGGTAGAGGGTCTGTGTATTTTCTAATGATTGAATAGCAAATAATGAAGGATGATTGATTAACTAAATTATTGTACTTAGTAATTGATGACTGAATAAGTAATTGATTTGTAACTTAGTATGCCCTATGAGTGGAAAACTTTGACTATTATACTTTGTGATTGATTTAAGGATTTTGTGAAAGTTTGAGGTACTAAATTATTGTTCTTTGTTCAAAACTTTATGACCACTGTAGTGGAAACTATGTGGCCATTTTCTGTGATAAGTTGTTGTGAATGCTGTATTTTAATTTTCTGTGATAGGTTATAATATTGTGAATGCTGTACTTTGATTTACTGTGAACGTTTGCTTTGATATGTTATGGAATAGAGTGTTCACTATACTGTGTAACTAGAACCTTAAAAGCTGTTCACAGTAGCATTCTTCTGGAAAGCTGCTCATGCATGGCATTATACTGCTTTACCAAACCATTGACTTTTTCATGATTCTGTTCTATGACTGTTGTTTATTTCCACAATTTCTCCTCTACCTCTCTTATTTTATTTTTAAACTCCTGTTTGTGCTTTCCTAGGAATTCTTTTTAGGTGTGAGACCAATTCTCATTTTTCTTTGAGACTTTGAATGTAGCAGTTTAGACTTTGTTATCTTCTTCTGAGGTTGTGCTTTAATTTTCCCTCTCACTATAGTAACTTTGTATGGTCAGGTTTTTAAAATTTGTTTTCTCATTTTTCTAGTCTTGGAAAAGACTCTTGTCTTTTAACTCTATGTTAAAGCTGAGTTCTATTCTTAGGGATGAGAAGGCATTGTGCTAAGGTTCAAGTTTTTTGGCAGTTATTTTTATAAACAGTTCTGGGAATCTGTAAATTATCAGTTCCTTCAACATGGTATGATCTAAGAAGTATGTTTACTATTTCTCTGGCACATGCTCTGATCTGTGAGTGACCACAAGCATTCTTTTCCACCCTGGAACTGTGACCATGGTCCTCATTATCCTGTGACTGCAATCTCTTGTATGTTAGTGCTCCTCCTTGCCCTAGGACTATGACCTGGATCCACATATGGAATCCACATATGGGATCCACATATAGCATCCACATATGGGATCCACATATAGGATCCACATATGGGCAATGCAACAGAGTCTTGTACCGAGTGCCACCAAAAGAATGACTATAATCTTCTAACCAGTTGTTTGATCTGCTTCTATTGTCTGAGAGCTCTGGAAGCTGCTGCTTCCATGATTTATTTAATTTCCCATAAGGCTTACTAATGCTTTTCTGGGGCATGGCCTATACTGTGCTCTATTCTCATCCCAGTATGATGGTTCTTCCCTACACACCTTTTAAATTGTCTTAGGCTAGACATTTTTTTCACCTGTCCATTTCTGCCATTCCTGAATTCATTTGGGGGCATTATTTAAAGTTATGTAGAGGGGAATTGGGGGTTCCTAGGTGAGTCCCTGCCTATTCTCCACCATCTTAGCTATCTTCCCCTCCCACCCCCAATAATTAACAATGTCATTCTGTCTTTTCTTATCTTTGCCATTAATGCCCTCCACCATCATGGTTTCTTCAGGTTTCTGGATTTTTCCAGAGAAATAAATATTCATATTCAATACTATCCCTTTCTTTGATCACTTCTACCCCACTCCCAGTGTTTTGATAAGTTGTTATTTACCAGAACCAAATTCCAAACTTAAGCTCCAAACTAATAAGTCTTAATAAAACCTATGACATAAAATTAAATATTTCATTTATTTATTCTCTTTTATATTAATTTAATTTTCTACTAATTGCTTATTTTTTTTACTTTTTTTTCAAATGCTTTATTGACTTCTGGTTTACATCATTCATTTCTGCCAGATTTTGAGTTACAAATTTTTCCCCATTTTTCCCCTACCCACCACCCCAAAATAGCAGTTCCACAGGATATCCCCTCATCCAATCTGCTCCCTCCCATCTCTTCTCCCATACCGCCTTCGACTTTTCCAGTAGGGCAAGGTGAATTCTCGTGCCCCAATGCCTGTAATCTTATCTCCCAAGTATATGCAAAATAGTATTAATCATAATATTTATATATTTTTTTAAATTTGGTTTTAAAAGGAAGATAAGCAACTCAGTATATACTGTACATGTGTAGCTATGCAAAACATTACCATAGTAGATATATTGTAAAAGACTGACTATATTTCCCTCCCTCCTATCCCACCTCCTACCTGATCCACTTCCCACTTTGGTCTTGTCCCTTTTCAAAAGTGGGTGCTTCCAACTTTCCCCCCCAGCCTGCCCTACCTTTCATTATCCCCCCTCTCACCCCCTTCTCCCCTACTCCCCTGTAGAGTTAGAAACCCTATTTAGTATGTATGTCATTCTCTTCCTAAGCCAAATTCAATGAGAATAAGGTTTTGCCTTTTTGCCTTCCTGTTCTTCCCCTCCCTTGTAACCCTTTTCCCTTGATTCTTCTATATGAGATACTTTACCCCATTTTGTCTCTCCCCATCTTCTCACATTATATTCCTCTCTCACCTCTTAATTTCACCTTTTAAGTATCATCCCTTCCTATTAAATTCAACCCGTGCCCTCTATCTATGTATACATGAAAACATATATACACACATATATATATATACACATATATACACATTCACATATGTATTCATATGCCCATATACCCTTCTTCAACTATTTTCATACTAAAAAAAGTTTAATCAGTTACATTTATCACTTTTCCATGTAGGAATGTAAATAGTTCAACTTTGATAAGTTCATAATGATTTGTTTTCCCTATTTACCTTTTCAAGCATCTCTTGCTTCTTGTATCTGAATGTCAAATTTTCTATTCAACTCTGGTTTTTTCCTCAGGAATGTTTGAAAGCCTTCTATTCCACTGAATGACCATATTTTCCCCTGAAACATGATACTCAGACTTGCTGGGCAGGTGATTCTTGGTTTTAATCACAGCTTCCTTGCCCTCTGGAATATCATATTCCATGCCCTTCAATCCCTTAGTGTAGAAGCTGCCAGATTCTGTACTATCCTAATTGTGTTTCCAGAATATTGAAATTTTTTCTTCCTGGCTGCTTGTACTATTCTCTCCTTGATCTGGGAATTTTGGAACCTGGCTACAATATTCCTAGGAGTTTTCTTTTTGGGATCTTTTTCAGGAGGTGATCAGTGGATTCTTTCAACCTCTATTTTGCCCTCTGTTTCTAAAACATCAGGGCAATTTTCCTTGAGAATTTCTTGAAGGATGATTTTGAAATTCTTTCTTTGATCATGGTTTACAGGTAGTCCAATAATTTTTAGATTGTCTCTCCTGGATCTATTTTCCAGGTCAGTGGTTTTTCCCATGAGATATTTCACATTGCCTTCTATTCTTTCATTGGATCTGCTTAAGAGCATCTTGATTTCTCATAAAGTTACTAACTTCCATTTGCTGCAGTCTAACTCTGAAGGAATAATTCTCCTCAGTGAGTTTTTGAGATTCTTTTTCCATCTGGCAAATTTGGCTTTTTAAGGCATTCTTCTCCTCATTGCCTTTTTGAGCCTCTTTTGCCATTTGAGTTAGTCTATTTTTTAAGGAGTTATTTTCCTCAGTCAGGCTGTTGACTCTCATTTCATACTTTTCTTGCATCTTTCTCATTTCTCTTCCCAATTTTCCCCCACTTCTCTTATCTGCTTCTCAAGGTCCTCTGTGTCCTGTAACCAGCTTGTATTTTCATTTGGGGCTTTTGGTGCAGGATTTCTGACTGTGAGGTCAAACAGGAGTTTAGACTCCCTAACAGGAGTCTAATGTTGAATTTTTAGACTCCCAAACAGGAGTCTAATGTTGAATTTTTCTGTTTATTTTGTTTCCTTTGCCTAGGCATGTTGCCACTTAATTACTTGACTTTGGGGCTTGTTGACACAGTAGGACTCTGCCACCAGCCAGGGGAGCATCCTTCCCAAATGCTGGGGTTTTCTTAGCTGCCAGAGGTATTAGTTGGGTGCCCTCTCTGAAGCCTCCACACACTCTGGCAAACTGGTCACACACCCCAATACCTCCACCCGAGACCACAATCCAGATCCAAGAAGGGTAAAGCAAGAGTGATTACCCCCCCACCCCCTGATCGACGGATCCCCCTACAGTCTGCCAGCTGGGAGCTGAAGCAGCAACATGCCAATGTGGCCCAAGCTGCTCTGGCTCCTCAAAGGCTTCTCGACCCCAGGGGAAAGAGGCCACACTCTCCCCTAACCAGTCCCAAAGTCCATAGGGCACTGACCTCTCACTTTGTCCTAGGCATCTATGTGTCAATAATTCTGGAAATACTACAGCTGCTGGTGTTCTGAGGTCCCTCCAGTTGTGCTTGGCTCCCAGAGTGCTGTGCTGACCACTCCCTGCTGGGCTGCCAGGCTGTCCTCAGTGGGAGGTTAGCTTCTCTGTGTCATTTTGTGGGTTCTGGAGCTCCAGAGGTCATTCAGAGTCCCCCTTTTACATACTTTTGAAGTGGTGTGGGCAAGAGCTCTGAAGTGCTGTTTCTACTCCTCCATCTTGACTCCACCCCTACTAATTACTTATTAATTACTGAATTTGACAGAAATAAAAGAGAAACCTTTTTCTGTTTGATATCAGTATCCAATAATTGGAGAAATTATTGTTTCTCCAAAATTCTTGTTAGGTTCAATTTTTTTAAAAATGGATTTGAAAATTGTAATATGCTTGGAAAATTCTTTGGAAAGAGGAATGCAAGTCTGAAAGTTATGACACTCTTGCTGAATACAGGAGTATTAGAAAAGGGAAATTAATAAATGTGTCCATGGCTCTCAGCAGGGGAAAGAATTGACTGATAAAAGCCATAGGGAAAGTAAATGTTTATATCATTCCTACTATGTACCAGCATTGTGCTGTACATATACTCCCCATCTTACAGTTGAGGAAACTGGGGTAGACAGAGAGTTAAATAAATGCACACAGCTCCTTTCATCTTGTTTATAAGTTCAGCTTACACGTCGGAATTCAGTTATCCACAGTATGTTCTCTTCTATGTATATGAGCATTGAAATTGTTTGTGTTAAATGCTCAATTGCAAATGAATAAATATCATTTGAGCTTAGAAATTATGACTTTTATATCCATTTAATTAAAAGTCATCTAGTGTTAAACCTGAAGGTTGAATTTATTATGATTTATAAAAGAATGTGTTCTCTCATAGATTATGTGATATATAATTGAATAGTTTTACTTGAAGTTGGAATATTTCATTCTATGTTACACATTCTTATCTCTTCAAATGCATAATTTTAATGTTAAACTTGCTTAGGAAAGTTGATTCCCTAAAATAACAGCTTTGTAGGTTGTTGTGATCAATCCATAGAAACTCTAAATGTTTTAGAGCAGTCCTGAAAACAGCTGATATTGGAGAAAAATATATCCTTCATAGTATGTTTAGAACAATCTGATGCTGAGGTTATTAGGGCTCTAGGATGCATAGCCTATATAGATGGGCCATTTGATAGGACATATGAAGATTAAATCAAAATATTAATGCATATATGCACATAAAGAAATGTATATAGAAATGTATTTATATCTCTCTCTGTCTGTCTGTCTCTCTCTCTGTCTGTCTCTCTCTCTCTTTCTTCCCCCCCCCATATATAAAGAAAGAGAGAGAGAGACAGAGAGAGAGAGAGATAGAGAGAGAGAGAGGAGAGAGAGAGTTTCAATGCTAGTACCAATATGAGCATAATAGAAGGTGACCAAAAAGATGATTCAAGTAAGTGGACAAAGACTTACTTGAAAATATTTCTTCTATGTATGCCAAAGATTTTTTCCTTATTTATATTTGATATATTTTTATTGTTATATATCAATATATCAACAGAGACATTTCCATAAATGAACAATGTAAAAGGACAGTAGCATATGTATCTGCCATATATGTATCTATGTATCTACTATATCCAGCTTATTTTTTTTAACATGCACCAAATGCTATAGTAATCTACTGCTTGATAAACCCAAAGACCCTACCTTCTGGGATAAGAACTCACTATTTGACAAAAACTACTGGGAAAACTGGAAAATAATATGGTAAAAACTAGTAATACACCAACATCTTACACCATATAGCAAAACAAAGTCCAATTGGGTATATGATTTAGATATAAAGGCTGATACTATAAGCAAACTAGGGGAGCAAGGAATATTTTACCTGTCAAATTTATGGAAAATGGAGGAATTTATGACCAAACAAGAGAAAGAAAACATTATGACATGCAAAATGTAAAATTGTGATTACATGAAATGGAAAAGTTTTTTTATACAAAGTAAAGGAAACCAAGATTAGGAGAGAAGCAGAAAACTGGGAAAGAACTTTTACAACCAATGTCTCTGATAAAGAACTCATTTCTAAAATATATGGAGAGTCAAGTCAAATTTATAAGAATACAAGTCATTTCCCAATTGATAAGTGCTCAAAGGATGTGAACAGGCAGTTTTCAGATGAAGAAACTAAAGCTATCTAATGTCATATGAAAAAATGTTCTTAATCACGATTGATTAGACAAATGCAAATCATAATAACTCTGAAGTACCACATCACACCTATCAGATTTCCTAAACTGACAAAACAGGGGACTGACAAATGTTGGAGAAGATGTGCGAAACTTAGAACACTGATTCATTGTTGGTAGAGTTGTGAACTGATCCAACCATTTTGGAAAGCAATTTGGAACTATGCTCAAAGGCTATAAATTATGCATACTCTTTGACCCAGAAATACCACTTCTAGAACTGTATCCCAAAGATATCATAAAAATTGGAAAAGGACGCATATATACAAAAGTATTTATAGTAGCTCTTTTTGTGGTGGCCAAGAACTGGAAATTGAGTGGATGCCCATCACTTGGGGAATGGCTGAACAAGTTGTGGTATATGAATGTAATGGAATACTATTGTGATATAAGAAGTGATGAAGAGGTAGACTTCAGAAAAGCCTGGAAAGACTTATATGTATGTTTTTTTTCTTTTCATATATCTTCTTATATTTCTTTCACTTTAAGCCTCCCACTGTCTCTTTATGATGAATGAGATGATGAAAGAAAATGAATGTGATCATCATTAGTAATCTATAATTGAAATTATATGATCTCACTTTTCTTTTCACCTATCTGAAATCTCGATAAATGGTTGCTAGACTTTTTCTCTCCTTCTGATCCCCCTCATTTTTATAATTTACTCTCTGGAATTACTTTTCCCTTATGATTATTTTATTCCTAATTTTACCTTTCCTCTTTATTAAACAGCTCCTCAAATCTTAATCCCAATTTCCCTTAATAATTTAATGTATTTCCCATTAAACCATTTGTGTATGAGTTTTCAAACTTATTTTGCCCAATTTTGATAAGAGTGAAGTTTATAAGATATCCTTCCTTTCCCTTCCATTCCCTTTTCTATTATAAAGTAGTTGGGATCCTAACTTTGGTTTCTTGATACTGTAATTATTTCTTTCTGATTATTCTAATTTTTCTTTGATTTAGAAGCTCTATATATTAACTATGACCTTACTTAGCATTTTCAGATTAATTCTTCCTATTTTTATTTTGTTCTCTGGTTCTAATAGATGTCAACAGATTTCTTTTATGATTTCTTAAAATACACTGTCCAAATTTTTTGTTTGGTAAGAGTTTTCAGGTAGGATGATGATATTTAAATGATCACTTCATGACATTTATTTCTGTTTAGTTGTTTTAATAGTAATGCCTAATAATTTCTGCAATTTTTTCTGTATCTTGACTCTTTTTTCAGTCTTTCATTTTTTAATATCTCACAACATTCTTGAGTTCTGATTGTTCCATTTATTAAAAAATTTTGTGGGGCAGAATCAAGATGGAAGAGTAGAAACAGTACTTCTGTGCAGCTCTAGCTCCTACCTTTCCCAATTTATGTAAAAGGGAGCTCTGAACAAACTTTGGAGCTACAGAACTCACAAAATCAGACAGAGAAGCTAACCTCCCACTGAAGACAACCCGGCAGCCTGGCAGACCAGCAAGGAGTGGCCAGCACAAAGCTCTGGGAGCCAACCCCAGCCCCGCATGAGCAAGAGGTTTTAGCCCCAGGGTTTTAGCCCCAGGGCCTGACCAGCAGCCTGCTGGAGGGACTCCAGAACACCAGCAAATGTGGCATTTCCAGAATTATAATCACATGGATGCTAAGGACAAAGTGAGAGGTCAGTGCAGTATGGACATTGGAACCCACTAGTGTAGAGTACTTTGGCCTCTTCCCCCTGCAGTGAGAAGCTGCTGAGATGCCTCAGTACAGCACTTGCAGCTTCAGCTCCTGGCCTGCAGAGTGTAGGGGGACCGGGCAAGTCTGGGGGGGGCGGTAATCACTCTTGCTTTAGAATTTTTGGATATGGATTGCTGTCTAGGGTGGAGGTCTTGGGGTGTGTGACCAGCTTGCCAGAGTGTGTGGAGGCTTCAGAGAGGGCACCCAACTAATACCTCCAGCAGCTGAGAAAACCCAAGCCTTTGGGACAGAAGCTCCCCAGGCTGGTGGCAGAGTCTTACTGTGGCAACAAGCCTAAAAGTCAAGTAATTGAGTGGCAACATGACCAGGCAAAGGAAGCAAAACAAACAGAAAAATCAAACATCAGATTCCTACTTTGGGGGCAAAAAGGATCAAAGCATGGAATAGGAGGAGGACAGTGAGGTCAGAACTCCTGCACCAAAAGCTTCAAAAGAAAATACGAGCTGGTTACAGGCCATAGAGGACCTTGAGAAGCAGATAAGAGAAGTGGGGGAAAATTGGGAAGAGAAATGAGAAAGATGCAAGAAAATTATGAAATGAGAGTCAACAGCTTGACTGAGGAAAATAACACCTTAAAAAATAGACTAACTCAAATGGCAAAAGAGGCTCAAAAAGGCAATGAGGAGAAGAATGCCTTAAAAAGCCAAATTTGCCAGATGGAAAAAGAATCTCAAAAACTCACTGAGGAGAATCATTCCTTCAGAATTAGATTGGAGCAAATGGAAGGTAGTAACTTTATGAGAAATCAAGATGCTGTTAAGCAGATCCAAACAAATGAAAGAATAGAAGGCAATGGGAAATATCTCATGGGAAAAACCACTGACCTGGAAAATAGATCCAAGAGAGATAATTTAATAATTATTGGACTACCTGAAAGCCATGATCAAAGAAAGAACCTAGAAATCATCCTTCAAGAAATTTTCAAGGAAATATGCCCTGATGTTTCAGAACCAGAGGGCAAAATAGAGGTTGGAAGAATCCACCAAATACCTCCTGAAAAAAGATCCCAAAGAAAACTCCTAGGAATATTATGGCCAGGTTTCAGAATTCCCAGATGAAGGAGAAAATATTACAAGCACCAAGGAAGAAACAATTTCAATATTCTGGAAACACAATCAGGATAGCACAGGATCTGGCAGCTTCTACACTGAGGGATGGAAGGGCATGGAATATGATATTCCAGAGGGCAAGAAAGCTGTGATTAAAACCAAGAATCACCTACCCAGCAAGACTGAGTATCATGTTTCAGGGGAAAATATGGTCATTCAGTGGAATAGAGGACTTTCAAGCATTCTTGAAGAAAAAACCAGAGTTGAATAGAAAATTTGACATTCAGATACAAGAAGCAAGAGATGCATGAGAAGGTAAACAGGGAAAAGAAATGATAAGAAATTTATCAAAGTTGAGCTATTTACATTCCTATATGGAAAATTGATCATTGTAACTGATGAAACTTTTCTCAGTATGAAAATAGTTGAAGGGAATAGAAGGCTTATGAATACATATGTGAATGTGTGTATATATGTTGACAGGTATACATAGATAGAGGGCACAGGACCAATTTAATAGGAAGGGATGATACTTAAAAGGTGAAATTAAGAGGTGAGAGAGGAATATAATGAGAGGAGATGGGGAGAGACAAAATGGGGTAAACTATCTCATATAAAAGAGGCAAGGGAAAATGGTAACAATGGAAGGGAAGAACAGGAAGGCAAAAGGGAATGGGTCAACCTTATTGTTATTGAATTTGGCTCAGGGAGGGAATGACATACACACTAAATAGGGTATCTCACCCTATAGGAGAGTAGGGGGGAAGGGGATGAGAGAGGGTATGATGGAAGGGAGGACAGGCTGTGGGGAGAGGGAAGTTGGAAGCCCCCACTTTTGAAAAGGGACAGGACCAAAGCAGAGAATAGAACAAGTAGGAGGTAGGATAGGAGGGAGGGAAATATAATCAGTCTTTTGTAATATATCTACTATGATAATGTTTTCCATTAGCTATATACATACAACCTATATTTAATTGCTTATCTTCCCAGTAAGAGTGGGCGACAAGGGAGGAAGGGAATGAATCTGGAATTCAAAGTTTTAAAACCAAATGTTTAAAAATATATAAACTATTATCAATACTATTTTACATGTAATTGGGAAATAAGCTATACAGGCACTGGGGCATAGAGATCCACCATGCCCTACTGGAAAAGTCAAAGGGGGTTTGGGGGAAGATATGGGAGAGAGCAGATTGAAGGAGTGGATATCCTTTGGGACTGCTATTTTGGGGACATGAGTAGGGGAAAAGCGGGGAGAAAATTTGTAACTCAAAATCTGGCAGAAATGAATGATGTAAACCAGAAGTTAATAAAGCATTTTTTAAAAAAAAAGAAATATATAGGAATGCCAAGGGAAATTTTTTGTTTTTGTTTTTGGAGGGACAATTGGGGTTAAGTGACTTGCCCATTGTCACACAGCTAGTAAATGTTAAGTGTCTGAGGCTGGATTTTAACTCACGTCCTCCTGACTCAAGGGCTGGTACTCTGTGCCACCTAGCTGCACCTATGTCCCATCTATTTTAAGGGTTTTCTCTACTTCTTTAAAGCTATGCCTCTTATCCTAAGCTATTTGTTTTACTTTTATTTTTTTTCTTACTCATTGCTTCTTCATTTTAAAAAAAAATATAGCTTCATTTCTTCTGGGTGCTCTCATATTTTTTGTGAGCATTCTACTTAAACTTATAAAGTTACTCTAGAGTTATTCTGTTCTTCTGGATTTAGCTCTAAAGATCATTTTAACTTATATTTCTTTATTGTATTCTGCCTAGTCTTTGCAATGCCTAGACACCATAATGACCCTGCCTCCTCCCACGGTCTAGAATACTGAGGAATTGTAATGACAGGGTAGTAGTCTATCACCATCTTTTGATATTGCTTGTGTCTCCCCTGGGGTTTCCACTTAGGATATTAGCAGGCTTCTGGCAATTTTCATGTGAAATCTTAGGTTAAATAGAGGAGCTTTTAGTCACTTGTCATTGGTTTTCCTTATCATTGATTTTTCTGGTGAATTTTTAGAGCTTTACTGGAGTAGATGGGAGATCTGAGTTCCTATAGGTCTTATTATATCACCATCTTAATCAAAAGTTTACACTTTTTATCTTATTTGAAGCCAATATTTCTATAAGAAGCTTCTGATGGGGATGTAGCATTCAATACCTTAAAAGGAATGAACAGTAATTCTCATTTTTCACTCCCAGGACTTCAAGTATCAGCCCCTAGCACCTCTCCCCACAACTGATTCTCAAATGTCTTTTTCTACTCCAATTTTCTCCACAGGATTCCAGTCTGAAGTTGCATCTGGCTGAGGCACATTTTCCCCAAATTGTGCTTCTGGTTGCTCACACACATAGTACCTATTAAACATATTCTTTGCCAAAATAAGTCAGCTTCTTGACTTCTCTACTTCTTGTAGAACTTTGCTACCCTGTCCCTGATTTATATATAATATGATCAATTTTTCTGTCAATATAATTCTGTAATATATTCTTCCTTTCTTGTCCAGTACCCAAGAATAGATATCATTTCTTATGTAGAGAACTTCAAGTCCCTCCTATTAATAGGCCTTTCCTATGCCAGTCTCTTCATATCTAATCTCTTCTACAAGAAATCAGTATCTAAGGCTTTGGAAGACTTAGCGATCTTCTCAAAGGTTTTGATAATTTCCCCTCTAAAACAAACTGCTTCAATTCTTCCTTTACCAAATAATGCCAGCAATCTTCATGCTGGCAGTTGTTGCCCAGAGCGCTTTGGTCTATATTCCTCTTAAAGTTCATTATAACTGTATCTAATATGGTCCTTATCACATAAGAGCACGTGATATTTATGTCCTTGTATCACCTCTCCTTCTAGACAGATTCAGAAGACCTGGGCTTGGTGGACACCAGCACCTGCTAATCCATCCATCTCATTTCAGAAAGGAGGGAACTAGACTAGGGTGACTCAGGAATAAACATGTAGAATTCTGACTCCAAATCCAGTCTACTTTTTACCTCTAAGCTGAAAGATTCTAACTTTGTCAGCTTTGTATTCCTCATGGTGGTTTACTCATAAGTATCTTTTAATCTGTATTTGTAAAAGGAAATATTTTTGTCATATAGAAATTTTGGTAATAAGCAGAAGGGGGGACCTGTGGAATCAATACTAATAATTTATTGTCTTTATGTCATTATGGATTTCAGGGAATAAACTCCTTATGTAGGCATTTTAAATCATGAGACACATTGCAATCAAACACACATACACATATTCAAATATTTCAAATTTAGCTGTATCAACTGGGTATGGTTTATTCTTCTGACAAAATGAAAGAGAAAATTCCACTAGTAAAAATAGTTCCTCAGAGCATAGAAGTTTCTTGTCTAAAGGTGGATGGTTTGATTATTAGGTTTATAAAGCAACAAACAGAAAGGAAACCTTCAATCACTGAAAATTTTAAAAAGGCTATAACACTTAGGTAAAAACAAAATAGCAGCCACATAATTTTGAAGATTTGGAAAAAATAACATTTGCCAAATAAATTCCTAATTAAGGGAATATGCCCTGGGTTCAGTGGTAGTAGAGTGTCATAAGTTGGGGGAGGTCTGGGATATTGGGGGTTTGGGCCAGGTTTAAAGCTCTATGCACTTCCTAGAATTAGAAAGGATACTGATTGTGAACTCCTGACTCGATTCGGATCAGAACTATGAGGTGTGTTTAACTTCAAAATCCAAAAGGAGAGAAAATTCTCTTGAACATGTAACTCATTTCTGTGAAAAGAGATTATAAGATGCTTAGTCCAGAACAAAGGTATACTCTGTTTACTATTGCCTAAAGTACTTGGTTTCTTGCCAAAGATATGAATCCTTATTTCCGCCCTTCCTCATCTTTCCCTATAGCCACCTTTAAATTTGGAATTGGTGATCTTTCCTCAAGTCACCTGGAGATTGTGAAGCAAAGCCTGGGTACTTGGCACTCTCATTTTATTTCAGTGGGGCTAGGGATGTAATAACAGTAAACGAGAGTTCAATTTTCTTCTGACTTTTTGCCTGTGCATTTTTCCAGACTCCAACAGTCATAGAACCCAACTACCAACTGTCACATTCTTTAGTGGTTATCTGGTGATATCAGTGGTCTGTATTTCCTTCACCCTGGACTTTTGAGAGGTCTAGACATCTCCTCAGTTCTAAGAATACATAATTCAAGAAAATCTCCTCAGGCAGTATGAGATCCTGAGAAGACTTGAGCAGCCTAGCTAAAAGAAGAGTGGGAAAGGTGTCTGGAAACCAGGGCCTCAAAAACAATCCTTAGCCCATACTTTTTCCATTAACATATATTAGATGCCATTCTGAAGCATCGACAAAGAACAGGGATAGGCCAGGGCTAGTTTTCATTTTCAGGATGCCAATTGGAAAGAAGCATATTTGCTCCATTGTCTCCTCCAGATCACAAGCACTTAGTTATAGAGAGGCATCATATGTGGACCACTGGATCAGGACTAAACTTTGGAAAACATGGCATTCTTATTCCTCTTCATGGGTATCGCTTCACCATTAATGATGCTCTGAATACAATACAGGGTGATGGATTGGATGTGTGGTCTAAATTTCATTGCACACTAGTCTTAGGGACAGGGCTTCTGCTTTAGAGATCCCCTAAGTTTACTGTTTACCTAGGACATCACCTGGTCCTAACCATCAGGGTAAAACTATGGGGCCAGGGTTATAGGACCAATATTTCAAAAATAGCAAAGTGATTTCAGAATAGATGTGATGGACTGGAAAAAAAAGAGAGGGAAGGGAATAAAAATTAAGGGAGGATGAGGTAGAGAAAATGATAGAAAAATGAGAAGTCCTAGTCTGAGAAGACTTACAGAATTCTGGACCATGGACTTTACAGATTTAGACATGATTGCATTTTCTATTTATTTATGTGTGTATTGCATCACTCCCTCACCAGAAGCTCCTGAGTTCTTTGAAAGCAGGATATGTTTCACTTGTATCTGTGAATTTCTTTCTTGCCTACAGGCTAAAGGAGATTTTAAAAACTCATTGGTCTGGAGGGAAACTACAGGTTCCCAGGCATCATTGAGTCTTTTATGAATTTGAGTTTTTTTTCTTTTTTAATATGATTATTGGACTATACTTCTACCCAATGTTTGTGTGAGTAAATGCCATTGAAAACTCACAGGAATAGAGAGAGGTATAATTTTTCTAGAGGGAGGGCTAAGAATTGAACTGTATGTAAACCAAGAGAATATATACAGAAACTAATTTAGAGGAGTGTGTGAGGAGCCAAGGGGGACTGATCCAGGACTCAGATAAAATCTTAACAGCTAAAGGAAATCCTTTGAGATGTGACTTTCAAAAGCTTACTCCTGGAATCTTCCTTTATGATGTGCTGCCTTTAAAAGGATTTTATTTGAGTTTTGAGCTCTAAGATTTTAGTCACCTAGATGCTAAAGCCCTATTAGATTATCTATTCTGTGCTGCTTCCAGGCCTATGTAAAACCTCCTATACTAAAATAGTGATAAAAAAAAATAGAGTCACATTTTCTATTGTCTCATTGCCCTATAAAAACCTTGTCCAAAGAATCAATAAACAGAGTTCTTCCTTGAACTACCCACATGGTCTGGTTCATTCTCTATCACATCTCTGACCATGCTTAGTGCTGGACATTGAGAGGCTTGGGGCAGGAGTGTTGTCACCCACAAAATGAGTGGAAATGGGAGAGATAACCAGTTTCCTAGGATCCAAAGAATGTTTGGCTTTACCCTACAGCAATCCTTCATGCTTGTTGGAAAACACAATTGCTGAGGATGCATTTGATCAATAGCAATTGGCCCTTATAGTTACTGTGGGATCAGGGAAACTCCCTTTATAAAGAACAAACTGGCATTTGTTTGATTAAGAGCAAATGTAAACCAAGGAAATAACCTCAGTTTGACTTATTACCCTGTGGCAATAGGTCCTAGATATAATCAACTACCTTTGCCTTTGTACAACATCCAGTCATGGAGCTTCAATCGAACCTGAAATCTTTGAGATGAATAGTCCAACATGCTACAACAAAGTTTACTTCACCTTTGATTTTCCTGAAACATCCATAAAAGAATGTATAATTTATATGAGAGTAAATTTTTAGCTAGACTTACAGTTTGAAGCTTCTGAGTTACAATCATTCATAGACCATCTGATCAATCCTTCATGGGACTTTTACAGAAGACCTTAATTCTCCAATCCTTGGACATGGCTACAAAGTCTCCTTACCTTCCATAGGGTCCTCAGTTGTGTAAAGACTGAGTTTCATCTTTCCTAATAGATGTCTCTGGCCTTATTCCATTTCTATCCTATTTTACCTAGAAAACAAAATGCCATTCCAATCCTCTTCTCTCCCACACCCCCACCATCTCTATATTCTGAGGTCTTTTTTGTGAAGTATAATTTACAATTATACTCTTCTTTAGCATGAAAATCACTTCTAGGTATGCTGAATGATTATTCCATTCTCCTTAGATGATTTTTTGGACCAGAAATAGTCAAAATGCATTAATTGTTTCCAAGTGCTGGGATGGGATAATCCTCAGGAAGGTCTTTTTGCCCCAAACTGTCTTCTCCAACCGAATACCATTAGATTAATTCCTTAGCTTTCCCTGTCCTAAATCTTGTAGTTTTTATGAATGTGGGGAAGATAAGATTTTCAAGAAAGAGTTGTAAGATGTAGACTATGTTTGTTATTGTTTCATGGGAATGGAGTGAGAAATTTGTTCATGGTATGAGAGCTGATATATCTTTGGGTGGGGTTCAGTCAGCAGAATATGTTAGAAAAGATTACTGCAGGGGGCATTTTGGTTCTTTTTCAACAATGAGTCCTGATACGATATTTGGACTCTGCATATCTGGAATGTGCTATGGATAAAATAGAGTTAACTCAAAGTAGTTTTCCCAGGGAATGCTACTAGCAGAGCATAGAGGCAGTATGAGCTGATCTTGACAGAACGTAAGTGAAAGAATAAAGAAGGGACAAGGTGGACTTGAAGGCCACATTGTGGTGAGAAAGGGAAAGTACACATGGAAATCATTGATTTTACTGAGTGACGATGGAAAAAGTTAAAGGGATTCTGGCAGCTAAATACCATGAGCTCTCTCTCTCTCTCTCTCTCTCTCTCTCTCTCTCTCTCTCTCTCTCTCTCTCTCTCTCTCTCTTTCTCTCTCTGTATATGCATAACATACATACTGCCTAGTTGCATCTGAATGCAGAGCACAATACCTCAATGAATGTTTTCACACTTGATAAATAGGAAGTCACCCAGAAAACCTCAGATTTGAGAACAGAATTCTCATTTTGTTAACTTGTTATTTTTATTATAGATGGAAAGTCTCTTAGCTTCCCTGGGTCTCATTTTCCTTGTCTGAAAAATAAATGTTGGTGGTGCCAAGTCAGGAAGGAGTCAATGACAGTTCAGGGATGATTGAGGGATGATGCCCTGAAGGTGGGGTTAGATTCAGGAAACTTTCACATCCTCCCACTGTTTCAATTGCCCACTAGTTAAAAAGTGGCTGCTGGTGCCTGGAAAAATTCAGTACATATCTACACCACAGAAAGTTGTTTTAAGTTTCTCAAGACTCTAACAGGAGTCAGTAAAATTGTTGGAGGACCCTCTGAATAAATGAATAATTGAATGAATGAATGAAAAGCACTGATGGGGTGCTTACCATGCACCATTCATTGTTCTAAGCATTGGGGATACAAATTTTAAAGAGAGAAAGTCCTTATCTTGAGAGAGCTTTTCAAAAATGAGAATCTGAATTGTACAGAGCAACAAACTGTGACTATTGGGTAGTATACATTTGGTTTGATCCATAGGCATTGTGAAATTTTACAGGGTGACATGGGCACTTTAATACTGCTGAAATACAATTAAAAGTGGACACTTACTTCTGGACACATTTGCAAATTTGAAGCAGCTTAATGTGAAAAGAATTTCTCTACCCAGGTCTGCCATTGTGGCCTATACATACTCTGAAAACATTTTCTTCATTTGTATTAAACCTGCACATCTAGGTTTCTACATGTAGAACTGTATGAATCAGAATACTGAAGTTCATGTGAAGGTAGATCAAATTAATTAGAAAAAATATCCCAAATCAGATTTATCCTGGCAAGTTTTTTTTTTTAATTTTGCCCATTCAGTCATGTCCATGGGCATTTAGAAGCCACCACATTGTGCCATTTTTGTAGTGCTGTGCATTGACAACTATCTCACACAAAACTGCTACAAAATAGACTAGTAGGTGAGAGGAGTGTGTTGTGTTGAGGATAGTTGGGTTTGGAGTCGAGAAAAACCAGGTCTAAACCTCTGTTCTCACATAGATTGGTCTTTTGATCTGGGACAGTTCACTCACTATCTTTGTGCTCTGGGCATCTCTCTAAGGCTAAAAAGTACTGGGAAGATGCTGACCTGTTTTGGTAGAAGGAATTTTCTCAACTAGCAATTCCTTTTAGTAAAGCAACCACAGATCTCCTTCCTCTCCCTAAAGGATTTCTAAGCAATAAATACATATATGTAAATAAAACATTTAACGTTGTCGTCAATGTTACTGTTCAAATTTTGGTTATGAAAATAGTGCATTAATAGAAAAATTTTAGACTTCTTATTTAGTCTCTTCCATTCTTCATGCTATAAATAAGCGCTGGTTTCATTTGTACATTTTAAAAAATGAGAACGAATGAGATGCTTCCTCGGGTTTCTCCAGTTTTTAATCCTCATATCTAGAATGGTAGAATGTGACCGGCACAGGACAACTGTAGTAAACACAGGAACGGCCTACTGAGTAACCACGACTTTTCTCAACAGAGAAGCAATGCGAAGGGAGTAGCAGACATCAAGGTGAACACATTGAAAACATTGATCCTCTTTATGGATAAGGAAGAAAGTCAAACTTTATGGATACCTGGGCCTTCTCTATAGAGTGCCAGATACTAGGAACTACTTGGCAGAAGGAAATAGTGTTGGACAGTGATGTAGGGATGGGCCAGATTGGCCAGAAGAACACAAGGCGTATATTCTTATTGCACAAGCAAAGGGTCATAAGGGAGTATCTACTCCACCTCTTGTTCACAGTGGCTGGGACAATTTCAAAGGCCATATATACCTTGACTTCCCATTTTCCCAAGATCCCACTTAAGATTTGTAAAATGCATAGCATGATGCCTGGCATATATCAAGTGCTTTAAAATTTGTATTGCCTTCTTCCTTCCCTTTTTCCTGTATAAAATGTAAGGTTAATTAGGGACATTATTTCCTCCCCACCATCATTTCTTCTCTCCTACATCTTTAGAGTAAAGTTCCTTGTTGGTGCCAGTGCTAAAGGCACTTCAAGGGATGTGTATGTACAAATAACCTCAATCCTCACTTGTTTTTCAACATTTATTGTCCATTACACAGCCTAAATCACATAGGTACCCTGAAGACTGGGAACTTACATTCATTCTGACATGCAGCTAAAACTTATTATCTTTGCTATCAGAAGGTGAAGTCCTTAAGAGGAAGAGGTATGTTTTTTCTAATTGTATCTCCCACACTTAGGACAGTGCTTTGTACTAGGTAAACTCTTAATAAATATTCTTTCTTCACTCATTCTTTTCTTTTTTTTCTTTTTTTGCTTTTTGGAGAGGGGAAGGTAGGGCAATTGGGGTTAAGTGACTTGCCTAAGGTGCACTCATTCCTTTCATTTATGAAAATGATTGGGATAAGAAATGGTCAAATTTAATTCCATGCAAGAATTTTTTCATTATTGGTCATTCTAATACCAAGTCAAAGGTTTATGTTAACTGTCTTTTGGCCACGATTGAGACCTGTCCTCACATTCTCAGCACTTCAGATTTCCTTAAATCTTGATATTATTTTTTAATTGTTCCTAAGCAGATGAATCATTTCTACATAGAGTGATTTCTTTAGAAATCAAAACTGAAAATGGTATGTAGGATGCATTAGACCAGAGCAGAATCTGGTTTTTTATTGCTGGTATTGAGAAGCATGCATGGATCCCTGAGGTTAGCATTCAGTCATTTATTTACTGTCTAAATGCACTCCAGAAAACTCTTATTTTGGGGCTCCATGCTTTTGTTGGGTGAGTCTTAGTAAACTCAATAAAAGGCTAAAAATCTTTGCCCAAGAAATTTTGAAGGCTGAAATATTTAACAAATGCATATTTTTCAAGCCAAATAAGAGTATAAATTAAGAGCTAGAAGAGACTTTAGAGGCCGTTGACTCCAAATTAATTTTTAAGATAAGGAAACTGAAGCATGGAGAGTGACTTGTCCAAGGTCACACAACTATTTCAGTTTGGGGGAAATATTTGAACCCAAGTCTTTTTGACTCTAAGCTCATTATTGATGACACAGAATAGGAGCAGGAGATTTGATTCTGATCAGATAAAGAGGAAGCTATCATTTGCCTCTCCAATATTGGACAATAGAGGGTCGCACAAGTCCTATTAAACTGTCATTCCTCATTTCCTTTTTCAAGGTTTTTCATTTGTTCCTGGCTTTGTCAGTTTTAGTAGACTTCAGCCTCCCTTTGCAAAGAGCAACATCTCCCCCATTAAAGGAGGATTAAAACAGTGTTATCTTTCCTACAACAAATTGTCTGGGAAGGAGTATCAGCGAGGCCTCTCTGGTGGACTACAAAGGAAAAGGGACCCTTGAGCCCATGGAGTGGCCTTGACGCCTGATGCCTCCAGTTCTGAGATTCTAACCCCACCTAAGCAGCTATTATTTCTTTCCATGTGCCTTAGTTTGTCTTAATGACTTTTTGTATACACTTCTTAATTGTCTAAGCTTGTTTGGGGGCACTTGGTTATAACGTTCTCCAGGCACCAAAACTTCTAGTTACTGCTCTGGGTTTTAGGCAAAGTCAGATTAATGAGGCAAAGGTAGAGGTGGAGGAAATGTAGGCAGCAGTAAAGGGTAGAGTTTTAGATGAAGAAAGATACAGTCATGGTGAAATGGGTGGGTGAAGAACAACTATTTTTATCACTGGTTAATTTGTGTTATTTCGTACTCATGAGATCCAAAGATAACCCACTATTGTATGTGATTCCTCTTTCTTAGTTAACATAGGTTCCAAATCACTAAGGAAAAGCATTTATAGTTCCTCTTATCTAACTGTCACCTGATAATAAATGTTTCCTGAAGACGGTAAAGAACCTGGACTGAAACTAAAAATCCAGTTGTTTTGCATTTGACTCCAAATAGCAAATCCACTCTCCAAAGGTCTAGAACCAACTGAAAATTGTGTTTGATATAGCTTCAAGGAAGGCTTGTTTGTATTCAGTGTGGCAGCAAAGCTCATAGGACACCATTTCTAAGTACCACATACAATCACCACCCCTGACCCCAGTGGGTAAGGCAAATTTGATTGCAGGTGAATCATATTCAACTGGTGCTTTATTGGGTCAGGGTAACCTCAGATCCTCTACCTGATACCAATAACCATGGACTCAGTCCTATTGATATCTGAGGAAGCAATCTATTTTCTCTGTACCTAGGATACAATCCCTCAGGCATGCATGCTATTTTTCAGAACTGAGTGATTTTGTTCTTATTTACTATGTTTCTACTATTGAGGATTCAGGCCCTCAGCCTCCATTCCTGAGGAAAGTTATAAGTAGCAAAGAAGACCACAGCTGGATTTTCAGCTGACCTCCTTGGTGCAAGATACTAAGAGCTTATCAATGTTTTTGGGTTTTTTTTTTGTCCTGTGGTCTTCTTGAAGCTCTTACTGTAAGTCATTAGCCTTGTGCTCTGTGGTAGCTGTGAGTAGGCAAAAGTAGACTGGGGTCAGGATGAGATGTATCAAGGATTGACATTCTCTTGGGGTCAGGAATTGGAGAAGGAAAGACCCTGAAGGGTCTGTACTCAGCACTGAAAAAATATATTAGATTCTAGTTCCACAGAACCCCAGGGCAATTTCCTTTTGGTTCCATGTAAACTCAGGGCAGGGGAGCCTCTGAATTGACCCCTGCAAGGGAAGGAGAGAGGAAGACAGGAAGATTCCGTGTTGGAATGGCTTCCTGTAAGCTAGAGAAGTGGTGCCTGACCCCAATAGTAATCTATGCTAAAATGTTCAGTTTACTTGAAGTATGGTGTCTAAGAAATTCTCAAGCTAAAAACAAAACAAAACAAACAAACAAACAAACAAAACTCACAGCTCTTTAAATAGAGGCAACAGTGTTTTATATGTTCAGGACCTGAGACCTGAAGATATTTAGCAGTCAGTTTAGGCAAACATCAATGAATCTTAACTCAAAAGGTGGTTTTTGCAGTTTTGGTTTTAATTTGCCTTTCATAAAAATGTTGTGGATGATTTCCTCTCACATTCAGTAATTCTTAAAAGATTACAAACCAGAAAGTATGAGATTGAGTCCTGTCATGACTTATGACCATGGCTGGTTTTATCAGTGACTATTCTCCTGATTATTTCTAAGCACCTATGCAGCATTATCCAGTGTTTGTTCTCAGGATTACCTTTTCATTTAGGTTCTGGTGGTTCTGGATGTCCTGATTTCAGGCAGGCCTTATTAATTACCTCAGTTGATCATAGTTGCTGGAAGGGCTCCTTAACCCAGTACCAGCACTCCTTTGATCCTAGAAGCTCCAAAATGAGTAGGGATGCATGGTATAGGATCTCTCCATAAAATTACTCTTTTCCTTTTGCTTCTAGGCATTTTAATCACTACCTCCTACACTACATTTTAATCACTACCAGGCTAATAAATTTAAGCATTTCACAATGAGTGAAATGCTTAAATTTATTATCCTGGTATTACCTAGGTTTGTCCAGAAAGAGAGAATTTCCTTTGGAACTGCTCTCCTAGGACCCTATTTAATACTCCCCAGATACCAAAAGGGAGATCTGGATTCTATATCCTAAAAGAAAGGGAAACCTGGGTCTAAATGTATTATTAATTTATTAAAATATGAAGTGCCTCATTGTTTTCAAGGCAATGGACTGAGCCATAGCAGACAAAATGTCCGCATAGATTGCTATATAATAGTGGTGACTTATAGTGGGATAGAATCTCATGCTTTGTTTTTGTTGAGAGAAATACTGAGCCTGCTGTTGAAAGAATAGAAGGGAAACACTTAAAAAACTACTGGGGAGGAGCAGATTTTTAATAGAGCTAAAAGTCCAAACTAATTTTATTCTATTTGCCAGAAGAGTTCATAGGGCAGGGGTTACCTCTTGAATCTATACCAGTTTGCCCCAGGTGATAATAAACAATGGGTGCTCCATGATGTCTCATTAACCTCATATCTGATACAACAAGACTCAGTATTGCTTTAGGCATATATATATATATATATATATATATATATATATATATATATGTATATGCTATTTCTCTGAAGACAGTGATGGTTCCCTTAATGTTTTGTTTATAATGGAGACTTAATCTTTTAGTCTCCACTGAAAAGGAAAATGTCTAGCCACCAAGGCAATCATTGGGAAATGGACTTCTTCAGCTTACGGATTTGAAATCTGAAATATTTGAAATACACTGGTGCCTGTGTTCTTTGTAGCTCCTTCTGGTGAGAAACATTTTGGCACTGGAGAGAATATAGAGTCACCAGCATGACTGGTTAGGTGACAAGGGAGAAAGTGGTATATTTAGAAGAGGGCCTAACTGATCTATAGTATTTCTTTGACCCTGGTTTTATGATACTCCAATTTGTAGGTGAATACTATATTCTGCACTTAAGGCATAAGTCTGCTAGAAACAATTTAAAATAATTTAACATTTCCAATTAAACATAGTTGAGGTTTCCTACTCTGAATTTCTAAGAGTACATAGCCAGTCAGTGAGCATTCCATGGCAAAAAAGAAATGGGGGAAGTGAGCACGCCTTGAGGTCATAGGAGTTGCCAAAGAACCCATTTATTTCTGTGGGAATACTCATTTTTCAGTATTTAGTCTTATCAGAATATCCTTTGTTGGCAGTAAATTTCTGAAGTGGGAGTCTCCTTCAAGATATGATCAATCTGGCTCATCCTGGTTTCGACAATAAGAAGAAAAATAAAGTCCAGACCCCATGCCTCTGTGCCCTTGACCTCTACATTACTTTATCTGGGTCATTTTCCCCTTAAACTTAGAACAGAAGTATTCATCTGCCTTCTTCCCATGATATATTTAATTCTTCACATTTCAATTGAATTAAGGAGGAAATTTTTAATGTGCTTCCCTATTTCAGGTTTCCTAAGGGATTGTCACACAATTATCCATAATCTCAAAATGAAAGTCCTTTTCTTGTCTTTGAATTGAGAATACAGATATTGTAGAATACAGAATTGAGAATGCAGATACAGGAAAATCCTTTGGAGGGCATCTGGAGTCTGAGCAAAACCCTGTGAGATAAATTGCAAAATCACTGTTAGAACTGGGTTCAGAAAACTTGTTATTAGAAGACAAACATATTTGGGATATGACCCATGTGCCAGTTTGCTTTGCTGTGTTGTTATGAGGGTTTTAGTTTTCATTAGACCCAATGAGTGGGGTTGAAGAGAAAGGAACAGTGGTGGGGTCTGGGGAGGGAGGAGAGGTAAGAAATAAAGAAGCCATGCATGGGTTTGGACACAGAAACCTGGCTGGGGCTGGGACTGGAGTGGTCCAATCTTGACCAAGGTAGGGGAGGAAGGCCACATAATCCACTGCTGCTACCTTTGAATCCCTTATGTGGCCACATTCACATCACATCATAAACACACACTCCCACCCTCTTCCTCAATGCAATGATGCATCAACCATTGAGGGTGAGCCAAATTTGGGTTCAAGTTTGAATTCTTTCTTTCTTTTGATCAGAATATCATTTTCTTTGAATTCTTTCTTATTCAGGCTTACTTTCTCCACAGATCTGCAAAGGTTCAACTATGGAAATAATATTATAACTTTTACTTTCTCTAGATAGTCAAGCTCAGTGGGAGGGAGAAAGAAAACAAATTGTAAAAATAGATAATTTTTTTTAAAAAGACAACTTGTGTTTTGGTGAAGCTAGGGAAAGATCTCTTATAGGAAAGGAACTGACAGGATGACAGCGAGGTTCTTATTCAAGCTGAAATGCTCCGGGAAGGATATTTCCTTTCTTTTGGCAGTTTATATCTTGATGTAAATGAGTTTGTCAATTTCTTTTCTTAGGTGTTAATAAATACAGGGGAAGTAGAGAGAGGTGAGGGTAGAATGTAAAGGGAAGGCCCTTGTAGGCCATGATTAGCTTGACCTGTTTTATCTTATATTGAAGCAGGTCCCGGAAATCTAAGTGCAGTAGCAGAAGCCCAAAACCTGGGCAAAAAGAAATGGATTAAAATGAAATGTGCCATTAACCATCCAGGTAGTGTTGAGTAGAGAGTGCCAGTGGAATTTGGGCTCTTCTCACTTTTTTATTAACATTTTCTCAATAAAATACTTAAATAGACAAGATTAAAACTACATATTTTTATAAAGTGAGAACTTTGATTTTTTAGTCATTTCAGAAGGGACCCCATTACATCTTTCTTTTGGAGTATTTTTTTCTTTTATTTTTCAGTCATCTCTTCCTGATTCAATGATCCTCTGAACCAACATAGTATAGTGGGGACTTAAAAGGACTTGGGTTTTAAGTATACCTCCCTCTGCTTATTACTATCCATATGACCTTTAGAAAATCACTTAACCACTCCTAATATTAATGCACTACATTTGAGTCCTGATTCTATTACTTAATTATCAGATTTTTGACACTGAGAAAGTCACTCAAACTCTCTGCCTCTGTATCCTTAACCATATCCAGTCTATAAATTATTATCAATTGCTCCAAAGGTCATCAGGAAAATAATTTTTAAAGTAATCTTTATTATTACAGGAGCATAATCTATTTCTCCCTTTGTTAAATAGAGTTAGGAAATATGGTCATTCCTGCTAGGGGTTTCTTGTGTGGATCTAATGAAATGGTAGGAAATAACTTTGAAAATGAAGGCGTATTGTGCTATTTTCTAAGCCTGGGTTCCTTGAGAGTCCAGAAAGACTTTTACCTACCTTCTGATCTGTAAGATATAAAGTGAATAGCCAAACTAAAAAGAAAAAGAAATTTATTAGGGTGCTAAGGAAGATGGCTTGGGCTGGTAGCAGCTTTAGCCTCTTAGAGTATAGATTAGGATTTTATGCCTTTTGGGCTGGTTTGGGGTAAACAGTTAATCATTAGTATTCTATAGCTGAATAGAAATGGGTGTGGGGTAGAGGAAGGAGTGTGAAGGCCTCAGAGTCCCAGAGGATCCAATTTGTTTTTCCTGGAAAATGCATTTCTTTGTGATTAACAATCTTTTAGTAGAGTCAAGACAGAATCAGTCTGGCTTATTTTACTGTTTGTTGCCTGTCAATTCTGGAATGAAATGCTGCCAGAGACTTTCTATTGACACAACTCCTTAAAGTCTGTTTCTTTGGCCACAGAGGTTTTCTTATCTGAGAAGATGTTTCTACCTAAATTACAGTACTGATGTTCATTTTTCTCCTCCACAGGTATTTGGCAAATGTAAGGTATTGCTTTTGCTTCAAGTCTGCTCCCTATTGCTAAAGGCAACTGTGTAGTTGCTTTTCTCTTATTTTGAGGATATGCAGTAATTTTTTTTTTTTTGCTGTCATGTGGTCTCTTCTGCAGCAACAGCCTTGTTCTAGGTCTTTCTAAAAGGCTTTTTGTCATCAGGCCAAGTCAGTGTCGATAATCATAGCAGCTCTTCCTTACCACATAACTTTGTCCTCTTTCCCTCCCACATTTAGTTTCCCTGGTGCAGGGTTATACCCCTAACAATAGCTTTGACTTTTTTGTGTGGAAATGGGATTTCATCTGTATACGAAAGTCCCATGCTGATTTGTAACTATTCTGCAATTTATACTCCTAGAGAGTAGTTTAGGACCCTGAGAGATTGTGATTTCACGCAGCAAACATGTATGAAAAGTAATCCTTGTTTCTTACTCTGAACGGGGTTGCGACTAAAAGTAAAAAATGGATTGTTATACCTGAGTAAAAAAGGATGTGGCTCAAACACTTCTTTAATACAATGTTCAGGTAAATGCCATGGTCTTGTTCTTCCCTCCTTCTGGACTTCAGAGCTGACATTGCTCTATGTCTGGACTCAAGTTCCAAACCTGAAGATGAATCTTTAATTTGCCTTGACTCCCAGATTAGGGTCGAAGATGAACTGAGTCTCAGATGCTCAGTCAAGAGGGTAACAATTGAATCTAGTGTTTCAGCCTCTGGCCCCAGGCTACATTTGCTCAACTGCATCACCCTGCTCCTGAAGGAATGTTCAGATCTGAACTAAAGCTCGGAAAGGATAACACTGCAACCTTTCCCTTATGGCAAGCCCTTCTGTTACAAACCTTAAGCAGCACTCTAGAGCATGGTTAGCATATACAATAAGCCCCAAGCATAGTGCTAAGGCGAAAACTGAATGCCTTTCGTACCACAACATGGATTAAGTGTCACAGTTGTGCTATCGCCAGATCCCAAACACTAGGCCAAGGCAAAGATCACAGGGATCACGGGCCAAGATAATTGGCCAGTAAATGGAAATCTGGACCAATGCTGTTACTTTAGCATTCACTGTCCTTTACCATAAAGTGGAGACTCTTATTGGTCACCAGTTACCATGTTAAAGACACGTAGGAGTCACCACATTTTAACTGCATTTACAATAACCATTAAGGTCAGGTTACACAAGTTCTAAACAGCCAGGCCACAACTCCACTGGGCCTAATACAATGAACAGAGGTTTCAAATGACATTAACCCACTAGACCTAGTCAGTACTAACACCTAAAAGGCAAGTGCCTATGTCTGAATACTAGGACAGCAATCCACCGTGGCTCAACTACCTCAAAATAAGTCCACAATACCATCCTGAAGCTGTACTAGGCCTTAACCACTAGCCTTTACCTTCACTCAAAATAAAGTCACAAGACTGAACCTGTAATGACCTTTGAAACCTAACCCATTAAAATAAGGTAGGCCTAAGCAATGGAGTAAAGTTAATTAGGGGATATGACCCCTTGGTTACCACTTTTCCTGGGTACCCATCATCATTCACTGGCTGCCATATGCATAAACACTATTATCTTCTAGACCTTCTAAACCTCATTTTCCCTAGGTCTCAAACAGTAAACTAAGAATTCGAAATTGAAGGCTACAACTCCAGTGACCAGGACCATGAGTATGGCAATCTGAGACTCTGAGATTGAAGCCATACTTCTGCTTTTCCTTTACTGATAGGTAATGGCTGTACTAGGCCCCCATCCCATTATGGTCAGAATTATTGACCATAATTCTACTTGGCCATGATCAATGGCTCACTGTATATATACCCAGCTCTGAGCACAATTGAGTCCTGAATTAGGCCTTAATGTCTAGGCCATAACTTCTACTAGGTAAAAATATAAGTGTGCAAAGAACCTTAGCACACACTTCCAATTAGTTTGGATGCTGAGAGTTCCAAACTAATATAACAGAATTGTATTCTGAGCACTAAGTTGAGGCTCTGATAAGTTCTGACCACTATTATTAGCCTGCACTGATCTCTGACCACTGAAATGAGACTCAGTCATGGTTCCAACACCAGTCCCACATTGTACTGAATAGAGAAAGTCTACGGTGTTTAAAAGACATCAAAACATTCACCACTCACGAGGGAGTGACTCTTGTTAATGGCATAATCAATTCTGTCACCAATGAAAAAATTACTTCTAAATAGATAGTCATGCAGGAGGGGGATTGTTCCAACCCTGGTCAATGTATGTCACCTAGTTATATGGTCTGTTTGTGCCTTCTGGGTCCTCATATGGGTATGGTGCCTTACATTTAGGTATGGAAATATCCCTCTCAAGCATAATTATTGGCCATGTCTTCATCTATACATAATTTCTCTATTCATCTATGCAGAGGGCTAAAATCTGTATGATTGTCCACTCCATATTTAGCCTTTTTTGCTAAGATTTCTCTGTCACCCTGTGACACTTATCTGACTGACCATCTCCATTCCTTGATGGCCACAAATCTTACCCAGCCCTAGAAGTCTAGAAGTAACAGACAATGGGGAAAGAGGAGTTTAGGGAGGAACATAGCAGCAATGGGCATCTTACAAAGCTAGATAGTATAGAATAGAAAGGACTGACAGAAAGAAAAAAAGTTATAATAAAAGCACCATTAGAAAAGCAGTTGATGGTCTGATAAAGATTGATTAAATCTGACAAAGGATGAAAAATGGGCAAAAAGGGCTATAAAAGGATCCTGTGAAATGAATAATTACTTAAAAGCAAATGAAAGTTATTCAAAACTTTCAGAGAGTAAGGAGCCACCCCGAAATTATGAAGAACTACCTCCAAGAAGCTCCACATTTTGTTGAGAAGAGCAATAAAATAAACAAAAGACAAAGAAATAAAGAAAGAAATGAGAAGTGTCAAGGAAGAGCCAATTCTCATAAAAAAATAAAAGTTTCAGAATGAAGAATAAAGATCTGTTCTCCAAAATAGCAACTTCTCTGAAAAATAGAATGACAGAATTAAAATGTAAACATTCCAAGGTAGATTAAAAATTGAGCAAGATACAGGACTAAAAGAAATGATTATACTACAAAAGTAGAATTCTGGAGATAATGAAAGGATCCAAAGAGATAATCTTTAATCCATGTCTTCTAGAAAAAAAAGAATGGGGGAGGTAGAAGCCCCTGAATACCATACTGCAGGAATTATATAGGATAGTTGCCTAAATATGTTGGAAGAATGTTGCATTATCTATAGATCCATAGAATATCAAATGAAACTCCCAAGTTTAACCAAGAAACATCACTGTCAATTTTCAGAATTGTTATAACAAAAAGTATTGTTGGCAGCCAGTAAGGAAAATATAGTATTCTGAGGAAAATCAATCAGATTTAAGCAACATTGCCTGTCATTTTTGAAAAATCAAAGTAAAAATGGAATATGAT
The DNA here is from genome assembly GCA_011680675.1 of Gymnobelideus leadbeateri. Taxonomy (NCBI): domain Eukaryota; kingdom Metazoa; phylum Chordata; class Mammalia; order Diprotodontia; family Petauridae; genus Gymnobelideus; species Gymnobelideus leadbeateri. The sequence continues at coordinate 12,109 of WOXC01008438.1, read as the reverse complement.
ACTTTGAAAAAAAAAGATGGTTTTGGATCACATGCAACATGTCCTGTGAAGCTAAGTGAGCTAAGTATTACATTTGTATTCTCAATGGTGTCCCTCAAAGAAATAAAACAGATGTTAAAGAAAAGGGAGGGGTTATTCTTCCCAAAGAAATGAGCAGTAAACTCAACATATAAACTACAAAGGAAGATAATTAAATAGGTTCAGAGTAATGAGAGAGGGAGAAATAAAATAGATGATATCACATTTCTAAATTTAGAGAAGCCTATGAGATTAAGGTGGAAGTTTTTTAATTAGACTCAAAAGAAACTGAAAAATGGAGCCTTTTCTAAAATAATAAGTAGTATCTAGCTAAAGCAGTATTATCTGTAAGGGGTATAAACTAGAAGTCTTTCCAGTAAGATCATAGGTGAATTAAGGATGTTTATTTTCACCACCATTATTTGTTATTGTTTTAGAAATTCTGGCTATAACAAGAAAACAAAAAGAAATTAAAGAAATAAGAACATGCAATGAAGAAACAAGACTCACTCTTAAAAGACAATATGATCATATATTTAGAGAATCCTAGAAAATCAACCAAAAAGTAATTGAAACAATTAACAACTTTAGCAAAGTTGCAGGACAAAGAACAAACCCAATAAATCATCAATATTTTTATAGTTTACCAACAACTCATCAAGAAGATATAAAAAGAGAAATTCAATTCAGAATAACTGCATACAACATAAATTAATTTGGGGTCTATCTCCCAAGACAAACCCAGGAACTATATGAACCCAATTACAAAAGCCTTTCATACAAATAAAAACAGATGTAAACAATTGGAAAAATATCAATTACACATGGAAAGACCAAGCCAAGATAATAAGAAGCATACTTCTAATTAAATTAATTGATCTATTCAGTGCCATACCAAACTACCAAGAATTATTTTATGGAGCTAGAATAAGTAAAATTCATCTAGAAGAACAAAAAATATCAATAATATCATCAAGTGAATCAATTTTCAAAAAGAGGTGAAGGAAGATGGCCTAGCTGTACCAGATTTCAAACAATTACAAAGTGGTAATCATCAAAATAATCTTGTACTGGCTAAGAAATAGGGTGGTAGATAAACGAAATAGATTAGGTGTACATGGTAGTATATTACTATAGTAACCTAGTGTTTGATGAAGCCAGAGATCCAAATTTTTAGTACATTATTGTTGCTCACTTCAGTCCTGTGAATGTGACCCCTTGGAGTTTTCTCAGCAAAGATACTGGAGTGCTTTGTCATTTTCTTCTCCAGTGGATTAAGGCAAAAAGAGGTTAAGTGACTTGCCCAGGGTCACACAGTGAGTATCTAAGGCCAGATTTTAAAGCAGGTCTTCCTAAGGCTTAGCTCTCTGTCCACTGAGTCAGCCAGCTTTTTCTAAGCTTTTAAGGCATGAACTCATTATATGAAAACTGAAAAGAAAAGAATTTTTTTTTCCAAAATTAGGCATAGACCAATATATTTCACCATATACCAAAATAAGATCAAAATGAGTACATGATTTAGACATAAAAGGATTGCCCTTTATTGATAAGCAAATTACAGGAGCATGAAAACTATTCCTTCTAGACCCATGGATGAGAAGAGCTTGTGACCAAACAAGAGAGATAGAGGAACGCAGGAAGCATAAGGGATAATTTGGATAAAATTAATTTTTTTCATAAAGCAATAAACCAATGGAGCCCAAATCAGAAGAAAAGCAGGAAAACAATTTTACAGCAAGTTTCTCTGATAAAAGCCTAATTTCTCATATAAATAGGGAACTGAGCCAAATTCATAAAAATAAGAGCCATCCCCCAATTTATAAAAGATAAATGGTATGAACAGGCTGTTTTCAAAAGAAAAAAATCAAAGCTATTTATAGTCATGCAAAAATTTTTTAAATCACTGATGATTAGATAAATGTTAATTAAAGCAAATTTGAGGTGCCACCTTATACATATCATATTGACTAAGAGGACAGAAAAGGAAAATAACAAATGCTGAAGGTGATGTGGAAAAATAGGAATACTAAATGCATTGTTGATGGTGTTGTAAATTTGTCCAGAAAAGTAAAAACAGTATCAAAGCTGATTCTTCAGATTCCAATCCTAAGGTCACAGAATGATTCTGGTATACCTAATAAAGGTATACCAAGGTATACCAAGATAAAGCCTCCTTCGCTCTGTTTGATTTCAGGTAAGAGTCATAGTTAAGCTTCTGGAACAGGCAATCATACAAAGTCCCACTTCATTTACAGGGTACCAAAACCAGACTCAGGATTTAACCTGGTGGGGGAATATTTCTGTTCATAAAGGAAATGGCACCATGGGGAAACTTAAGTCGAGAGGATCCTACCTTTGACAATACCAAAATTATCCCCTCAGTCTTTCTCAGAAATAGATATCTAGCTTTGTGATAGTTTCCAGATAGCACCCCTTCTGGGCAACACATGACATTCCTCCTTGTATGGTGGTCTATTGGCCTCATAACAATGCAGACAATTGTATCTAAAATCAAAACTTAGAATAATAACAGATTACAATCCCATAAGACATTAACTCAAATATCAAGTTTCATTAAACAGTGCTTAGGGCTAAGTTAATCATTAATTACTCTCATTGTGTTATTCTAGACAAACAGATATCCTTCTCTTAAGATATTGTATATTCACCCCTTAAAGTATAAATAAATCTTTAAGAGTGGAATTTGTTGGGGCAGCTAGGTGGCACAGTGAATAGAACACCAACTCTGGAGTCAGGAGGACCTGAGTTCAAATCCGGCCTCAGACACTTAACAGAAAAACTAGCCATGTGACCTTGGCCTTAATTTAACCCCAATTGCCCTGCCTTTCCCCCTCCAAAAAGCAAAAAAAAAGAATAGAGTTTGTTAAGACTTAAGTTGATTTGAGATATAATTTCAATATAAACCATTCCAGGTATAACTTCATAAACTCCATAAATGATAGCCAAACAAACTTAGATGAAACTCACTCTACATTATAAGCAAGCTTGAAAATTTCAGCCACATTCTGTGCAAGGAGTGTTTGCAATGAGGGTATTCCATTTACTCAGTAAACTAATTCATTGTTTAGTAATTTCACAGCCCAGTAAGCTCTTTCACAGAGTTGCTAAGAGTTTATGATCTGATGGTCCCAAGAAACCTTGTAAATGTCTAAGTAAGGAGATTTTACAAGGTCTTTTCTTTGTATCTTTTCCCACAGAGTAAGCAATTATCAACTTTCCTTTTTAAAATATACCCATGTAAATACTTAATAGGTTTTAACATTATGACAATGACCCCTAATAACTTAATTAGCAATCTCATAAGTTTCATAAGTGATAGGCAAATACTTTTAGTTGAAACTTCTCCATACTATAGACAGACCAAGAATTTTCCAGTTTCTTAAGTTTCTATACTTCATATTATTACAACACATTAGTAGGACTAATAAAAATAACAGTTTTCAAACACTTTCTCATCTTTTTAACAGTTCATTTCATCATCTAACATCAAGATTATGAGAGAAATTGCTTTTTCAGCAGCATATCTGATATAATAGTTTACCAATTTCATAATATAAGAAAATTTAGAAGCATAATGACAACATAAACAATATCATGGATTTCAAATGGAAAACAAAACCTATTTCCAATCAGGTGACCTCAATTAAGCTGAATGCATTTCCAAATTACCTGACACAGAAAATCATTCATCTTATCACCTTTGGAATTTCTAAACCTGGCATAAAGTTATTTAAAAAGTAACAAGAGTTAACATTTATATACTGCTTGTCATATGCCAACCACTGTAATTAGTACTTCATAATCGTATGGTCCAACAACCCTGGGAGGTGGGTGCTATTATTTCATTTTCCACTGTACAGATCAAGAAACTGAGGTAAATAGTTGAAGTCACATAGGTAATTTCTGAGACTAGAGGTTTTGACTCAGGTCTCCTGATCCATTAATTTTCTAGCTTTTTCCTACTTTAATGCCAAAAGGAAATGTATTTATGCATTGAATTCTGATTAGGCCACATTCTGATTCATTTTCAGGACAAATTTCAACCAAATCAAATCTGAATTTATGATCACTAAAGATAATATTTCAATCTCAGTTTATCCAAGGGCCATTTACTGTTAGCACTTTAAAAAAAGAACCCATTGGGGTGGCTAGGTGGCATAGTCAGTAGAGCATGGGCCCTGGATTCCACAGGAGCTGAGTTCAAATCTGGCTTCAGACAGTTAACACTTACTAGCTGTGTGACCCTGGACAAGTCACTTAACCCCAATTGCCCCTCCAAAACCCTCCCCCCAAAAAACCCAACCCATTCTCAAACTCATTTTTAAAGATACATGGTAGCATTCTCAGCTCCCTACTTTTTCAAACCACCCAAAGAGCCTTATGAATTTCTTTTCTATCCATGAAATAATCCTCACCCTCTCTTGACCATCCTGGAAGCTTTTCAGATAAGGTGATCCCATAACCCACCCGGCCACTGTGAGACTGAATTTATGACGCCTTTGATCTTTTGTTTCTGTAATGTTTATTTTTTCATGCCATTTTGAGCTTGAAAAGGTCAGAAGAGTGACCAGAAGGTGAGCAACGAAAGTGTATGGCAATATCTTCTGGTAGCCATAAAAGTTGAGCTCCATCAGGAGTCAGTTCTGAGGATTGTCCTGTTTCATTCAGCCTAGCAATGGATTAACCTGTTAGCCAAAACATTATATTCTTCAAGTGAAGGGGTGATTCATCTATTGTCTACACCACATCCAGAAGCGAACTTAGTGGGGAAAATGTTTAACAACTTTCTTCTGGAAGTGATGTGGAAGATGGTGCGCTTATCATTTTAGAGGATTTTTGTGCTTCTATCTTTCCTATATCTTGTTAATAAAAATATCCTTTTGTAAAAAGCTAATCAAGTTATCTATGATATTAAAGAGATTACTAACCATCATGATATTGGGAAAATATCAACTGGCAAAGGCATTTGGGTTAAGACACTGAATGGGAACCCATGAGAAATGGTACTAGAAAGACACTTCCTCATAGATATCCCTAACACCTGAAAGGGAAGAGTAGTAGTCACACTCTAGAGGATTTGACCTGCCAGTGTCAGTAGTAGTTAGGAGAGTAAGTCCATAGTTTATGTATTAAAAATGTAAAACATCACCATCTATACAGAGTTAAAATGAAGGCTTAAGAGTAGAATTTATTATTTTGCATCAACTCAATCCAAAATAGCAAGAGTGGCAACCATAATCAAATAAGACTACAGAAAAAACAGAAATAGTTAAGAGAGATAAGCAGGGAAATTGCATTATACTTAAAGTTTCCTTATCTTTGGTGACTTTATCAATATTACATGTGAATATGTGTGTTTGTATATACAAGCACACACCAGCTAGCATGTAAAATAAGTATATATACACACATACATATGTAACATATTTATATCTGTGTATGTACACATATGTGTATATATAAATATATTATGACATTATGTAGATACTTTAAAAAAGTTAACAAGAATAGTAATGTCCAGATATTAAAAGAATAATTGAGACACTTGAACCTGTTTCTTATGTAAACACATCTTAAAGACAAAGAAGAAAGAAGTTAAGGATCCAAAACGAATAAAGAACATTAGCACAAGATATGGTAGACCTGTGGCTATTGCTGAATGTGAGTCATAAAGAATATATCCATGGGGTGGCTAGGTGGCGCAGTTAGTAGAGCGTTGGCCCTGGAGTCAGAAGGACCTGAGTTCTGATCCGACCTCAGACACTTAACGCAGACACAAACAAAAAGCTAGCTGTGTGACCTTGGGCAAGTTACTTAACCCCAATTGCCCTCCAAAAAAAAAAAAAAAAAGAATATATCCATCCATCCATCCATCTATCTATCTATCTATCCAACTATCTATTTTATCTGAAATATGTATATATATATATATATATATATATCAGTTTCACATGGTATCTTTATAAAAAATTGACCATGTACTGACTTATACAAAAGCAGAAAGGCACAAATATTAAACACATCCTTCCAATATTCCAATATATTAAATTACTCTAACTAAAAGGGAAATATGATGAGAAGATTTAGATTTAAGTGGAGACTAAATCTAATCTTCTAGAATGGGTGAGGAATCCTGGGAAGATGGTACAGTAAGAGGCAATCAAGGACTCCACTCCCCTACTCACTGCTTTAAATCAATGAGAAAGTTGTATAATAATGCAAAACACTAAAAAAAGAGGGTAGATGCAACAACTCACCACAAATGGGAGCCACTGGTCAGCAGTTCATGTGAGGATTACCTAGTTGGGTCTTAGAAGATTGCTTGTTCTGAGTTACCAGTGTGATGTGGTGTCCAAAGAAGCTAGGGTGAACTTAGACATCATTCAGAAAATCATAGCATCCAGGAGTAGTGAGACGATATATTCTGCTATATTTTACCATGATCAGCCCACATATGGTGTATTGTTTTCAGTTCTAGGTGCTACCTTATAGGTAGGGCATCAACAAGCTACTGAGAATTCAGAGAAGGGCATCCAGGATGGTGGAGAGACTTGATATCATATCATAAAATAGGCTGAAGAAACGCAGTCAATCTCTCAAGAAGACTATCCCCAAAATTGTTCATTCTTCTCTGTAATAATAAACCTTTCTGTATCTAGTGGTTACGTCCCTACTGGCTACAAACATATACCATATCATGTTGTTCACTCACTGAACTTGAATTCACAGTCCTCTAGCTTATTATGTCTTCTTCCCAGAATTTCTCACTCATTCTGTAGGATTCTTATTATTTAGTATTTGTTATTGATTAATATTTAAATACATAAAATAATCTGGAATGGGGGTGGGGAAACCACAGCTTGGTATCTCTCCTAGCTTTCATCCTATATACTTTCTATCTTTTTTAGACAGTCTAGAAAAAATATGTCTATATTTATTGTCTATATTTCTCACAGACACTTTTAAGCTCTTTACAGTCTGACAACCTCACAAATGATCTGAAACCTCTCTCTTCAAAATTACCAATATTTTCTTTCTTAAAAGTCAATCTTTAAATTTTCAGTTCTAAATTTGTTCCTTCCCCTTCTTCTCTTCTACCCATTAAAATAACAAACAAACAAACAAAAAACACTTGTTATGAATATGTATAGTCGAACAAAACATATATCCACATTGTGATTCAGTCATTCAGTCATGTTAGCTATGTATGGTATGTATGTGACCTCATGCATGCCAATTCTGATGATCATGGATTTTCTTGGCAAATATGCTGGAGTGGCTTGCCATTTTCTTGGCCAGCAGATGAAAGCAAATAAAGGTTAAATGACTTGCCCCCCCACCACATTGTCTCAGAGCCAAGAAGCCTGAGAATCCTCATGCTCCCAGCACTTCATTGGAAACTGAGTGATGTGAGTGAGATCTACTCTCCTAAATGCTCTTTGAGGCTTTAAATATCTTTACTCTTTATTTAATGAGGGTTCCATTTCTCTTTCTACATCTCCATCTCCTGCAGGCCCTTACGTACACATATTCCCTGTATAGGTTGCAAAGATACACAGATATATAACCATGTTCCAGTGCAGCCCAGCTTCAGTATATATGTGTGTATATATTTGTGTCTGTCCTGAGTCTCTCTGTATAATCCACTTCTGAGATCTCTACCTCCTTTTAAAGACCAAACTGAAAGACAAGGTGAGGTTTTCTAACAAAGACCTCTTCACAGTGTTTTAATCCTCACTACAAACCTAATTCTCTTAAAGTCATAGGCAAAACTGGAAACTCACCATCTGTAGTTGGTAGGTATTTCCTCATTGAAATTTTCCATGCAAGTTAAGTGCTGGTGCTCTTCCTCTATATAGGTAACAGGGGCTGTAAACCAAATCCTTCCTTCATCTATAAATGCAAAGAGTACATATGGGTACAAAACAAAGCATTTAAAGCAATAATAAAAATATCAGACAATGCCCTGAGGCCCCAAGTTTCTATGAATGGCCAATCTGAGGAATCAGCTGAGAAAGTTCCCACTTTAAATTTTTTACACTGATGTAGACATTGAACTGTATACTCCCTACCCACCCAAAAATATATATATTTACCCATTCACGGGAGTAATAAACCAGTTGCATAAAAATCCCCAAAGTAAAAAGTAGGCTAAACTTTAAAACTATTGCAAATCAGTTATTTCTGCCATTGAATTAACATCTCATCAAGAAATGAGACTAAAACATCATCTCTATCACCAGTGGTTCTAAGCAAGCAAAGATGAAGGAGGACACAGGTGTGCGGTCAAGAAGCCAGCATTCTCATTAATTAATGGCATCAATAAGTTTCTGTGAACAAGCGACAAAAGTCTCCTCAGTTCATATTTAAGGTAAAGAAGAGTACTAACTGTATCATTAGGTACCAAGCCCTGACACAAGAAGAAGGATGAAAATGGGAGCTGTACTGTTGATGGTTTTGGCCATTGAATGGAGATTACTAATTGAATAAAGCTGTGTAGGAAAAGAATCTTTGACAACTCTTGTGGGAGGGAAAGGTTTTACTGATGTGGAACGAAAGGATACATTGAATGTTCCAATAAATGGATAGGTCCCATTGAATATCCCTAAGTCACAGTCTCATTATGCCTATTAATTGACAAGAAGAATTCATCGATATATGTCATATTGAAAAGTTTTCTAGAGTAGCTTGCCATTGATAAGAATTTATGTATTTCACGAATAGTGTTGAATTACAAAATTCTTCCAATGGCCATATCAGTAATAAAATTAGCAACTTAAAAAACAGTTAAAAAAAAGTAACATACCCCCACTATCACTGGAGGATTCTTCTTGGTTTTCTATATTCTGGGACAGAGGCCCTGCCCTGGAAGAAGTAAGAATGTTGAGATATAAGTCATTATTAAAAATATCAAATGTGAGGGCAGCTAGGTGGAGCAGATAACAGAGCACCAGTCCTGGAGTCAGGAGGACCTGAGTTCCAATCCAGCCTCTGAAAATTAACACACTAGCCATGTGACCTGTGGCATGTCACTTCACCCCAACTGCCTGTTCTTCTCCCTCCAAAAATAAAAACAAAACAAAAACATAAAATATATCTAATGTGTGGATATGCCATTTTGGGAAAAAACAAAAACTAGTCTATGTAAAAATATTTTCCACAGTGGTAGGGAGCTTGGGTTGATAGATCAATTTGATTGTTGGAAACAGTTCATATCTTTTTAAGAATATTTTAACTTTCAGAACCAACAATTATGTTCATTTACCCGGGCACTGGAGGCATTTTTTAATATGTGAAAATGAAACATATTAGTTTGTGGGCTAAAACAAATCTATTTGGGATTTTTAGAAATTCAAAGACATAGACTATGGAAAGACTGCCCACAAAGTATCCTTTGCTGTTCAAGCAAACAAAGATGAAAGTCAATGACAGTGGGTTTTTTCCAAAAGTAAATACAATGTTGCCATATTGTAGAATGAGGTTTTATATATCTCTATCTATCTCAATCTATCTAACCCCTTCATTTCTTTTTGGTAATAGAATAGTAACAGTGTTACTTGTGTGTCCCACTACTTCATTGTAACTAATGAGAAAACTGTAGCCATGGTAAGTTATATAACTTACTAATAATCAAGCAGGAAATAAGGGCCCATGACTAATTCAGGGAGAGGAGGGGACTTTATGCAATTCTACATACACACATTCCCTGCAGAGGTTGCACAGATACACAGATATATATGAACCAGGTTCAAGTGCAGCCCAGCTTCAGTATATGTGTGTATGTATTTGTATCTGTGCCTGAGTCTCTCTGTATAATCCACTTCCCAGATCTCTACCTGCTTTTAAAAACTAAGCTGAAAGACGAAGTGAGGTTGTAAACTCTGTTATTCTGGATATGACAACTGGGGTACCCCTCGATGTCCTTTGACCTTACTCAATGTCAAAAACTTCTTCAATAACGGTTGTGAGTACCCAAAACATGGAGAATGTATACTGTCAAAGAAGCAACAGAATAAGGAAAAATATTTTTCCTCATAATACATGCCTGGGCACATATTACATGAGGTTTGAAAATGGTGCTATAATTGTAAAGGAAGAATCCTATTGATAAAGCAATAATAGTTATGTCTAGCCTTTCTAGTCAATGAGTTATGGGATTTATGCAATGAGTATTCTTGTTACCAGGAAAATTAATCTGTGGCATGTATTTGGAAAGATACTGTGTATTGGTATCTGGAGGCTTTCTTCAATATGTAAAAATGTAAGATATTAGTTTGTGGGTTACAGCAAAACTATTTGGGATTTTTAGAAATTCAAGACATTGACAATGGAAAGACAGCCCACAAGGTATCCTTTGCTATTCAAGCAAACAAATATGAAAGACAATGACAGTGGGGTTTTTTTCCAATAGTAAATACAATTCTGCCATATTGTAGATGAGCTTTTAGATCTCTCTATCTATCTCCTTTATTTCTTTTTGGAAATAGAATAGTAACAGTGTTAGTTGTCTGTCTGACTACTTCAGTGTTAACTAATGAGAAAACTGTAGCCATAATAAGTTATGTAACTTACTCATAATGAAGCAGAAAAGAAGGACACATCACTGATTCAGGGAGAGGAGGGAACTTTATGCAATTCCACACCAAACAAGAATTTCTCAGAGAATAAATGACACTAGTAATGGCCTTGTGATTAATTTATGCAGAAATGGTCATTGTTTCAGACCTTTGCAAAGAGAATGGCAGAGATGTTGTATACTATTGTACCCTTTGTAGCAGTGTACACTAAATTTTGTGAATTTAAATACATTCTTAGTTGGTTATAATGAAGAAAAAGACTAAAGTAGAACCTCACCATGTAATATGGTCACCAGCATCATCAGATGGAGCTCTTCTTTCATTGTTTGCTTTGATGTCGATTTCAACATTAGTGGGATGACAGATCTCTGGCTCATCTACAAGGATAAAGATGAGAACTTCTAAATAATTTACAGCACTAAGAAATGTGAGGCTGTTCCCTAAAACAATATACTTCTACAGAGGTGTTGAGGTGATGAATCATTAGAAGACCATCCTGTGCTGGTACTTGCTTATCTCAAGCACTGCTATGTTTTTAGCAAAAGAAAAATGGTACTAACAGAAAATGATTCTTTATCAATGATTATGAATTTAAATGTAACGGGAGACAGAGCCACAATGGTGAAGTACAAACAGGAGCCCAGCCAAATTCTCCCACTCCTGCTCTCCAAAGGACTTTAAAATAACAGCTTGAATAGAATGCTGGAGTGGCAGAAGCAATAAAAGTTTGAGAGGTAGAAGTCTCAGGCACTAAAGTGGGACCTCGTCAAAGTGCACCTCTAAGGTGGGCCTTAGAGGTAACAGCAGCTGCAGCAGTTTCAGGAGCTCTCTGACCAGAAATAATAATGGCCTTTGGCAACTGGTCAGAAAGAGAGTGCAAAGGATCTTGAATTCCTCAATATATGTAATTTTGAAAAGTTTTCCAAACTAGCTTGCCATTGATGAGAATGTATGTCTTTCACTAATAGTGTTGAATTGCAAAATTCTTCCAATGACCACATCAGTAATAAAATTAGCAAAAAAGAAATCAGTTGAAAAAAAAAAGCAACATACCAGCATTATCAGTAGAGCATTCTTCTTGTTTTTCGGTATTCTGGCACAGAGGCCCTGCCCTGGAAGAAGTAAGAACTTGTGGATATAAGTCATTATTAAAAATACCAAATGAGGGGTAGCTAGGTGGAGCAGAAAATAGAGCACCAGTCCTGGAGTCAGGAGGACCTGAGTTCAAATCTGGCCTTTGATACTTAACACTTACTAGCCATGTGACCTTGGGCAAGTCACTTCACCCCAACTTCCCTCTTCTATTCCCTCCAGAAACCAAAAAAAATAAAATCCCAATATGTCAAATGTGTGGATATACCTTTTTGGGAAAAAACAAAAACTACTCTATATGTGTAAATAAATTTTTCATAGTGGTAGGGAGCTTGGGGTGATAGATCCATTTTATTGTAGGAAACAGTTCCTATCTTTTAAAGAATATTTTAACTTTCAGA
>WOXC01008437.1:0-254801 GCA_011680675.1 Gymnobelideus leadbeateri | reverse complement strand
TCACTAGAATCAATTCCAAAGAAACCAAGACATGGACAGTATTGACATTTCTGGAATTTATAGTGAAATAGGATTTTTATGAATCTCAAACTTTTCCTTATGTGCAAGACTTCTTCTAACTGCTTGTGTGTCTGTTGCCTCATGTGAAATAACTTCCAAATTAATGAATAAAAAGTCTCTAAGTATGAATGAAACAAATTTGTCTATTGGATATACTGTCTATTGAATATGAATTCAAGATCACTTCTAGTGATGTTATTGACACATATGCAGAAGTTAAAATTTGAAAACAGAAACTATAAAGCTATTCATAACTATGACATGCAAATATATAGAGGTAATTTAAAAATATATTAATGCAATTTAAAAGTATCAATTTGTTACCTGTTTTCTTTTTTACACTGTAATGTTCATTTTATTTTAATATGTTTTTATTGGCATTATTACCTGTACAATGTTTAATAAAAGAAAATTCTCACTGTCCACATTTCTATTTTGGCTTTTATTTGTTACATTTCATAAATATTATTGAAATTAATTTTGTTGCACAGATGAGAGGGGTGTTAAAAAGTGTTTCTCTCTGGGTATCAAATACTTTAGGTATACTACTGATTTTATGATACAATGGATAGAGATCCATTTGTACAAGGAAATTCCTGCTGTTTTTTCCTTTCTTCCTGTCCCCACTGATTAGTACAATGACTGGCAGTATTAAGTACTTAATAAATCCTTTTTGAATGACTGACTTTACAAATGAAGGTCAGAAATTTCTTTTACGGCTTATAGCCTTAAGAGGTTGCCTAGAGAACTGAGAAGTTAAGGGAATCCTAGAACCACATTGCCAGTACTTGTCAAATGAACCCTAGGTTTTCTTCCTGTCTGTGATAGTGCTTCTCATGATCAGTAAGAATAAAGGCTAGCTCTAGAAGGGAAGTACTCTTTGAGAAAAGTCTCGAAAGATAAGTACAATTTTAATTGGTGATGATGTTGGGGATTACATTCATGGTTTTCAATAGTATGATGGTGGAAAATCTCAGAATATGTTTGTAGAACAAGGAATATAACAGTTTCTTTGGATATAGGGGCTATTACTTTGTATTATTTCTTTAGATAGAAGGAAGCATTCAGGTGACTATTGTGGGACAAGACTAGAAAGGCAGGTTGACATCTGATTGTGTAGGGTCTTGAGTGAAAGGCTATAGATTTTGAAATCTATTCAATCTGTAACTGATGAGGGGGACCACAGAAGGGATCTTAGAAGTCACCAATTTGACCCCTTTGTTTTAAAAATGAGGAACTTGAGGCTCAGACAATTTTTTGAGTTCACACAGTTAATAAGTAAAAGGGCTGAGATTTGAACCTGGATCTTTGGATACCAAATGCAGCACCCTTTCCATTGTATACCAGAGAGAAAACTGATGAATATTTCTGAGTAGGAAGGCATGAGATCAGACTTACCTATAAGGGTGATTAATCTGAAAGTAATATATAAAATATGTTGAAAGAGCCTAGAGGTGGAGACCCAGGTGGGTATAAGACTATTGCAATAATCCATTAAAGAACTGAACTAGGATGCTGTTGACAGTGCAAATGGGGAGGAGGGAACAATGAACAGATTTGAGAGACCATTGTAGCAAAGTGGATAGAGAGATAGATTTGGAATCAGGAAAGACCTTTATTTGAAACACTCTGAAGCAGTCACTTATAGATATGTGATACCAGACAAATCATTTACCCTCTTCAACCCTAGCTTTCTCATTTATAAAATGGGAAAAATGATATTTGTTTCAAAGAGTTTTTGTGAGGCTCAAATGATATGAGTAAAGTTCTTTGTAAACCTTAATGTTATATATTATTACATTATATACACTAGTATTAGTATTAATAGTAAATAGAAAATTTGATGAAAGGTCTCATGCTATTGTACTGCTCAAATTAACTTTCTATAAAAGTTCTACTTCTAAAACCTAGCCGTATGACCTTGGGCAAGTTGCTTAACCCCAACTGCCCTCCAAAAAAGCAAAAGAAAAAAAAATTCTACATCAATGTCTTTTGGTGTGGCATGGAGGCAAGCTTGGGTTCTTGAAGGCTGGTGTACATGATGTACGTGACCTGGTAGGTTTTACTATGCCAGAAGGCTCAAAGCATGGCCCTGGGAATAGATCGGTTTTGTTTTCTAGAGATCAGCTTCACTAATATGGAGAGGCACATTACTAGTAAGTTGGCCATATAACAAAGAATGCAAAAATGGCCCTCAGTCCCGTGTGTCCAACCGCACGGGACTACTTCTGCAGTGATTTTGGCAGAGTTGTAGGAAAGGGGGCAAGTTGTGCTGAGAACGACAGTTTTTAGACCATGAATAAGCTTTAATTTTATTGTATTACTGTGGAGAAAATGAAGCAATGTGGGGTCATTGATATTAGGCAGGTTCAGAACTGATTGAATGAACTGAACCAAGGAGTAATTATTGATTATTAGATGTCAGGTGGGAAAAAAGTTCTCTCGTGGAATAGTCCAAAAATCTATGCTTGATTTACACTGTTGATGATTTTGTGCTATAGATAAAGTGTCAGGTCTGAGGTCAGGAAGATTTGATCAAATCTGGATGGACTCAGACGCTATGTGACTGTGGGCAAGTCACTTCTATTTGTCTCAGTTTCCTCATATGTAAAATGGGGATCATAATAGCACTTACCTATCAGGACTGTCATGAGGATCAAACGAGAAAATAATTGTAGAGCACTTAGCATAGTGCCTGGAACATCATAAACTATGTTAGCTATTATTACTACTATCGTTATAATTACTGGTATTATTATGGAAAATGCTGTGGATGTTATATACAAAGATGGGAGAGAAAATTAACACAAAACCAGGATCCAAAAATATTTTGATGAATTGGGTCAAACCTAATAAGACAAAATTTGTTAGAGATGAAAGTAAAGTCTTACAATTAGGTACAAAGTGTCAATGTCCCAAATATAAGATGTGGTAGAGCATGGCAAGATAGTATTACGTCTGAAAAAGATGAGAAGATTTTGGTGAACTGAAAGCTTAATATGAACTAACAGCATAACAATTTTTCTTCCGAAACTATCATAAAATATCAGGCCATATTAAGAGATGCAGAGTATCCAGGACTAGGGAAGTGATTGTCTCAGTGTGCTTTGCCCTGGTAGGGTCACATATGGAGTACTGTATTTACTTTTGGGAGCTGAAATTTGGGGAGGACACAGATGAGTCAGAGAACACCTAGAGAAAGGTGAACAGGTTGAAACAACCTTGAGAATTCAACCATGTGAGAACTGGTGAAAGAACTGGGGATGTTTAGCCTGAAGAACAGGATTAGGTTTACTACAAGAGTTGTGTTTAAATATCTGAGGAGCTTTCTTGTGGAAGAGGGTTTAGGCAAAACTAGAAGTGGTGGATAGAAGCTGCAAAGAGGCAGATTTAAGCTTCATGCCAACAATGAACACCTCCCTGAAGTAGAATGGGTTACCTGAGGAGACAGTAGGACTGAGTATCTTCCTCCTATCTTCCAGGAAGGACGATCACTTTCTGGAGATGCTTAAGAAGGTATTCTTGTTCATGCATCAGTGAGACCAGTTGACTTCTGAGGTCCCAGTCAATTGATATTCTATGATTCTGAGTAGCTTAAAAGAATAGCCATAATGTGAAGGCACATTGAAAGATTAGTGCCTTTAAATCCAATTTCACAAGTATAAGTCAATAGAGAAGCTAAAACAAACTGCACAGCATCATATTAGCTTCTAAGGGGATGGAACCAGGGGACTGGTGCTTTGTCTAGCCACGAGGTTATAGACTTTGGTCTAAGTGGAAATCCTTTAAGCACTCAGGATGTGTCAGATTATTAGTCTGAGGACCAGGCTAATTCAGTTTGAAGAAATGATCATCTTTAAAGAAGAATTGTCAGGAATGATTCATCCACAAATACTTACTTAGCAGCTATGTATCATACATGTGGGGAGGTACTCAAGATCCAAAGGTAGAAAAAAAGAAAGAAATGATTTCTACTCCCAAGAAGCTTATATGTCATCAGAGGGAAAAGGTACATGCATATGTATATATACTGAATAAATGCAAAATAAATACAAGGGCGTTCTACAAATGGTAGTTGGAGGGCAAGCACACTAGCTCGTGGGGAGATCAAGAATGGTTTCCTGTATAAGTTGGTGCTTACGCTGAGTCTTAAAGGAAAAGAGGGAGCCTTTGTGAAGGAGGTGAAGAGAAAGCCCATTCCTAGCATGAAGGATAGTCAATGCAAAAGCCTGGAAATAGGAAAAGAACTATACTGCATTAGGAATGGAGAGGTCAGTTTCACTGGACCCTAGAGTAGTGGATGTAAAGTTTTGCATAATAAGGCTGGAAAGGTAGCTGTGAAGGGTTTTTAAAGTCAAACAGAGTAGCTTATATTTGATCCTAGAAGAAATAGGGAACCATGGAAGTTTATGGAAAAGAGAAGTGACATTGTCAGATCTCAGCTTGAGGAAAATCACTTTGATAGCATTGTGGGGGATGTACTGGAGTGAGGAGAGGCTTGAGGCCTGGAAACCAATCACGGGCCCCAAGTGAAGGTCACACTGTGTTTGAGGGATTCCTCAATGATATGGTTATCAAATTTCAAAGCAATCTTCAACAAATAAGTAAGTTTCACCTTTGTGGTTGTGTAGGGCTGGCAACACTCATGATGGGAGGGTCTTTTCAAGGGAGCCAATCAATGTAAAAGAATGAGAATAAAGACAGGTCAAGTGCAATGTGCCCACAGGAATAATTTATTGTAGGAATTGGAAAAAAAGATGATGACCACATACAGAATTGTTAGGCATCCTGGCATTAACAAGTAATACAGTTCATGAAACTGTCCTTACAAAACGACTATGAAAGAAGCTTGGTAAATATGTCTGGTGCTTATTCTGGTGTTTATTCAAGATGGCCCTTCTGAATTTGGGAAGTGCTAAATGGTGAATCCTTCAAATTCCAGTTAAAATGGAGAAAGCCAGAAGATGCAAGGAGGAAAGGGCTGACTTTTAACACCAAAAATGGATGAGAGATGACAAGTAGGATTTCTAGTCACAGTCAAATCTGTTAATAAAAAAAGAAAATCATGTTGGTTATTGCAAAATCTATTTCAGAAGCAATCTCTTATTGTGCATCATGGCCCATAAAAGGACATTTTATTGAGGGCCAATGATTCTATTGGTTGACCAGCTATAAGAGCTCTCCTGTATATATGTCACTTTAATTTTTTTTTTTTGGAGGGCAATTGGGGTTAAGTAACTTGCCCAAGGCCACACAGCTAGGTTTTTTTATTTGTGTGTGCGTTAAGTATCTGAGGTCGGATCCGAACTCAGGTCCTTTTGACTCCAGGGCCGACGCTCTACTCACTGCGCCACCTAGCCGCTCCGTCACTTTAATTTTTATAAAATATTTTTCTCCTAACTCTGTGAGGAAGTAAGTAGGAGAAGCATTATTATTCCTCTTATGGATGAAGAAACTGAGGCTTGGAAAAGTTGAGTGCTTTGTTCAAAGTTACCCAGTGAAGAAGTGGTGAAGTTTAAATGCAGCTGGGTGGTGCAGTGGTCAGGCTGGGCCTGGAGTCAGGAAGACCTGAGTTGAAATTCAGCGTCAGACACTTACTAACTTCATGACTCTGGGCAAGTCACTTAACCCTATTTGGCTTTGTTTCCTCATCTATAAAATGGGGATAACAATAGCACTTACCTCCCAGGGTTGTGAGAATCAAGTAGGATGATAATTGTGGAGTGTGTAGCACAGTGCTTGGCACATAGTAAGCACTTTATTAACATTAGCTGTAGTTATTAGTAGCTGTGTGACTCTGGGGAAGCCACTTAGCCTCTGCCTGCCTCAGTTTCCTCAACTGTAAAATGGGGTAATAATAGCCCCTACCTACCTCACATTTAGGGTTATTATGCAATAGTGTTTGCAAGGTGCTTTGCCAAGTTGAAAGTATCATATACATTCTGGCTATTAGGATGATGATAACCCTGGAGGCCCCTCTCTGTCATCCTGGGTCTAGCTCCAGCTGCTGCTGAGACCTGGAAGTGCCTGATGGAATTTCTCTGCCAGCAGAAATGTTTCAGGAAGGCTAAACATCAGCGATTCTCATTAAGGGTTTCAGGAGGAAGTGGCCTTTGGGCAGGTTTTTGCCCTAGGCTGCCTCATTCTGCCAGCATAGCTGATCAAGGGCTTCCTATGAGGAAGCTGAAATGTGAAACAGCTGACAGGTCTCTAACGGGGAGGCAGAATGGCTGAAGAACACTGGGCTTGGATTTGAGGCCTTAGCCTGTCACTCAAGGCCTCCCATTACCTTTCCATTCTTATCTTAGACTACTTTTATCTTACTTCCATTTTTATCTTAGACTCTCTGTGGAAAAAATTCACCAGGGAAACAGTCTTTACTCATGCCACTGCCTCTGTATTGGACCTTCTGAATCCTTTTCCTGTGTTCTATTCCACAGCATGGCTCTTATATTAGAGAGTGACTGCCTGGTGTTGGGGAGAAGAGCTGATTTTCAGTCCTGACTCTACCGCAGCCTGGCTGTGGGTCTCTGGGTATTAGTCTGGGCAGCTCTCTAACTCTAATGTGCAACTATTGTGCATGGGCAGAAAAGGGTTCCCTCATTTGGGAGTTCTCATATAACAGCCTCAGGAGTTGCCTGAGAGGTCTGTGTTCAGAGTCAGAGACCCAATGTGGAGAAGGGATAGAATTTGAATCCAGGTACCCCTGGCTTTGAGGCTGGCTTGCCAGTCATTCTCTCATGCCACTCTCCAGCCTCAGGTAACCACCACCTAGGTGACCTTGGATAAGTCACCTAACTTCCCTGGACTTTGGTTTCCTCTTCTGCAAAGTAAAGGTGTTGGACTAGCCAGCTTCTGACATCTCTTCTAGCTACAAATCTATGACCCTATGAATGAGTAAGTCTGGAGCCAAGGGAAAGAAATAAGAAAAATTCCCTCTATGTCAGTCAGGGACTTCCAGCCACAGGGTGTCCTCAGAGTAGAGAACAGTCAGAAGATTTGTTTGATTTACAAATCCGAATGACTTACCAAATGCCAGGATTTAGTCATCTGAGTGATCCCATTAGTTTTTCTGTGGGAAAAAAAAAAAACAGAGAGAAAGAGGAAAGGGAAGAGATGCTTCACATTATAGCAGAAGTAGTTGGTGAAGAGATGCCCTTTTAATACAAGATGTACAACTAAGCATCTCAATTATTTGCTATGATTTCTGATTTCCCATTAGACTCTTCAAGCTCTTTGAAGGCAGAGACTATATTTTTGTCTTTCTTTGTTACCCTCAGCACTTTGCATATTGTCTGGCATATAAGAGATTTTTAATAAATGTTGATTAATGAATTTCTACATTGTGAGATCAGGGTGATGGGATTCCTGTTACGCATATGAGTACCTAGGTTGTGTAGTGGATAAAGTGCTGGACCTGGAGTCAGGAAAACCAGAGTTCATATCCAGCTTCAGACACTAGCTGTGTGGCCCTGGGCAAGCCACTTAACCACAGTCTGCCTCAGTTTTGTTATCTGTAAAGTGGGGATGATTATGTACTCACCTCCCAGGGTTGTTATAAGGATCAATGAAAGAATATCTGCAAAGTTCTTAGCCCATTGCCTAGCACACAGTGGGCCCTTAATAAATAGCTACTCCCTTCCTTCCAAGACTTGAAAATAGCTATCATGTTCTCCCCAAGGCTATATTCCTCTATTTTGTTTTCCCAAGACCTGGAATAATGTCACTCATACACTTGGTGATTTAGAAATGCTTATTGAATAAAATAAATTGCACTGAATTTATAATGGCCTAAGTGATTATTTCTCTTCCTGTTCTAAACAAAGAATTTATTCTATGATTCTCATTGACTCCAAACTATGAGAAGAGTTCAGAAGAAGGAGCATGTGGTCTTTTTGTGTGTGTAAATTTCTGTATATAGAAATAATTTTGGTGATCTATAGCAGGGGTCCTTGACTTTTTTGTGTCTTGGCCTCTTTGGATGTCTGGTAAAACCTCCAGACCTCTTCTTAGAAGGATCTTTCATTGCCTATATTCATAATCAATTTCATGTAGAAGTTAGTGAGAATGAAGATGCAATTTCCCTCCATCCAAGTTTGCAGATCCTTTGAAATCTATTAATGAATTCCTGACTTAGGAACCTTTAATCTAAAGGAAGGTTAATTAGCATTAGCAATTATGCATCTTTTAATGCACTGACAAAATGGCAGCAACCACTTTGAAAATGGGGAGGCAAGTGCCCTTGACTACTGTTCACTAGTTCCCCAGTGGTTATACTTCTTCCCCTCTTGAACATTCTCCATCACATTATTATTTTTTACTCTTACTTCCCACCTTAGCATTTCTTTTCATAGACATTTTAGAATTTAAAATATTAGAAATTTTAAATTTAGAATTTAGAATTTTAGAAAAAATTCTATGATCATCCTTGACCCATAGTTGCAATTGCATATGATAAATGAAATTACCTTATTCAGCTCAGTGGGATAATAATAGTTGGCCATTGGTTGAAGGAAGGGATAGACATCAAGAGCCACCACTTCAGGCATGAGTTCCCGTCGTTCGACAGGCAAAACCTCTCTTCGGGCAATAGTGTCTCTCTGATAATGAGGTACAATGTCTCTCTGGGGAAAAGACAGAACTCTGCGCTGGAAAAGAGGCAGATTCTTCTCTTTCTCAGGAACAGGCAGAATCTCTCTCTTGTGAACAGCTAAAACTTCTCTCTCATTATCAGGTAGAATTTCGCTCTCTTGTTCAGGTAGAACTACTCTCTCAGAAGCAAGTAGAATCTCTCTCTCAGGAACCATCTCTCTTGGAGCAGGAAGGAGAATCTCCCTCTCACGAGCAAGCAGACTTTCTCTCTCATGAGCAGATAAATTCTCTCTCTCATGAGCAGGTACTCTCTCAGAAATAGGCAGCATCTCCCGCTTAGGAATGGTTAATGGTTTGTGAGACAGAGGCACCATTCTGAGGGTATGGAAAGGCAGGATCTGTCGGTGAGAGAAAGGCAGGACTTTTGACTTAGGAAGAGACCGGAATTTATGCTGAAAAGGAGGAATGACCTCATCTGAAACTGTAGATTTAAGGGGAGCCATTCTTCTGTCTTTTGGAAGACTGGTCATCTTGACGTTACGCATTTCTTCAGACCAATAAAAGGGCTGATAATAAAGGTTCATCATTTCATATTCAGGTCGAAGATAATGGTTGATTTCAGCATGATGTTCATTCTAGAAAGAGAGAAAAGACATTAGTAAGTCCGTGATAAAATTATAGTTGTTTGGTGACAATACTGGGAGATAAGGTAGGAGCATTCTCACAAGGATAACAATAAAAACCTAGTTGCTAGAACCCTATCCTAAGGCTTGTTTGATGATAAACCAGTAAATGAGTACCTCTGTTTAGGGATAGACCTGGTCCTAGAGTCTGGCATGGGCCTGAACCTATAAACTAGGTCTAAGAAATTCCAACTAAAATTATGAAACTGAAATCTTTTTAAGATCAGGGACCATTTCTCAATCAGCTTTTTATCCCTATTGGTGCTTAGCAGTATAGATGCCACCACTGTAGATTTTCAATAACTACACTATCCATCCTTTTCAAATCTTAACTGCTTTTACCGTCCTCCTCCACTGCTCCTACTCATGTGCTGCTGAGTAGAGCTAGAAGACAAAAAAAGTCCGACTGTTTACACTATTAATTTGTGTTATCCAACTTCAAGTGGTCCTTTTTTTTTTAGCAAGGTAATACTATTCCTCCCTGATTTATTTTCTATCTCTTTCCTGACAAAAGCAATTCTAAACCTCTCCTCTTCTCACATGTCTCGTGGAATAGGGGGATAATATGGCCTATGCTTAAGGAAAATCACCTTTGGAAATTGTGAAAAATGAATTGGAATAAGTGATAGGTGATCAGGAAACCACTTAGAAGGTCATTGTAATAGTTTAGGAAGGAGTCAATAAGGTCCTGAACTAAAGTTTTGGCTATGCCAGTAGAGATAAAGGGTCAGATGCAAGATGTGTCACAGAGAGAGACATGCTAAGATTTGATGACTGATTGGATATATAGGGCATGGAAGAATAAAGATTCAGGAATAAAGATGAGGTTATGAATCTTAGAGACAAAAATAGAATTTGGAAAAAGAAAGAGTTTGGAAAGAAAGTTCTGTTTTGGAAATGTTGATTTTCAAAGGGAAGGACCATGATTTGAGGGAATGGTAGGGCATTTTAAAGGATGGAGATTGGGCATGTTTGAAGTCAGAGTGGAAAGAACCATTATTTAAGGAGAGGATAAAGATTAGAGGTAGAGAGTAAAGATGATTACAAGACATTTGCTGGAGAAGAGGGGAAGGAATGGGACCAAGGAAAGAGGTTTTAAGACAAGAATTTCCACTCCACAATGAGAATAATCCTTGTCAATACATTAAAATGAATTTTACCTTAGATGAAATGTTATCTCTCCTTTTGAGGTGCTTCTGTTCAAAAGAAATAAAAATCAAAACTACTTCACTGTCTATTACATATTAGAACACTGCAGACTATAACAAAATTTTCATTTGAATGGAAAGGGTTTACCTCTGGGACTTCAGCGACATATTCCTTAGGAAAGGAAAGAAAAAAAAACTATTTGGTGTTCTTGACTATGAACCATAAAAATACTCAATGTGCCACACTAGTTCAAAGCAACCATTTGTGAGTTCAAAGCAAGGAGAAATTATTTGACTAATTGGATGAGTCATTATTGAAGCAATCTCTGAAGTTTCCACCATGTTCTTTAAATGATTCCTAAGTGCTACGGCCGGGATGAAATGAAAAGAAAAAAAGTAAAAGGTTGGGTCTCTGCCCACAAGGAATTTACAAGTTGGGCTAAGCAGCATTAAACTTCATTAAGTGATACTCTATTAAATACAAAATTGCTAAATTTCTAGGCAATCTCAACAACTTCAGATTTGCTCCAAAGTTTTCTACAATCCCTACACTTTCCATCCAAATTCTCTGCCCTCCTCTCATTCCATGTGTGTCCATCTGTCCTCATAGTGATTAAATTCAAAAGGGTCCCTGATTTCCTCAATGTGACTATTTCCTCCATAATTTGGGTAGCAGCCCCTCTGCCTATCTCGACTCATAAAACAACATTTCATCTTCTAAGTGGGAATACAGGAGCTTGTGCCTAACTGACCCCAAGCGACACCGAAGGAAGGTTCTTAAGGGAAGATGTTTCATTTTTTTATCTTTGTGGTCCTCATGCCAAAGACAAAATCTAGCATATAGTAGGTGCCTTAAAATGCTTGTTAACTGATCTATTGATAAACAGAGCCTGGGAATCCTAGGCTTGATAGGAAAGTATCTTACCTCACTTTCTGAAATCTTTTCTACCATCTGCAAAATAAAACAAAGATAAAACGTTTTTATCATGTCCAACTCTTCATGACCCCATTTAGGGTTTTCTTGGCAAAATTACTAGAGTAGTGTGCCATTTCCTCCTCCAGCTCATTTGACAAATGAGGAAGCTGAGGCAAACAGGGTTAAGTGACTTGCCCAGCCAGGGTAACACAGCTAGTAAGTCTTTGGGACCATATTGGAACTCAGGAAGATAAGGTTTCCTGACTCTAGGCCCTGCTCTCTAACCACTAAGCCACCTATCTGTCCCAACAAATTTTAGGGTAAACCTAATAAATCTCTACCTCTATTCCTCCCCTGAAGTTTTCTCATGAACAAATCAGTTGGCAAAGCCAGACAAAATCCAGTGGGGGTGGACAGAGTGTTGCAATTACTCCTGGAAAGAAAATCCCACTTTATTCAATACTATAATTTTTGTACTCTGGTATTAACTTGAATAAATAGAGAAACTTGGGCCTTTTGAAGGTGGAGGGGGAGTCATTATTATCTTGCATTGCTCTGGCTTGGATATATATATATATATATATATATATATATATATGTATATATATATATATATATATGTATGTATATATGTATATATAGTTCAGATTCAATAGATAAGTGCCCAGTGCTCTGTTTCCTGGGTCTGTGTAAACAGGCATAGTAAGTATATGAGGATCTTGATCAATGACCAGGGAGTAGGACTGAAATGAGTCTTATCTTTGGCAAAAGAGCTCCAACTCAAGATGGAGAATAAGACATATTTTTGGATGTGACCAATGTGGAAATTTGTTTTGCTTGATTATGCATATTTGTTAGAAGGGTCTGGTTCTTTTTTTGTTTCTCTTTTGTTTTTTGTTTTTTGTTTTTGTTTTTCCATTGGGAGAAGTTACAAAAGAGTGAATATTAATGCTTGTTAATAAAAAAGAAAAAGAGGTTCTAAGTGGATATTTATATTGTTGTCATTTTTGTTTGTTTTATTTACTCCAATTCTTGCCTTTTACTGATAACTTGACACAAAATTGCCTACACTATCCTGTTTACCTTTGCTTCTACCCATTAAATTTAAATTTTGCCACTTAAATCCAGGTTTGGAATAGTAGCAATTCTGCTTGTCTGAAAGCTTGAGTGACTAATGATGGACCAAAGAATTTCTTGAAATTCTAGGTTGTTTGAAATTCAATTACTTCCAAGGGTTTCAAGATCATTTTTTAGGTAGTCATTTTGAAAGTTTCCTAACTACTGATAGACCTTCCTAAATTTCTTAATGTACTTACAGGCCTGGCAATGGCAAGAGCCACAAGGCAGGTGAGGATAAGGAGCTTCATGGTTGCTGAGGCCTATGGAAAGAGATATGAGAAAAGATTTTGTGTTGGCTTTAGGACATCATTTTTTCCTTAACCTTATATTCTTTCCCCCAGAGAGCACAAAAGAAAGGAAATAAAGGAAGAAAGAAAGAGGAAGATATTTTTGATGTTGTAATCCCCAAATATAATTGTTATCAGGATATTTGCAGAAGGTACAGTTGGCTGTCAAAATTCTCCTCACCCCTCCCTTGACTTCCTGCTCTCCAGTTCTCTGAAGATATAATCACCCCATACCCAGTTATAATAATTAGCTTGTGTTTTTTTGTTCTTTTTGTTTCAGCCAAGGGGAAATAGGATGGTCCTCCAGGTCCCTCTTCTGCTGATCTGTGGAGTTTATACTAAATGAAAGGTTAGGAGTATGCTTACAATTTTTTGGAACCCCCTGTTAGGAAAATTCCCAACATTGAAGTAGAGTTTGACTTTTTGCCTTCATTGAAATTTAAATTAACTCATCGCCTTGGCCTCAGTATGGTTATAGCAAAACTTCAGTCTACTCTAAAAAGGTTGAATTTAGGAAACAAATAGAATATGTTGCAATGTCAGTTAATATGCAGTAATGGGAAGAGGAAGTCGAGAAGGAAGAGACTTTTTCTTGGAACTTGCCTGGACAAGTGGCTACAGCCAATGACTGGAACCCCGTCTTTTGCACTGAGGTGCCTTTGGGGCAGAGGACCTTCCTCCATCTCAAAAGAGCATTAAATGTTTTGATTCCTTGAAAACTTAGCTGATTCTCTCTCTCTCTCTCTCTCTCTCTCTCTCTCTCTCTCTCTCTCTCTCTCTCTCTCTCTCTCTCCCTCTCCCTCTCTCCCCTTCTCCATCTTTTTCTCTCTCTCTGTGTCTATCTCTGTCATTTTCTCTCCTTCCTCTCTCTTCCTCAAAGAGATTTAAAACTACCGTACTGGAAAATTGCTGCTCTCTACTTCAGTCTCAAGATAGCTTCCTCTCTTCTCTATCTGGGGATAAATAATGCCAGGATCTTAATCAACTTGAACCTCACTCATAAGGCAGACAGTCCAAGCCTTGCCATAATTACCATACCACTGTGATATGATGTACAGTGTAAGGAACCATTAAAGTAACACAAAACCTCTTTTTAAGTGGACATGTCTTCTTTTAAAACTGTGGATCTCTTTCAGGACAAGTTATTCTGTCCAATCTTCATTTTGTTCATCTTCATGCATAGGCCTCTCAAACTGCATGACTGCTGAGGCATTTCCATCCAGTAGGAAATGTCAGCCTGGAGATAACCTCCTCAAAGAGGTCCATCTACCTTATGGACATTGCAGAGAGGTTCTTTTTCATCAGAGTAAAGGCAAAAGATGATAGAAGGAGAGAAGGGTGTTCAGTGGTCCATCTCATCAGGAATGCTAACACTTCTGAGATTTTCCCTTCCAGATTGCCTAGAAGCTCAAATTCTTTTCTATATGGCAAGAAAGAGATAAATGGTGAGAAATCAGTGCTCCTTTATGTATTTTTGAAAACTTTCATATTATATTTCTTCCTAAAAATTTAATCACAAGCAGCTTCATTAGATAAGGAGTGCTTTGTTAGCATCATAGTATTTATGTCTGGAAAGGACCTTAATGATCAAGTAAAATCTCCCTCATTTTACAGATCAGGTAACTGAAGGGCAGAAAGGGCAAAGTGACTTGTCCTTGAACATATGCTGATTAATCAGCAAAGCTGGGATCTAAGCATAAGTCTACTGACTCCAAGATCACTGTTTTTTCCACTATGACACACGTCTGTAAACTAGCCTTACTGTTGTGACCCATTCCAATGTAAATTGTGGATACATTCTTCCATAGATTAAATATATGTACAGACACTAAATTGCTTAAGATTTAAGCTGTCCAACTTTATGAAATAATTATTCATAAGATTATAGAATTGAAACTGGAAGCCACCTTAGGGGTCATTAAGTCCAACTTCTTTATTTAAAGATGAGGAAATGAAGAGGTTGAGTGATTTGCCCAAGGTCATACAGCTAGCCATGTTCTAGGCAGGATTCAAATTCAGGTCTTCCTGATTCCAAGTCCAACACTCTATCCATTGGCTGCTTTTGCTTTGCATTAGTCCTGAAGGTGATCAATTTTATTAGACCACAGGAGGCCCTCTTTCTTCCTCTCTCCCTCTCTTTTATTTTATAAAGAGATTTATACTCAAATAAAATGAAATCTAATTTTAATAAGACTCTTCAGAGTCCCTTGGACAGCAAGGAGATCAAATCAATTAATACTTAAGAAATTAGTTTAGGCTATTCACTGGAAAGTCAGAATACTGAAGCTGAAGCTTAAATACTTTGACTACATAATGAGAAAATAGGACTCATTGGAAAAAACATTGATGTTGAGAAAGACTGAAAGAAGAAGGGATGGCAGAAGATAAGATGAATTATTATGTCATGGAAACAATAAACATAAATTTGTACAGACTTTCAGAGATAGTAGAGGATAGAAGGATTTGGTGTGCAGTGGTCCATTGGGTCACAAAAAGTCAGACATGACTGAATGGCTGAACAACAACAACAACAAAAAGAGAAAGAGGTAAAGGAATCTGTTAAATGAGTCTTCTAACAGGATGTTAATAGTATTTCCCATTAATAAGGCCCATAGAGGGATAAGAGATAGAGAAGAGAACAAAATTATAGAACAATAAAAGAAATTATACATGTAAACATTACCTTCTTTCCTCAAGAGGAGAGAAGAAGGGTCAGGAGAAGCTGTGCTGGTGACTGAGAAGCTGCTGTTTCAAGGCTATTTAAACTCAGTGCTTGACAAAATGCTAATTTTGTGGTTTAAAATACCAATAAAAAATATAAATTCGGAGAAGTTATTAGGATGATAATTTTTTTCTGCCTAGATTTTGCCTGTAGCACTTCCAAGGAGTACTTTAACAATGGAGTGATTTATGTGATAACCTAAATCAGAACAGGAAGAGAAGAGTTATTGATGGATTGTGCCAATCTTCTCTGTGGGTCTGCTCATCTTAGATACAGTAATAGGGAGAGAGATGGAGCTTGTTCTTCATTGATGTAGGGAACTCCCTGATGAGAAAACTCCTTAGCCCAATTCAAGTCAACCCTTTCTTTGAAGGGTACAATACTAGAGAGATACTCTCTCTGAATACTAATATGATAAATTTCATTAAATTTTCTATTTAGAGTTGAATGGGATCTCAGAGGCCATATAACCCAATCCTTCCATTTTACAGATGAGAAAACTTTGACTTAGCTTTCACTGGTTCTCAAACATTTTGGTATCGGGAAGCTTTTACCCTCTTGAAAATTAGAGAGCTCCCACCAAGGAGCTTTTGTTTATGCATTTTGCAAATCATTATTTACTATGTTGAAAATGAAAATGTCTTAGTATTATTATGAAATAGTTTTGACTTTATGGACCACTTGAAAGGGTTTTGATGACTCAGAAAGGTTTCTGGACTACACTTTGAGAATCCCTGGCCTGAGAAGTGGGGGCTATATAGTTCATGTCAACCAATTAAAGAAGTCTAAAACCTATGCAGTTAGTAGGAAATGGGGAGAAGACTGTGCTGAACCCCTTTCTTAAATAGAGATTTTTGGGCTGTTGTTTGTAATGATTTCTCTTTGGATGTGCTGAATTTGAGACATTTTCAGGGTATCCAGTTCAAAAGGTCCAATAGGCCTTTGGTGATGTGACAGTAAAGCTTAGGAGAGTGACTAGAGCTGGATATATAGATCTGAGAATTATCAGCATAGAGAAGATAATTAAACCATTGAGAGGTGAGATAGTGTAGAGAAAAAAGAGGGACACCCACAGTTAGTGTATGTGATGCAAATCAAGATCCAATAAAGACTAGGAAGGAACAGGCAGACATGTAGAAGGAAACCAAGAAATAGGAGAGTCAGAAGACCACTGAGAGATCTGAGTGTACAGGAGGAGAGTGTGACCAATAGTGCTAAATGCCAGAGAGAGAAATCAAGAAGGGTGAGGACTAAGAAAGGGCCATTGGATTTGATCATTAAATTGGACAGTGTAAGTATTTATATTTCTTTTACAGAAATGGAAACTGAAACCAAGCCAAGCTAAGTGACTTGTCCATGGTCACCTAGCTTGCAAGTGTTAAAGAAATGATCTGAATTCCACTTTCTTTACCTCAAGCCTAGCCTTCTTTCCACTGTGTTATACTGACTCCCATATGCTAAATCCCTAGGATCTTCAGTTACCTGAAAGATTGAAATGGTCATTGGCTTTATAAAGTGAAATACAATTGTTCTCAAACATTTTTGCTTACAGTACAGGATTGCTTTTTGCTCTGAGGAATCATGAACGAAACACTATGAGAAATTCAGGAGATGTATAAATGTGATTGCACTGTGAGCTCCTTCAAATGCTTGCCATACATAGCCAAAACTCATAGCACATTGGTATGTTGAGGTACACAATGATATAATGGAAAGAGTATTGAATTGGAAATCAGGAGATCTGTATTTTGATCCTGACCCTGCCAATAACTAGTTTAACAAGTCATTTAATGGTCCTTGCTTGACCCCAGTTTCTTTATCTTTAAAATATATTAAAGAAAGTTCTGGCCACCAAAGTCCTTGGCTCTGTCAAATGGTTCAACATCAGAAACAGATATGATTTTATCAATGAAAAAGACATTAAGAAGCGGTGTTGCCATGTGCTTTGTCAATGTTCCCTAAAGACAATGTGATCTTTCTGCCTGATTTGCAGTTGAAATCTTCCTCCATTAGAAAGTGAGAAAGAACTGATAAATAGAAGTAACAATAGAATATTTTACATATATATCTATACACACATACTTATTTGGGGCTAATGATAGCCATCTCTAGGGTAGCAAGGGAGGAAAGAAAAAAGAAATTTACATGATAATTTTGTTGGATATTTGAAAGGAAGAGCAAATTGTACACAGGATATTTACAGTTTCATGCACAATCATCTTTTTTATTGTACTATGTTATTAAAGACATTATAAATGGTGGCCATATACACCCAAGTCAGTCATTTTAATAAGAGATGGGATGTGAGGCATATCAACAATAGCAATTGGACAAATAAGAATGATGGTGATTAAAAAAAAAAAGAATTAGAGCTCCTTGACAGCAGAGGATGTCTTATTTTTAATTTTTATCTCCATGTTTATCGAAGTGTTTTGGGTGTAGTAAATGCTTCACTTATCCATGAAGGCAAGAAGGGACTCTTTTAGCTCTAAGGGTCTTTCTATCTTTAAGAGTTTTTGATAAATTCGTGATGGAAAATACTATCCATGTCCAGAGAAAGAACTATGCAATCTTAATGTAGACCTACGCATATTATTTTCCCCGTTTGTTTTATTTTGTTTTTTCTTTCTTGTGGTTTTCCCCATTTGTTCTGTTTCTTCTTTTACAAAATGGCAAATGTGGAAATATGTTTAACTTGACTGTACATATATATCTATGTCAGATTGCTTGCTGTCTTGGGGAGAGAACTCAAAATCTTACAAAAATGAATGTCGAAAACTATCTTTACAAGTCATCAGAAAAAAAGATAGTGCTAAGTGAAAAATTTATTTGAGTCCATGAAGATTCCTAAAATTGTAGATAAGACCTGGGTGAAATTTACATCCTCACACAAGAACAATCCTTAATAAACTTGTAAGTAGGTATTATGCTTCAAACAATCAAGCCACAGCATTTATTAAGCACGTAGGATGTGTCAGATGCTGTGCTAAAGGCTGAAGATATGGAAAAGGCAAAACAACAAAAAAATCACTTCCCTCAATGAGCTTCCATCTTAATGGAATATGCAATATGTAAATAAATAGGAATGTATATAATAGAGCTTGAGTAGAATGAAGGTAATCATATAGAAGAAGGCTCAGATGGAGGGGGGAGGACCAGAAAGGCCTTCTGCAGAAGGTAGCATTTGAGTTGAATCTTGAAAAAATCCAGGAATGTGAAGAGAAATGAGTAAGGAGAGGATGGAAAAGAGCCAGTAGAAAGAGAGATGAAAGGAGCAGCCAGTAGGAGGGTATTGAACCACAGAGTGCATAAAGGGGAGTAAATATGAAAAGATTAGAAAGGTAGTAAGGGACCAGATTGTGAAGAGTCTTAAATAGCAAAGGGTTTTCCATTTAACGCTGGAGGTAATGGGAACCATCGGTTTTATTGAGCAGGGAGGGAGTGATGAAGTCAGACCTGAACATTATTTTGATGGAGAGTAGTGGATGCATTGGAGTGGGGAGAGAATTTGAGGTAGGCCCACCAACTAGCATCTATCCCAATAGTCTAGGTGAGGACGTGAACTAGGGATAAGGGGTTAGACATGAGGTGAAGGTCTAAAAGAAAAGACAAATACCTTCCTTTCTCCTGGTAGTCTCATCTTGGTTCTCTTCCTGCTTTCGTTTAACCATAAGTCAGATGTCAGTTGATAAGAATGCAAAGGAGGTACTCTTCTAGGAATATTTTCATCTTAAAAGAGGACTCTTGAGGTTGGAACTCTCTTCAAGATTCAAAGGAATAAAGCTAAAAAGAGTAAAATGTCAGGAGGTTTAGCACTACTGGGGAGGGGGTTGTACAAAGACCTGACTCCTCAAATGGCAGCACCTACCTGGCTTTCTTGCAGAGCAGCTATAGGGTAGAGCACTATTCTGGTCCAAATTTATAGGATTATTGGCTCAGAGCTAGAAAGGACTTTGGAGTAATCTTGCGTAGAGCTCTCATTTTGCAGAAAAGGAAAATAAGTCCCCAAAATGTGGCTTGCCCAAGGTCACAAACAAGTGACAGATTTGGCATACACCCCCCAGTACTCCCAGGTGTATTCTTTTGGAAGACACTCCTCCACACCCCCAGCATGTCCTTATATTGTTTCTATGTAGCCTTTAACTATTAGGCTATTTATTGGGATCATACGGGCTCCCTGAGTTTCCCCTACAATGGTTATGGTGTCCACACTTTCTTAGAGGTTTTCTAAACTCCTCTAATCAGAGGTAACACAAGAAACTCTGTCTTTCTGCCTAGGCAGGGACATAACATTGGGAAGCTGCCCCTGAAAGATGTTGCCTTGAAATGCTAGTACATAATAAGTCTGGAAGTGGGGAACTGGTGAGAGTTCTGGGAAAGTGCTGGGTCCACTTGCCCACTCCACAGATAAGCTCCAGAAAGAACCTTTATTGAAAAGAACAAATGGTTGCTCTGATGGCACTTGAGTTTTTGTTCTTTTGTTTCTAGGAAATTGCACAGTGGCACCTGGGGCATTGGTGCCTCCCTTCCTTTCAGGAAATGTTCTTCACTGAATCAATTGTTCAAGAGTGGACTCCTATGGCTTAACCTCAGAGGTCAGAATAGTTCCTCATCTCTCCTCACGGCTCCCATGGGACTCATCACCAAGGCCTGGGCTCCAAAGGGATTGTCTTTAGGATCAGCCACATATGGGGCGAGGAGATTCAGGGAGGCTCACTTGTTGCAATTTCAAAATAAGAAGAGCCCTTGTTCTTTGCATACAAGAGAAGGTTGGTCTTAAACCAGCATACTGGGCTTATTCTTTTCAGTCTCATTTTCTTCGTTTTGCATGGAAACCGTTGTTTGTAGGAGAATCTTTGGAGATTCCTTTGGCCTTTAGATGAGGTTGTAGTGATTAGAAAGGGAAAGAGATAAGAAGGGAAGTTACCTGGTACTTAGTGCCCGTGTGACCAGGGGCCAAGCACTTTCCCTCTCAGTCTCAGTTTCTTTGTAGAGTTAGGGAGTGGGGCTACCTGGGCTTCGGTTTCACTTCCAACACCTTCCTTCCTGTCAGTGCAAGTGCTCCCCCTCCTACCCACCTTCACTTTTCAGCTCCCTTTTCTATGTTGGCCTTTCCTGTTAGAACAAAAGATCCCTGAAGCAGGGACTGTTTTCTGTTTGTATTTTTTTTAAAAGAAATTGGGGTTAAGTAACCTGCTCAAGGTTACACGGCCAGCCATTATTGATGTCGGGGTGCTTATGTTCTGAGGCTCTGGGCCGGCGCTCTTACTCACTGCGCCACCTCGCCACTCCCTGTATTTTTATTCTAGTCCTTACTTAGCACAGAGCCTGGAATACAGCAAATGATTAATAAAGTTGTATTGCTGACCTATTATTAACAGGAATAGTGATTTTTGAAAACCACTGAAAAAATTTTCCCCCCTCTGTATCCTTACTTTCAATACTTTTGTTATACTGAATTCAACAGACATTTAAACATTGCCTATGCTCAGGCATTCCTTTTTCCCCCTCACATAAAAAAAAAAAAATAACAACGTCTAGTATATCCTGGTCCTGTTATCATATCATTTTTTTTTTTTTTTGCAACTTGGCAAGACTTAGATGTGGATCATTCCCATTATCAGCTGCCTTCATTCCTATACACAAGCTTCTGGATGAAGGTGGAGAAAATTACATAATTGTCTTGCCTGGGTTCTCTATAAAAGAGGTTATGTAATCTCAACTGGGCCCTCAGTGCTGAAAGGTAATTCTTTTATACCTCTCTAATTAACTCACTATCCCACTTACTACAGAAATTCTTTTCAAATCTCTCATGGTTCCCTTCTATCCCCCCATCCTCTCTCAACTGAGAACCTTGCTCCATATTTCACTGGACAAACTGAAGCCATGTGCCAAGAGCTCTCCCTTTTCTCTTCCTCCTCATCTCACAGCACTGAAATATCTTCCACCACTATTTCCATCTTCATAAACTCTGTCTCACATGAAGAATCAGGGCTTGATTTATTATTTTATTGATTTCTAGGTATAAGAAAGTGATGGCGAAAATATTAATAATGCAGATTAAACTTAAAAACATGTTTTTTATCCAGTTTTTGAGAGCCAAGTATTAAACATCTGCCAGTACACTTCTGATCAAGCCACAGAATTTTTTGAAGTATAAGGGACTTGAGAGATATTCTCATTTCATAGATGAGTAAAATCAAGCCCAAGAAGGCTGAGGGACTTACCTGAGGTCATGCTTAGTGGCAGAGCTAGGAGGACCCAGATCTCATGACTTTCAGGCTAAAGCTATTTCCAAGGCTACTTTTCATGCTATCTATTGGTACCCCCTGCTAGAACAGCATTTAGTGACTCAGAAGTTTTTTGTTATTTGCAGGTCTCCAGATAATTAAAAAATAATTTGTGTTTATCATGCTATTGGTTCCCACCTCAAGCCATGGATAAGAGCATATGGCTAGCTGCCTTTGAATGGGGGGATATATTCACTGGTCAATCAAAACAGCTTATAATACCTGAATCAAATGAAACGTAGAGAGGATGATTACTTACACCCATCCCATTGCTTTAAGAGTTATAACTGACATTTTATGAAGCTTTACGATGAGCTCATGTCTCTTTTGTCTTCATTCACCATCTTGATTATACAGTTTTGGTTCCAGATACTTTGCCCTAATTTGATTCCATTGCATGTGGCACAAGAAAATTTATTTTGCCATGTATGAACTACTAAGTAGTGACATCTGTGATGTTTTGTCACGTGAAAAGACCCAGGAACAAACGAGGGCTATTTCTTCAGTCTCTCTGTTTTGATTCAGATTGGGAAAGGCTCTCCTCTTTAGGATAGGAAGCTATCCTCCCTATCTTGTAAATTTGACTCTTCAGTATGCCAAGATGAAAATCTGAGACCTCAGCCACAATATGTACTTCTTTCTTAGATGTGGAATGTAGTTTAGGGTAACCCTATTATGTTAACAATTATTTAGGGATTAAATCAGTGTGGCTGTAACCTTCAATCACTGGCTTTGTGCATTCAACTCCTGAATTTCTGAAGCAGGTGTCTGGTATCTGTGGTTGTGTGTGTGTGTGTGTGTGTGTGTGTGTGTGTGCGTGTGTGTATGAGAGAGAGAGAGAGAGAGAGAGAGAGAGAGAGAGAGAGAGAGAGAGAGAGAGAGAGAGAGAATCATTCCCTTGTTAATGTTCTTAGAATTTCTGGGGATGGCAATTTGGCAGAAAAGAAATTCCAATCTGATAGACTTCTACGAATATAAACTACTTATATCTGGTATTATTATTAATGGACAAATTATCATTTAATCAAACATAAGGTTTAAAAAGCTAGATACGAAGGTGTGAAATAAAATTGTGCATCATTAACTGGATTTTATTTTTACATTTCTTACCCTCCTATTTTGGAAACTGATTCATTATTAAGGCAATAAAAGTACTTCAGTATACATTTTCCTTTTTCCCCTTGACCTTCAATAAGATTTTAAATATTTATTGTGTTAATGGTGTGTGTGTGTGTGTGTGAGTGAGTGTGTGTGTTGGTGTTTAGAGATTCTTTTATCCTCCTCATGGCAAGTTCCAGAGTTACATAGTGCAACCTTTAGTGTAGAAGCGAGAGAGCCAACTAGAAATTCTTTTCCAAAGTGACACTCTATCCCTCCTCAGGATAAAGACTTGTCTGTGGACAATTTCTACCTGAATCTCATCAAAAAAGACAAGTAATAATGGTGATGATGATGATAATAATGATGATATGTTATATTTATGTAGGGCTTTTTAATTTACATAGGATTTTTTTCAACATCCTTGTTAGGGAAGTATTACCGGTTTTCATTGAATAAGAAAAGCATGGCTCAGAAAGGCACAATGACTTGGATATAGTTACTCAGCTAATAAGTGTCTTTCAGTCAGTACTCAGTGACCCCACAATGACTGAAATCAAGGTTCTGTGCTCTACCACTTACACTACAATTCCTTTCATTGAACATATCACAAATTGTGAAATATAAGTAGAGTATGAGGATTTGGGAGCGGGGAAGGGAATGGTTTCAGTCTAATGATTTTCCTCCTTTTTCCACAATTTCTTTCCTGAATCCCTGGTAATCTATCTTCTGTCCCTTACACTTTCTCCTGATTCTTCTCTTAACTCCCCAATACGCATATGAATCATTGACCTTTTTCTTTTTCCTTTAGGTGGGCACTGTTCATGGTCCTTTTCACTTTTCCTTCTTTTGTAGGATCTGGGTCTTGTCAACTGTATTCATTCACCATACTTTAACCATCAATGAGACGTAGGTGACTCACATATCTATAGTTTCAGCCTTAGCCTCTCTCCCAAGCTTTAGATGCACATCCTTAGCTGCCTACAGAGCCTATCTACCTAGATGTCCTATTAGCACCTCACAGACAACAAATCCAAAACTGAGTATTAAATCTTTTCCTCCAAACCTCATTCTTATTGCAGGTTTTCTGTCCATTGTACTACCACTTCCCTAGTTTTATATATTCACAATTTTTATATTACCTCTGACTCCTCCATCTCCTTCATCTCACATATCTAGTCAGTTAGCAAATACCTTTGGTTCTACCATCACAATGTCTGGTTTTGAGTGCCTGCTTTCCATCCCTCAGCAGCTTTTTTTTTTACCCTAATAATGGTTTTCATTCTGAGTGTAGCATTTCATAGCAAAATAGTCTGTAAAAGTGTCTTTCTTCCTCCACTCTCAGCCTTCCAAACACTTTCATACCTCAGTCAATCTTGTTTTTCTTATGCATCAACATCACTCCTCTGTTCAAATCCTTCCATTTTCTTCCTATTGCCCACCAAGAAAAATTCATAATCATTGACTTGGCACTCAGAGTCTTCCAAAGTCTGGTGCTATATATTATTCCCATACATATACCCTATGCTTTAGCCAAATTTGGTTAATTTTTGTTAGCTCTACATTTTTTCTTTCTTTTTAAAAATTTAACAAATGTTTTATTGATTTCTGGTTTACATCACTCATTTCCACCAGATTTTGAGTTACAATTTTTTCCCCATTTTTCCCTACCCAGCACCCCAGAATAGCAGTCCCACGAGATATCCCCTCATCCAATCTGCTTTCTCCCATATCTTCTCCCATACACCCTTCAACTTTGCCATTAGGGCAAGGTGAATCTCTGTGCCCCAATGCCTGCACACCTTATCTCCCAATTACATACAAAATGGCATCAATAATAGTATTTATATATATTTGAAACATTTAATTTTAAAACTTCGAATTTCAGATCAATTCCCTTCCTGCCTTGTCACCCACTCCCTCTGGGAAGATGAACAATTCAGTATGTGTTGTACATGTATAGTTATGCAAAACATTACCATAGTAGATATATTGTAAAAGACTGTTTATATTTCCCTCCCACCCATTCCACCCCCCACCTGATCCATTCCCTACTTTGATCCTGTTCCTCTTTGAAAGTGGGTACTTCCAAACTCCCCTCTCCCTAAATGCCCGCCCCTCCATCACCACCCCCCTCTCATCCTCCTTCCCCCTACTCTCTGGCAGGGTGAGATATCCCATTTAGTATGTATGTGATTCTCTCCTTGAGCCAAATTAAATGAGAATATGGTTTTGCCTTTTTGCTTTCCTGTTCTCCCCTCCCCCTGAAACTACTTCCCCTTGCCTCTTCTACATGAGATAGTTTACCCTACCCTGTCTCTCCCCATCTCCTCTTGCCACTTTCCTCTCTCACCTCTTAACTTCACCCCTTAAGTATCATCCCTTCCCACCAAATTCAACCTGTGCCCTATATCCATGTATATCTGTAAACATATATACACACATATTCACATATGTATTCATATGCCCATATACCCTTCTTCAATTATTTTCATAATGAGGAAGGTTTGATCAGACACAGTTATTGTTTTTCCACGTAGGAATGTAAATAGTTCAACTTTTATAAGTTCCTTTTGATTTCTTTTCCCTGATTACCTTCTCAAGCATCTCTTGCTTCTTGTGTCTGAATGTCAAATTTTCTATTCAACTCTGGTTTTTTCCTCAAGAATACTTGAAAATCCTCTATTCCACTGAATGACCATATTTTCCCCTGAAACAAATACTCAGTTTTGCTGGGTAGGTGACCCTTGGCTTCAATCCCAGCTGTTTTGCCCTCTGGAATATCATATTCCATGCCCTTCAATCCCCCAGTGTAGAAGCTGCCAGGTCCTGTGCTATTCTGATTGTGTTTCCACAATATTGAAATTGTTTCTTCCTGGCTGCTTGTAGTATTTTCTCCTTGATCTGGGGATTCTGGAACCTGGCTATAATATTCATGGGAGTTTTCTTTTTAGGATCTTTTTCAGGAGTTAATCAGCAGATGCTTTCAACCTCTATTTTGCCCTCTGGGTCTAAAACATCAGGACAATTTTCCTTGAGAATTTCTTGAAGGATGATTTCTAGGTTCTTTCTTTGATCATGGCTTTCAGGTAGTCCAATAATTTTTAAATTATCTCTCCTGGATCTATTTTCCAGGTCAGTGGTTTTTCCCATGAGATATTTCACATTGCCTTCTATTCTTTCATTTGTCTGGATCTGTTTAACAGTATCTTGATTTCTCATGAAGTCACTAGCTTCCATTTGCTCCAGTCCAATTCTGAAGGAATGAATCTCCTCAGTGAGCTTTTGAGATTCTTTTGTCATCTGGCAAATTTGGCTTTTTAAGGCATTCTTCTCCTCATTGCCTTTCTGAGCCTCTTTTGGCATTTGAGTTAGTCTATTTTTTAAGGTGTTATTTTCCTCAGTCAAGCTGTTGACTATAATTTCATAGTTTTCTTGCATCTTTCTCATTTCTCTTCCAATTTCCCCCCACTTCTCTTATCTGCTTCTTAAGTTCCTCTATGACCTGTAGTCAGCTTGTATTTTCATTTGGGGCTCTTGGTGCAGGAGTTCTGACCTCACAGTCCTCCTCCTGTTCCATGCTTTGATCCTCTTTACCCCCAAAATAGGAGTCTAATGTTCCATTTTTCTGTTTATTTGTTTCCTTTGCCTAGGCATGTTGCCACTTAATTACTTGATTTTTGGGCTTGTTGCCACAGCAGGACTCTGCCACCAGACAGGAGAGCTTCTGTCCCGAATGTTGGGGTCTTCACAACTTCTGGAGGTTGGGTGGCCTCTGTAAAGCCTCCACCCGCTCTGGCAAGTTGGATATCCACCCCAGGCCTCCCCCCCGCCCCAGACCACAATCCAGATCCAAGCAGGTTAAAGCAAGAGCGATTAACCCCCAGACTGATTGCTGTATCTCCCTACAGTTTGCAGACCAGGAGCTGGAGCTGCCACTGATTCTGCAAAATGGCCTCTGTCCCACATTTCCTTAGCTGCTTTTCACCCCCAGGGGAGGAAGCCAACAAGTTCCCCAAATACTGGTCCCTAAGTTCATAGCGCACTAACCTCTCAGTTTGTCCTAGGCATATCTGTCCTGATAATTCTGGAATCGCCACAGCTGCTGGTGTTCTGGGGTCCCCCCAGCTGGCTGCTGGCCTGACCACCCAGGGGCCCAAACCGGGGCTCACGGGGGCCTGGGCTCAGCTCCCAGAGCGCTGGGATGTCAGTTCCCAGAGTGCTGTGCTGCCAACTCAGAGCACTGCGCTGGCTGCTCCCTGCAGGGCTGCCGGGCTGTCCTCAGTGGGAAGTTAGCTTCTCTGTGTTGTTCTGTGGGTGCTGAGGCTCCAGAAGTTGTTCAGAGTCCCCTTTTACATTGTTTGGAAGTGGTGTGGGGCAGAGCACTTTGGAAGTACTGTTTCTACTCCACCATCTTGGCTCCGCCCCTACATTTTTCTTTCAAAGAAAAAATTCTTTTTCCATTAATAATTTTCCATCAGAAAACAGTGTATGAAGAAAAACAACAATGGGGCTTTTATTTAAAAAACTGTGAATTTCACATATAATTTTAAGGAGAGCATATGGATATATTAATGCATGTATGTTTATTTATATGTATGTGTATATGTATAAATATACATGCACAGGGACAAAACGTATGTACATTTATATGTATATTTACAAGTACATATATGTGTATATATATATATAGTCTTATATGTTACCCTTTCTTGTTTTAGATCTTAGTATCCTCTCCACATATACATTAATATGTATGCACACTCAGAGATATACATTCAGGGCATAGCAAACTTCATGGAATTTTAAGTTATCAAGTTATTTAAGTTAAAACTGCACTAAGACTTCTGGGATATCTGGAATCTACTTTAACAAGGAAGTGACAAACCTGAACTATTCTATCTGGTTGTAATCTCAGCTTCATTTTTTTTTTCTGCAGTGCATGTTATTGATGTTCTTGCATATCCATCACTATTCAATAATTGACCACTCCCACCTCTATCCAAATGGAATCCTTTACTTGTAATAAGTATGTGTAGTTCAGCAAAATGAACCAGCACATTTCCTGTATCTGAGAATGCATCTCTCATTCTTTTTCTCTAGTCCATTGTCTCTCTGTCTAGAAGAACGTCTCATTTTATTCCTTTTCTCACTCCTTCCCCTAGACCTAGAATGTGGTTTCTTCTCCCTTCATTGGATTCCTTTAATGCACAGTGTCAACAGGCAATCACAACTTCATGAAAATTATGTGAAAACCAGGTTTATTTCAAAAGAAATGAACACGTATGTGGAACCCAAAGAGTTCACAATCCATATAGAAATGTGCATTTTTATAATAGCAGGACAAAGGAAGGAGGAGATACTAGAAATCTCTGCCTAAAGGGGTGTGGCATGGGAAAGGTAAAGGTGCAGTAAAGGTAGGAAAAGAATGGCAAAAACCCCATCCTTTCCCTTAAGAACTCTTAGAATACGAAGATGGGATAGTCTATGTATCTACCAGGTCCCAGTTGGACATGTGGTTTCTCAGCCTAGAGCAGATGGACTGGCTCTTGTCTTGATTCTCAAAGATACACAGGGAGTCTGGTTTGGGATGCAAACAACAAATTATGTCAGCTGATTGGGGGTGGGGAGTTTCATTTTTGACACATTCTGGGCTTCTTGTATACTCTTGAGTTCAGTGTTTCTGGAAAATATGACAACTCAAGAAGACAAGTTCAGCAGACCCCTTAACAGTCCTTAACATCTCTCCTGTAATAAGTCTAGTTTTCATGTACATTTCATGAAGTTGTGACTTCCTATTGATACCTATGAACTGGTCTCTGCTCCAGAATGCTTTCTGTTACCTTTTCAGCTGATAGTGACTTTCCCCCTTGGGACCTGACCCATTTGCATTTTTCTCTTCTTCACTTATCATGTGTTATTTCAAATTCTTGTTGTTAGAGTATCTGTCAAATACCATTAGGTCACAGAAGATTTCTTCCCTAAACTCTGTATTACTTTCCTGTAGGAATGCAGGCTATATGGACTTCGGTAGCCTTTCCCCATTTGGTTAAAGGAAGAAGCCCCAGGGAAGTTCAAAATCCCCTGAGTCATCCTGTCAAAAACAAGACCAGTAGTAACAGTCAAAAGCCCCTTTCCTGCTGGTGGGGTGTTTGCATATCAACTTACCATCATTCTCCCAAATCCCCCTCCTCTTCCCCTAGTAGTATGAATCAGCCCCAGTTCTCAGATGTAGGCTCCCTTTTCCCTTTCCCCA
This sequence comes from Gymnobelideus leadbeateri, assembly GCA_011680675.1. Lineage (NCBI taxonomy): Eukaryota > Metazoa > Chordata > Mammalia > Diprotodontia > Petauridae > Gymnobelideus > Gymnobelideus leadbeateri. The sequence continues at coordinate 225,630 of WOXC01008437.1, read as the reverse complement.
AAGCTAGTACTGTTTGACTCAAATAAGAACCCCATGAAAATCAGCTATACTTTACTGGTTTTGAGTGCCCAGTTTCACCCTGGTCCCACCTGGCCTGACCTATTTCTATCTTTTCTTATTGTTCTTTATTGTAAGTATGTCCCCTTAATAAAGCTGGTTTGCTCTATTGCTATATTTCCTTGTACTGGACTATTGGTATCCTAAACCTTACCAACCCTGTATTGAGACAATAGTAAAGTACTCTATATTAAGCACAGTAGGTGCTTAATAAATGTTTATTGTCTTAGACAATTTAAATATTCTATTCAGCTTGTTATTTTTTGTCACAGAATATCTTTTATTAATTACAGCATTTTAAAATTAAAAATAGATATCCATTGAGGAATACATCTCTCTCTCTCTCTCTCTCTCTCTCTCTATATATATATATGTGTGTGTGTGTGTGTGTGTGTGTGTGTGTGTGTGTGTGTGTGTGTGATGAATTTTCACTTGAAAATACCATATAAAGGAATGAAGAAAAAGTCGTTACCATATCTGGTTGACTAAGCCAGCTTCCAGAATTGTGTCATGTCCTTTTTAGACTCAGGTTGTTATAATCAATATAAATTTATGACTGAAAATGCCATTCAGCATTTGAAAGAGATGGAAGTCAGATAGAAAAGGAACTGGACATATCCAGAACTTGACTAACTGGGGCTGGAGCTGTAGCCATATGGCACCAATGTAGTGGAAACTGATTTTTTTTTGTTGATCTTTCCATGGGTACATGAAGTAAAATCATTGGCAGAGTACAGAGTTGACATTTTCAAAGGGAATGACATTGAAGAAAGACCTCATTTTTTATTATAATACAAATATTATGGATTTTTTTGGCCCATCAATCATCCTAAAGATCCTCTTGTTCATTGAAGGTGAGATCAGAGGTCATTAGATGTTTTGGACAATACTGGTCTTTCTTCCAATACTTACCACTCTTGTGTTCCTACAGTTGCCCATAATGGACCCAGATCCTACTTCAGTCAAAGCTAGATGAGGATTGATACCTTCCTGCTCTAAGCATTTCCTGGATCAATTGTGTCTCAAAGTAACCTTCACTTTTATATTTTTATAGTCTTTTAATGAGGCATTTGTAATTCAAGCTATTCTCTTTGCCTATTCTTTTGACAGTTGCTTTAAGATTCTTTAAGCAACAGCTGCTTTAAGAATCTTATGCTTTTGTAACATAAGTGGATTTGGGTGTTCCTGAAGAGGGTAAAGGATCTAGGCTACTAGTAAGTTAGAGTCATCACATGCCCTTTCTCCTTCTCCTTCCCTTACTCCCTTTTATAACTAGAAAGGTAATAAGGCTCACCCTGATAGGATAATTAGATTATTTAAAGTATAGGGGAGATATGATGGCCCCTTAGGCCCATAGTGGCTCCCTTTTCTATTTACTTAGTGAGTTAGTATCAGTGATACATTAAGAAAATTGCTACAATGACTCTGAGTCCCAGCTAGAAAGGCTAATAACATTTAGGCAGAAGTTTGGACCTCTTAATTTAAATCTGTATTTATTTCTAGCTAACCCTTGGTCTTTTTGTAGTCAAGGGGAAGTTACAATTACTAGATATGTTTGGATAAAAAAGCAAGCAGAGTATATTATAATGTTTGTTAATAGACAGACATTGCTAAGGAGAGAAATCATTGTAGAGTAGGCCTTCCTTTCACTGGCAGCAACAGCTGCTAGCCAACTGCCACCAAAGGCTGGACAGATATTGGAGGAAGACTTTGAAGGTGCTAGAAGCCCCTCCCCCTCTTCCCAGGCCACCAGTCATGCTTCTATCCCAGTCCTTATAGCCATAATATGGGAGGTGGCTCCTGTAGAGAAAGGGCTGACCATCCCTACAAAACGATAACTAATCGATGTTCAGATGGCAGCCAAGCCAGCCTGAATGAAGTAGCAAGGAACCCTGAAGACAAGGCATCATGTGCCAGTCGGGTCAAGCTACCACCACCTTGACCACCATCTTTCCTCAGACTCTGATGGAGACAACCCAGCACCCTGAATCCAAGAGCCTTTGGAATAATTATGCTTCCAGTCTAGTGCCCTCAGCCACCATCCTAGAGGCAGCCTCTGGGGAGATGGATGCAGCCTGGGCAGGGGTTGTAGCCACAGATATCGGAGACCTTGGAAAGAAAATTCTTGCCACCAAAGATCTTGGCACTTGCAAAATGGTTCAATGTCATAAACTGACATGATTTTTTTTTAGTGAAAAGGACATTAAAGAAGAGGCATCAATTACCACATGCTTTGCCGCTTTACTGTAGGGATCATGAGAACTTTCTATTTGATTTGCAACTGAAATGTTCCAGATGTATTTTCTCCTCTGTTAGACTATAAGCTCCTTGAGGGCAGGGAGCTTGTTCAGGAGCATATAGGTGGCATAGCTAAGATAGGGCAAGGGACCTTGAGTCAGGAAGACTTGAGTTCAAATCCTGCCTTGGATATTTACTAGCTGTGTGACCTTGGGCAAATCACTTAACTTTTGTTTCCCTCAGTTTCCTCAAGTGTGAATCGAGAATATGATAGGATCTACCTTCCAAGGTTGTGTAGATGACCACTTATACTCATTTCCTCAAGGACTGAAGTTCTAAAACAAGGTCTGGCCTTTCCCCAGCTTCTATTCTTGGTGAATGAGTGAATCAATGAATGAATAAGGCATTTGTTAAGTTCCTTATGGATAATGGCACTGATAGAAAAGCAAGATAGTGGAGGAGGGGTTAGGGGAAGGGAGAGGAATAGGCATTTATTAAGACCTACTATATGCCAGACACTATGCTAAATGTTTTACAAACATTAGCTTATTTGATTCTCACAGGGCATGACCAAGTCACTCAGTCAAATGGAACAGACTTCCTGTTGCATCCAATTGGAATATCTTTGAGTGATTGAATGATTCAGTTAAGAAGTGTTCTCACTTGACAAAGGTAATTATGTTTAAGTGAGATATAATTACCAATGAAAATAATGTATTTTAATTAATTTATTTATTTATAAAATTTAATTTATTCCAAAATACTCAGAATATCATTTAATCCTTTGTATTTTCTATTTCTTCTTTAATTGAAGACTCATCTACCCAGCTTAAAATTACAGGAAAATTGATGTAACATACTTACTTTACATTCAGTAATCTGAGTACCAAGATCAAAATATATTTGTCTCTTTGATCATTATGATAATTTGTCCCAGCAGGATTTCCAAGATTAGCATGATTCATAACCTAACCTTATAAATCTTTTTTTTTTTAAGCATCTGACTGAAATTTTTGACTTTGGGTTTGTATTGGAATGGCATACAAAAGCCCAAAACTAGGTTGATCCTGAGGAATCAATAGTTAGAATAGTCCCCATGTAACTGCGTTTGATTATAAGCTCCTTGAGGTCAGGGACAGTCTTTTGTATCCCCTGTACTTAGCACAGTGTCTGACACATAGTAAGCTTAATAAATGTTTGTGGACTGACAGAGGTGACCTTCTGTTTTCCAGGAGAGGCAGTTACCAATGAAGTGAGTGGGACCTCAGAACTTAAATACCTCCAGGACATGGCCTTGGCTGTGGGCAGTAAGGTAATTGAAAAGAAGGTGGAGGCAGCCAGAGAGGAATGAGTGAAGGGACACATATCTGGGGCTTTCCTGAAATAATGTTCCATTACCCATGACTTGGTGGATGGCTAAATCATTATTTTGTCTACTGCTTGAAAATGTCCACTACCTTTCTCTACCTGACACTCTAAGAAACAAAATATGCCATCAGCAAATGTCTGTTAAATTGTTGAATAATTAAAATAGCTAGCATTTATATACTGCCCCACAAACATGATCTCATTTGATCCTTACAACAATGTTGGGAGGTAGATGCTATTATTACCCAAATTTTAGAGATCAGAAAACAGTGGCAGAAATTAAGGGGTTTGCACGAAGTGTTTAAAATTAAGGGTCTGAGGCAGAATTTGAATTCAGGTCTTCCTGATTCTAGGTCCACCATTTTATTCACTGTGTCACCTAGCTGCCTAGATAAATAAAATTTTATACTTTATAGATTTCTCATTAACCAATTAGTTGAATCTTGAAGACCGATGAGGATTGCTTATAGCAGAGAGGGTTACACTGGATTTATGAAAAGGAGGGCAATCTGCTTAGAAGAAAGAATACTGGGCTCAGACTAAATAGTCAGTATTCATGCTAGTTTGGAACCTGGACTTGTTGAAAGGGAGTAATGTGAGAAGTAATGTGAAATAAGAAAGGAAGAATAATCCAGAGCCAGATTGTAGAGGTCCTTGAATGCCAGAATCAGAAAAACTCCCAAAACATCTGTTACATTTTTCTGAGTAAGGAAATGGTCAGACTTGTGTCTTGGGAAGATTATTTTGGAAGATGTATAGAAGGTAGATTAATAGTAAATTATTCAGATTAAGGAATAGATAAACTGTTTGATTAGTTTATAGATTACATAAAATTGAGAGAAATATCTTCTATATTGAATGCCAGCCTAAGTACAGAAATATCTCAGTAGGGTAAAAAAATACATTAAAATTAGATGAAACTTAATAGGAAGAAATGTAAAGTTCACAGATTCACAGATTAAAAATCAGTTCAACACATTGTCACACCGTCTCTGTGGGTTCTCCTCCAATTTGCACTTGTGACTTGTGGTTGGGGTGTCCAGAAGGTGGCTGACTCTTATTACTTTCAGGGTTGTAGGGGTAATCATTAGGAACTATGCTTCTAGGACTATTTTTGTTCCTGAGCCCCTACTAATTATCCTTGTATTAACAACCAGTCAGTCAGGCTTAGTTAGCTTTTAGAAAAGGTATAGTAAGAACAGTTCGTACAAAATATTGTACCCTAAATCTGGAGTGCACTCTGTCCCAGACACATAGCATCAATAGGAAAAATGAGGTTAAACTTATAATACAGAGGTAATGAGGCACAAGTGTAGGGAACAAATGTGGTAAAGCCTACCTACTTCGCAAGCTCTCACTTTGCAAATCCTTTAATTTCTTTGTGGAGTTCTCATGAAGTTTCTTTTAGGTGTGACTCTGCTGAGCTTTGACAGCTGTTCTCTTTCTGGATTTTGGAGCTGACATTTCTCTCCAAGAAGAGGGAATCACACTCCCTAAATCTCCTGCCACCATCATGCCTTTTTGCATCCATCCACAGCTGCCTCCACTGCTGTCAGTCCTCATCACTCAATTGGAGACTGATTCTGGCTTCAGTAATCACTGCCACTGACAACATTCTTTTCTAATCAAAAATGGAAACTTTCAAGTTATTTCTGGATCTCCCAGCTCACTCAGTTTCCTGGTCACTTATATGGTGAAATACTCTTTCACCAGACATCAAGAAAGAACAAACACAAGAGACAGAGATGACCATTTGACTACAGCTGCAGTGACCAGGACCACTGATCTTCCTCCAACACTTTGGGGAGATGGTGCAAAATAGTTCTGTTTTCCCAGAGCCACAAAGGAAAGAATAATCGGAAGTGGGTTGATTTGTGTGTGTGTGTGTGTGTGTGTGTGTGTGTGTGTGTGTGTAACAACCGGCTAGCTACTTAGCAACCCATTCTAACTCCACAACCAATTGGAAGTCTTCTGCATTATCACAGATCAGAAGCTCCTCCATTATACTTCAGTGTAAATGGACTCCCCACAGCTTTCTATGTGCTTTATTGAACTGGAACCAAGGAGGGAATGTTGGTGAACTCTACACAGGAATAAATGTGAAATTCCACACTGGAAGGCAGGGTGTACGGTTTTGGTTGCTGGTTTCCAGTTCTCAGCACTAATTACTGGCAGACAGACCTGCCCTTTGTCATCAATGTTAGGGTGGTAAATCTTTGTTTTAAAAGTGATCTTAGGTGGTTTGAATGGATACTCTGCTGGGAAGTTGATTTCAATTCTGAGGGCTCCCTTGTCATACGGAGGGTTGTCAGGAATGATGAGTCCTTGCCAAGTCAATAAATTAGCTTCATCAACCTGGATGTTACGGAAGTTTTTCATCCCACACTTTCAGATTTCAGAAGTGGTCTAGGTAAACCTGTAAAGAAAGGATTAAAAATTTAAGATGTTATAAAAAAAGAATTTCTGGAAGAGCTCAAAAATATTTTTAAAATAAATAAGAAAAGTGGAGGAAAATTGGGGAAAGAAATGAGAGAGAAGAAAGAAAAGTTTGAAAAGAGCTTAGTTAAAAAAAAACTTGGTAAGGGAAGAACAAAAATATCAAAGAAAACAACACCTTAAGAAACAGTATTGACCAAATAGTAAAAGAGCCACAGAAATTCACTGAAGGAAAGAGCTTAAAAACCAGAATTAGATAAGTAGAAGTTAATGACTTGACAAGACATCAAGAAACAACAAAACAAAATCAAAAGCATGCAAAAATAGAAGAGAATGTGAAATAGAAGACAATGTCATTGGAAAAAAAAATCTGACCTGGAAAATAGAATGGAGAGAGATAATTTAAGAATTATTGGACTACCTCAAAGTCAATGATAAAAAAAGCCTAAATTTCATGGTTCAAAAATTATTCAGGAAAATTGCCCTGATATCCTAGGGTAAAATAGAAATGGAAAGAATCCACCAATCACCTCCTGATAGAAATCCCAAAATAAAAACTCCCAGGAATATTTTTATCAAATTCCAGAGCCCCCTGGTCAAGGAGAAAATATTTCAAGTGGGCTGAGAGAAACAATTCAAATATTGTGGAACCATAGTCAAAATCATACAAGTCACACAATATTTAGCATTTTCACATTAAAGGATTGGAGAGTTTGGAATGTGATCCTCTAGAAGGCAAAAGAGTTAGGATTACAAGCCGAGAAAAACCTACCCAGAAAAAATGAGTACAGTCCTTCAGGGGAAAATAGATGTTTAATGAAATAAAGAACTTTCGAGCATTCCTCACGAAAAGACCAGAGCTGGACAGAAAGCTTGACTTTCAAGCAAGATTTAAGAGGAGCATAAGAGATAAACATGAAAGAAGAGTGATAAAGGCTTCAATAAAGGTCAAATATATAGGATAAGTATGAGTCCTAAGAGTTTTATCATTATTATGGCGGTTAGGAGGAATATACATAGAGAAAGTGGGGATGATTTGACTAATCTGGGATGATTTCAAAAAAATTAAATTAAAGAGTGAGAAAGAGAGATACACTGGGAGAAGGGATCCCAGACAAACCCAAAGTAAGAATAGGTCTAATTAAAGAGACAAGCAGGAAAGCTACATTTTGCTAAAATATACTATAGACAATGAGGCAATATCAATACTAAACATAAATCTACCAAATGGCACAACATTCAAATTCTTTAAGGAAAAGGTAAATGAATTACAGGATGAAATAGTAAAACTATAATGGTAGAAGGTTCAAATTTTCCCCTTTAGAACTTGATAAATCTAGCCATTAAATACTAAAAAAAGTTAAAGAAATGAATAGAATTTTTTAAAAGTTAGGTATGAAAGACCTCTGGAGAAAACTGAATGGGATTAGAGATGAGCATACCTTCTCATCAGCTACATGGCACCTTCACAGAAATTGTCCATGTATTAGGCATAAAAACCTTACACCAAATTCAGAAAAGTAGAAATATTAAATGCATCCTTTCCAGACCATAATGCAATAAAATTATATTCAAATCATAGTCATCAAAACACATTAAAATTAATTGGATACCAAAGAGAGGCATACAATGTTCATTTCATTTTAATGAAGAGGAAAATAAATCACAGAGGGGTTAAATTTCAGACTCTGAAAGTCAATCTCAATACACAAGTTTTGAGGATATGCTGCCTCATATATGCATATTATGAAAATTAGTTAATACAGGAATAGAGACTACAATCACAGCAATGAAAAAGGGTCTAAGATTTGTGTTAAAAACTTCCCTAAGTGCTTTTTTTTCTTTTTGGAGGGGCAGTTGGGGTTAGGTGACTTGCCCAAGGTCACATGGCTAGTAGGTGTTAAGTGTCTGAGGCTAGATTTGAACTCAGGTCCTCCTAACTGCAGGGCCAGTGTTCTATTCACTTCGCCACCTAGCCACCTAGCCACGCCCCCTCCCCCAAGTGCTTTTAAGTGATAACTGAATATAGTTCATTCAGTGGAATGTATTGATGAACACATCCAGACTTTTTAAAGTTTGGTACCAAAAATACAGTTATGATTCCTTACTTCAGGCTTTAAATTCAATTGTCTGTTCTCTTCCACTCTCTCAGCCAAAGGTTCCCAGACATTTCATTTCCTATTTCATTGTAATAGTGAACCTGGAAAAAATAGGATTTAATTTCAAACAAGAAAAGTGTTTTGGTCTCAATTACTGAATGCCACTTTTGCAGAAAAGAGGAAAATTTCCAACTAGCTAATAGTACATATTAGTATTTATTTAGCTAATAGTACACATTAGTCATTCAAAATTATTCACATAATTGTATAAATGTACCCCCTAGTTTGTTTTTGTACTAAATGGTTCATTTCTGAAAAATAACCTGTTTTAGAAAATGAAACAATAAATAAATGTTACTATAAAATTAATCAGAAACTAAATAATTCTAAAGAATTAATGGGCCAAAGAACAAAAGCAAAATAAAAATGTGCTCTCCAAGCAGTCAGGCTATACTTTTTTCCTTGATCTTCTTGCCACCAACAGATCTTGCTGTCCTTAGAATCTGTCAAATGATTGTCATTCCTTCCTATTTATAGTCTCTCCTCTACTCTAATTCATTTCTCATTTACATTTATTTGTTAATGATTCCCTAGTACTTCCAACTTAATCTGGTAGACAGGTTTCTCTCTTTTCCCTAATTGTTCGTGTATGTGTGTGTGTGTGTGTGTGTGTGTGTGTGTGTGTGTGTGTGTGTTTGTGTGTGTGTGAATTGAGGTTAAATGGTTTGCCCAGAGTCACACAGGTGGTAAGTGTCAAGTGTCTGAGGCTGGATTTGAACTCAGGTCCTTCTCACTCTGGTACTCTATCTACTCTGACACCTAGTTTTCCTGGTCCTATTTGACTTTGAGTTTCCAAAACTTCATTCTCAAGAATGTCCCGTAACTCCTTACTTCCTCCATAGAATTTTAGGCCATGGTCAAGGATGATATTTGGAGGTTCTTCATCATTGAAGAAGACCTGAGATTATATTAATAACAATTCCAGAGTTAGAAGTATGTTGACTATGTGCTACTTCAGAAAGAACTAAACATATGCCTGGTGAAGAACAGAATGCTATTTGTTAGTCTCAGTGAATAACAGAATGACTAGGGATATAATAAAAAGGGAAGGAAGATAGAAACTTCTGTTTAAGAGTTCTAATCTCTAGGACCCTTTTCTTGTTGGGTTTTTTCTCCCATGAGACTAGATATCTCAGTTCCAATTTAGGCTGGCTGGGTGCCTTGTGAATCAGCCTTCTGCCAAATCAAAATCTTGACTTCATTCCATAGCGTCTTGCCCCTGCTTATTCCCATCACAGCATACATGTCTTAGAACAACTGTAGCTAAAGATAATGAACAGTAAACTACAAATCTCGATCTTATAATGAAGTAATAAATAAATAAAAAATAAATAAACAAATAAATTTTAAGTAAAAAATCAATATTAAGTAATAAAAAGTAAAGAAATAAAAAAAATAATAAATAATAAATCTACCCATCATACACATTTTGGGTTTGCCATTTTGCCATTTTCTTCACATGTAGCTTCTTCCTCCCCTACGACCAAGGTTTTTTTTTCCTTTACTAGTGAAATATTTTATACCATAGATCCTCAGTTTTGTTAAACCATAGCTGTATCCTTACAGACATTATCAATCACATGGCAGGGAAACATAGTACTCCACTTTGTGAACAGGATGATATTCCTCTTTCATGCCCCTAGTTTCAATCCCTCACTTCAGTCACCTTTCCCATTCTCCTACCCCATCCTTCTTTCTGAGAGATTCTGTTACTCTTTTGCTTCTCACCAATGGATTTGATAAATATGCATTATCCACTTCACTTTGTTAACCACTCACAATCTCCTCAATTAATTCAGCCCCACAATTTCACCCCACCAAGTACCTTAACTGATCCATAGGAGTGGAGTTGGGACTTGGAGTGTCTTAGGAGAGGAACAGGAAGAGGTCTTGTGTCACTGGTTTGCAGAGTATCTGGTAGGGGGTAGAGAGGGTGGTGAAAGGTGTAATAAGACTGGAAGGGGGGGGGGATTCCAGGTTACAAAAGGATTGCAGAGTCAATAGAGGATTTTACATCTGATCCTAGATGTGACAGGGAGCCAGTGGAGTTTATTGAGAAAGGTGACATGGTCAGATCTCTACTTTAGGAAGATCACTCTAAAGATGGACTGGGTTTGGGAGATAAGGTAGAGAGATCAACCAGTAGTTACTGCATTAGTCCGGGTATGATGTAATGAGGGCCTGCACCAGAGTGGTAGCAGTGTCAGGGGAGAAGAAAAGGTGTATTAGAGTAGTGTTATGTAGGTAAAATCATCAGGTCTTGGACAAACATCAGTTAGGGGGGATTAGAGGGAGTGAGGATCGAAGGATGGTATGAAGGTTTCATGCCCAGGCAGATGAGAAGATGTGGGGGCCAACAGTGAGAGGGAAGTTTGAAAGAGGTAGAATTTGGGTGGAAAGACAATGAGTTCAATTTTGGATATATTGAGTTTAAGGCGTCTCCAAGTCATCTATTTGAGATGTCAAATAGGTAGTTGGACTGGATGTCAGAAGAACAATTTTGGCTGGATAAATGTATTTCAGAATCATTGGCATAAAAGATAATAATTGAATCTATGGGAGCTAATGAGATCACTAACTCATTGAGGGGGAAGGAAAGATGGCCCAGAAAAGTTCTGTGGAACTCTCCTGGTTAGTAGGTATGTCTTAGATAAAGACGCAGCAAAGGAGGCTGTGAAAGAATGGTTGCATAAATAGGAGGAGGGTTAGGAGGGAGAAATGTTTTGAAAAAAGAAGAAAGAATATCAAAGAAAAGGGAGTGATCAAAAGTGTCACAGGCTTTAGAAAGGTCAAGTAATATGAGCATTGAGAAAATGGTCATTAGATTTAGCAATTAGGAGATTATGTGTAACTTTGGAGAGAGCAGTTTCAGTTGAATAAAGTCAGAAGTCGAAGAGGCACTGGGAGTATACCAAAGGGTTTAGCTATGAAAGGGAGAAAAACAGGGCACTTGGTATGAGGGATGGACACATCAAGGCTTTTGAGGACTAGGGAGCCAGTTTCTCCATTTGTGACTAGGAGGATGGTAGTGTCTTCAAGAGAAACAAGGCAGTTTGCAAAAGAACAGCTGAAAGGTAAAAAAAAAATCAGTTCTGTTTAATACCTGCATGATAGAATGATGGGACATGCATCTAGAGAAGGGAAAATAGCAATGTGTTCCAGATTGGCAGAGGGACATGAAGGTTGGCAGTGTAGACCTGTGAGTATTCCACAGAAAGAAGACAATTGAACCCATGAGAGCTCATGAGATCACCAAGTTATAAAAAGCATAGACAGAAGAAGTTTCAGGATGGAGACCATGGGAAAACTGCTCAGGGTCTGGATGAGGGATGAAAACATCCAAGGGGACTGAAAAGGAACAATCACATGTGAGGAATGGCAGGAGAGACCAGGGTGATAACAATTGTCAAAAGAGCTAGCATTAGCAGTGTACGTGAAGGTTTACAAACTGATTCACAAACCGTATATAATTTTACCTTCATCACAACCCTAGGAGAGAGTTGCTATTATTATTCTCATTTTATAGATGAAGAAGCTGAAGCACACAGAGATTAAGTGACTTCCAAGAGTCATACAGCTAGTAAAGTCTTAGACTAGATTTGAACTCAGATCTTCCTGACTCTAGGTCTAGGGATCTATCTCCTAGAGTCAAGCATACAAAGGACAGATAAAGATATTGAAGACTGATTGGTGGCAGGGACAGCTAATGTGTGGAGAAAGATGAAAACTGGGAAAAGGATGTTGGTTCCAAAATCCAGATTTCAAGAGGCTAAAACATGTGTGAGTAGGAAAGAAGTAGGGGCATTGAAAACAGATGAGGAGTCTGGCAGAATAATGGGGTCAGAGATACAGATACAAGTGCTTCTGGGGTAAATAAAGTGGTAGAAGAGAGAAATTTATGTAGACAAGTGAACTGAATCTGACACATAGTAGGACCATTTGAAGTCAGAAAGATGCTGTTCATAAGTGAATACCAAGGCCTATATGTATGGTCTGCTTTCTTCACTATCTGTCACTCCTTTTTAAAAATTCATTTTGGAAGGGGGAAGGCAAGGCAATTGGGTTTAAGTGACTTGTCCAAGGTCACACAGCTAGCAAGTATGACAAGTATCTGAGGCCAGATTTAAACTCAGGTCCTCCTGACTCCAGGGCCAGTGCTCTATTCACTGCCCCACTATCTATCTATGAGTCCTTGACCTTGCTACAAGAACATGGTCGATGGTAAAGTTATTTGAGAACAATAAGAACCAAGAACTATGAAGATTGCCTTAAGAACATTTTCTTCTGATTATCTTATTATATCAAATCTTACATTATATGAGCAGTATGTATTTGAATTGAGGAAGCTGGTGGATGTAAAAGTTTTAAGACATTTTGTATAGAGTTGACATTGAGACCTTTTGCTCTCTAGTAAAATGTCACATTGTGTGGAAATGCCAACTCTTTCCTTGGTTTCAATGGTTCATCTGCCCAGGGAAGCAATTGAAAGAGAGGGCTGCTGGCTTCCCATAGGTGTTCCTTGAAACTGGGCCAATCTGGCCAGTTTTTACCTATTATTCAGATTTATTCAGATTTATAATTCAGATAACACTCTAGTAAGGATGAATACTAATAGCATTTAAAATGATTGACAGATTTACTATAATGGAAATCCATAAGGAATGGAATCTGTTTTTTTTCCCCAAACAGAATCTTGAATAGGTAGTGTTCCAGTATAACTAGAATTAACTAAATCAACCAGTCTTCATTTATTAAGCAATTAGAATCGTTCAGACTTTTTAGCCTCTGGGAATAGAGTTAGTCAGTGAGGTAAAATTTATTAAGTACTATGGTATGATGGTATTATATTATAATATTAAGTATCAGGTACTATGCTTACCTCTGGGGATATAAAGGGAAAAAAAGGGAACAATAAAAACTAAACAGTCTCTGCCTTCAAAGAACTTACATTCTATTAGCAGAACCAACATGTACATATGTATATGCACTCATATTTTGCAGACCTGTGATTTCATCTCTATGTCTTCCTATGGTGATACTCATTTTCTGTCACTTAAAATTCTGGATAGTTATTTGGGGTACTCACAGGTTAACTGCCTTGCCCATGGTCACAAAGCTGAAACTGGAACCTGGGTGTCCCTGTCTCCAAGGTGGCTTTTCCACACTGTTCTATGGTGCAAATGCATATCTAAACATATCCAAATTCTTATGTATGATTTGTCATTTCAACCTACAAGCCCAGTTCTAAAAGGCTGTCTCTGCTTCTTAAACTAGTAAGTTTCACATCTTCCCCTTATGTTATTCTTATCTATATGATGAAACAGAACTGAAGAATGGAAATAAGGACAAGAGACATTCTATATGATGCAAGCTGAATTTATTATATGGAGAATGTAAAGAAGAGAATTAGTCATTTGGAGGTATGATTCATGTTAATCTAACAAGCTTAGTCAACCATCTAATGCTCCATAATAGAGGCTGATAACTAGGCAGATGGAAAGATTCACAAATTTATAGATTTGTAGATTCATCACACAATCAGATCAAGTCAGTCTTCCAGGCAAACCTAGAAGTAAACAGAAAATATTGCCTTAGGTTTTACTCCATTAAATTATGTTTGGGATAATCTGTTTTCCTTATGGATGCTATTAGTAGTTCAATCTTGTCAAAAGCAACCTCCAGGTACTACAGAATTAGATTCTCACTTAATGATTAGGTTGGTTTAGAGTATGTTTGGTAGAAACACCTCTATTCAACCTGGTTTTCAAACCATCTTTAAGTTCTTATGACTTATGACTTCAGAATCTAGTCCAGGATAAATTAGTACAGTACAGTACAGTACTGAGCATATATCAAGAAGGTTCCAAGATTCCGGAAAAGTGTGATTTGGTTTGGTCTATTTCCAACTCATCTGATAAGTAGACATTAATCTGTTATTCCTCAGTAAAGTTTATGGCCCTAGAATAATCCTTGTTCTATTAACAGTTTTTCTCATCCAACCCCTCAAGGGTTTGGTTCCCCAGTGGATTTTGATGTTGACCAATTTTATGAAAACATTTCCTGCACAAACCAAACTCTTCTTCCTACCCCACCACAACCCACTTTTCTCTCACTCTTTTTTCCCCTGTTTTTTCCATACAGGTAATTTGAGAACCCTGTGACAGCCAAGATTCCTGAGAAATCTTGAAGGAAATATATGGTCAGAAAAAAAGGTGGTCTAGGCATGTAGTGAGAGTGATGAGAATGGGCAGAGGGGCTACTGCACTGGTACCCAGAAAATGAAAAAGGGGCTTAAAGGAAGCCTTTAACCTGCTGGCTACATCCTCTAAGCATGAGGGCACAGTCAAGAACTGTACAGCATCAGAGCCCAGGGATGGGCTGCAATCTGCATGTTTGAGGGGCATGCCCACATCAGTGAGATCATAGGTCCACAGAATTCAAAGGACATTACAAAATGTCCTGTTGAGAAGAAAGAAATAATTTCTTCCTATACTGGGGCAACTGACATCTCTAAGGGGCTCTTTCTTGTACTCCTGAGATTAAGTCTGGTTCTCCCTGCACTGAGCCTGATTCAGGCCCCGGGAAACTGCAACTGGGGAAGTGAGCACTCAATGAATGTCGTCTGGCATTCCTTTGGATAGAAGGTGACTGAGCTTCTCAGGGGCCAAGTGCCTCCAGCTTCCTTTTGCTAAAAGTGGTTGGAGACATCGATGAATGCATTGGCCAGGCAGGAACTTAGCTGATAAGAAACAACAGTCATTTATGGAATCTCAGATTAAGATTCACTGGATAGTGCAGCATGCTAGATCTCTCTCTCATGTCTGAGGACTAGAAGCTTAGATGTTGCTCTTTTCTCATGACTTAAAAATGAATTATTTTTTCCCTGTAGAAGTTCAAGTCATTTTCAGTTAGATTTTTATAAAGAAAATAATGAGGCCAATATGCATATATATCATGGAGATGGTAGACTGCCCTACCCTGACTCCTATTCTGGCCAGGACTAGAGGCTCCCATGGGACAAAAGGAGTGCCAAGTCAAAAAAACATTTGTTAAGCATTTACTATGTGACAGAGTCTGTCTTAAGAGTCAGAGATAAAACAAAGGGGAGACAGATGATTCTGTGGTAAGAAGCTGCAGGAAGGCCAGTATGACTGGATCAAAGCATAGGCAGAAGGGAGTAAATTGTAAGGAAACTGGAATATTAGGAAGCAGCTTATTTTGAAGCGTTTTGAAAACCAAATAGAGGATTTTATATTAGACTCTGGACTTATTAAGGAACCACTAGAAATTATTGTGTGGGGGGGAGGGGATTGAACAGCAACATGGTCACAGCTGAGCTTTAGGAATATCCTTCTGGTTGCTCAATGAAGAATGGACTCAGAAAAATCTTAAGAAAGAGTTTGAGACTCTGGCTGGTCTGAGGCATTCAGCTATTAAGGAGCCTATCCGAAGTTCAACCAGGAGTTTTAACTGTTAAATCTAGTATCCTTTCCATCACATCACCCATCAAGCTTTGCTTTACCTGTGTTTATTGGCATCCTCCTTGGCTGCACTTTGTGCATTAGGAGGATATAAATAAAATAAAGGCTATTGAGGATATCCATGATCTGAAATAAATCCTCTACGATGGTGCCTCTAAAAGAAAGAGAAAAGAGCAGACATAAGGTTGGGGCACTCTGGTTCATTTATAGCATTGTAAAATTCTTGTATGCATGATAACATTGAAATAATACAAATATAATGGGGTGGTTAGGTGGCTCAGTTAGATAGAATGCTGGGCTTGGAATTAGGAAGACTTGTTTTCCTGAGTTCAAATTCAGTCTCAGACACTAGCTGTGTGACCCTGGGCAAGTCACTTCACTCTGGTTGCCTCAATTCCTCATCAGTTAAATGACCTGGAGAAGGAAATGGTAAACCACTCCAGTATTGTTGCCAAGAAATCCACAAATGGGCTATTAAAGAGTAGGATGCAACCAAAATGACCCGACAACAATAGCACAAAATGTAACAGGAATTCTACAACTGCTCACCCATGACAGGATTATTGGGATCACCAAACTTCCTTGTATCATATCAGCCTGAGCTCTAGAGTAGACCACAGATGTGTATGTGTTTGTAACTCAAAGCAATTTCATGAAATCTCTCAATCAACTAAACTGAAAGGAATCACCTGTTTGTCAGGTGTGATTTATTTAGTAAAGAAACCTTGTTTCCTAAGTAGTTACTCTTTTCATGTTTCTTGATAAAATAGCTTAGACAGTTCCCTTCTCTATATTTTATGATAGATGAAAAAAGGAAAAATCAATCTGTATACTTTCCCTGACTCCATTTGGAAAAAGATGAAAAAAAAAAGACCACATACTTTCCATGATTCCATAGGGAGAAGATGATCAAAGACAACTGTTTCTACTGTAACTGCTGACTTCTCTGTCATTATGCATGATGTAGAGGAAAGAATTAAATACCTCTAAAACCAAAGGGCCTAACTTCAAATCCTGCCTCTAATACCCACTGTCTGTGTGAGCTTGGGTGAGTCATTTAATCTTGATGTGTCTCAGTTTCTCCAGCTGTAAAATGAAGGGGTTAGATGAGAGGGCCTGTCAGGGTTCTTCCACCTCTAGGTGTCTGATACTGTGAAATAGAAGCTGTGGCCTCTGAAGAACAGAGTTTAGAACCAAAGTGTATATGTAAATTTACAGGAGAAGATACCTAGACTGAGTGAAATGGGACCTTATATATCTGGTCTATCATCACTGAAACTTAGAATAGGAAAAGTGAAGCAACTTATTCAGTCTTATAGAGTTGGTAAGCAGCAGATTGAAACCTGAATTATTGGAAAAGAATGATGACAGAGAAATATAAACTGAAATCCTTCCTTAAAATCAGTTTCAAAGCATCCAAGAAATTTATTCTCATGCTTGAAGGACACTGGCAGAGAAACCCATCTATATGACATTAAAATAAATAAAAGGAGTTGTTTTCTGTATAAAAATCATCATTCTTTGTGGACAGAACTCTTCATGCTTCAGTGAGTTATCTCTAGTATTGGGTAGCAATCTAATATCTCTGAGTGCTTTGAGAAAATGTGTTTAATTCGAATTCTTCAGATATAGTGAGGCATCAGTGAAAGGGAGAACTAAGCTTTTTATAAAGGGCATAGAGAAAATCCACAATTATTTAGTGACATGGGCATCAGCAAGCCTATGTATAAGCACAATTCTGTTTAGCCTCAAAAAATGTGGCCAGAAATCAGTTTGGGGGCTGGAAGCTAGTAAATTTGGTAGAATAGTTAGATCAGAGAGTTCGAATATGAGGAGATAGGTCAACTCCTCACTCTCCAAACCCAACCCAAACCAATTGGGTCATTTCAAAATTTGTTAAGAACTTCGCTTGTGCAAAGCCCTGGGCTTTGCTATATAAATGTGAATGATTTGGGACTCCATCCATGAATGAGCAGAGATCCATAAAACATCCATACATCCAAAGAAAGCCTCTGATGCCTCCTGTGCTTGTAATGGGTTAGTATAATCCTATAAAATCATTGACAAAGTGATGTACAATTTAGACAAACAGGGAAAAGAGATTGAATATTGACATAATTTCTTGGAGTAAACATTTAACCTTATTTAACATGATGATTGTAATGTAGCAATTCTCTTCCAATCTATGAATTCAGGAGACAAATGTGTAGAAATTACGTACTAAGTGCTTGTAAATGCCTAGCATTTAATGGATAGAACCCATCTCTACTTCTGCTTTATTTAAATCATCATTAGCTTAGGAACAATGAGCAATGAAGGGAATATATTTATAAATCTCAGTATGTTAAAACCAATAAATTACATGTTAAACACAATAAAATATAATTTTACCTTATAGTGATGAGACCTATGATGCTTCTGTTAAAATAAAGGAAATATTTTTTCAGTATTCATATTACTTAACATTTAACTACTTTGAATTTTTTGAATATCTCTTACCTCTGAAGAATCGTCAGCTCCCTTTGGAAAAGAAAAATATTGGTAAATTCAGTTATTAAAACAAAGAAAGAAACTTACAAACCCAAGTAGTTAATTAAGGTAACTTTCTGGGTTATGGAATGAGTTACCCCTACTCTGAGAAAGAGTATAGTTTTGTCCCCAAATATAGGAAAATATTCATTATCTCCACTTTCGTTTGGGGAAATGTAGATCTTGTTCCTTAAAGGGCAGGAAAAAGTTGTGAGTATAAAAGGAAGAGTTACTTAGTTGAAGATAAAGCCACAAGGAATTTTGCTAGATCCTTCAAAGATCAATACAGATAGTAAAAATGTAAATAAATAAAGCTAAAACAGCAAATTAAATCCACCAATCTGGACACATGGAAATGCAAATATAAAGCCAAGTCTACAGACACGGAAGGACCATTGCTGGAAAAAGGGATCCATCACTGCCAACAACAGCCTCTTCTCCATTTCCCCAAGTACTTACAGCCAGGACAGCCAGAAGAGCCATAAGAAAAGCAAGAAGATGGAATTTCATGCTTCTAAGTTCCTATGCAATGGAGAGGAGAGAAACCACCACTGTTTTTAGTCTGTTTTCTCCTTTTTCATCATATTTGTCTTTTCAATGAGGAAGAAACTTAGTTAAATGAATTAACTCCCATTTCTATGGTGCTGTTGAGTTTTAAAGTGTTTTCATTCCAAGAACATGATGAGCAAATGCTGTTTATTTTCATTTTATAGTTGAGGGAACGGAGTCTCAAAAACTCAGGTCACTTGTATCTATGTAGCCAGTGATTGACAGAGGTAGAATTTGGATGCAGGACACCATGTTAAGGATTCGTTGCACACAACATGTAGTTGTAATATCTATAGGTTTCCTGAGTTTTGAGAAACAACATTTAAAAAAATCACTTTCATTTTACCTTCAGTTCCACCTTCTCTCCTTCTCCTTACTATACTCACTTGAGAAGGGAAGAAAATGAAGACCATCATAAATATATATATAGTCATACAAATTCCCTCAATAACAAGAAAAGAAAGATGGGAAGAGAGGAAGGAATGAAGGGAATAAAGAAAGAAACCAGCAAGGAAGGTGTAAAGGAAGAAAGAGAAAAGAAAGAATGAAGAAGTGAAAGAAGAAAGGAAAGAAAAAAGGGAGATCAGGAGGGAGAATGGGAAAGTAGGAATGAATAAAGGAAGAAAGAAAGAAGTAAAGGAAGAAAAGAAACAAATTGAAGAGAAGACAGGAGCTAACTGAGGAAGAAAGGAAAACAGGGAGGTATCAAAGAGTTAGGGAAGAAGAAGAAGGGTGAGACAGAAGCATTTTTAATTCTGTTTAATGATCCTCAGTTTTTATGACCATAGTTGTCCATATTAATCATCCCTAATCACCTGATACTGAAGAGAGTGAACTCAGGAAGTTCCAGACTGACTGTCCAGACTGACTGGGTTGTTCCATTAAGACTCGGGAATATTTCTCTGTCTCCAGCGAATTCTGTGCTTGGAAGACTTAGGTAACAATAACAAGCCACTTTTATAGGGGAAAGGAAAAGGACTTTGACTTCACTGTCTCCCAGAAATAGAGTCCTTCATGAGGAAGAAATTCTACCAAAGTTCCTCTGCAACAGAAGGTGCTAGCGTGTTTCCTGGACCCCTGAGAAGTGAAGTGATTTCCCTGGGTCACAGAGCCAGGGTGAGTGAGAGAGATCAGACTTCCTGACTGAGACCAGTTCTTCACTTCTCCTGCCTTGGCTCTCTCTATCCCAGACACCTCTAGTGCTATGGAGTTATCAAGGTCCTTTACACGAATTATCTCCTTTCATCCTTATATCTCCACCTTGCAAGATAAATGTTGCAATGTAATAATGGAACCCAATCCCAGAGAAACAAATTTTGAGTATCTTTCTGTGAGAACTTCAGACTTGTAGTATCATAGCAACAACTCACATTTACAAAGGAATTCACATTTATAAAAATCCTTCAGACATCTACTAAGACAGTGAGGTGGCACAGCGGACAGAGAGGTGACCCTAAAGTCAGGAAAATTTGTGTTCCTTGGACATTTATTAGGTGTGTGATTCTGGGCAAGTCAATTAACCTCTAACTCCCTCAGTTCTCCATCTGTGAAATTAGGATAATAATTTCACCTCCCTCCTAGGGCTGTAAGGATGAAATAAGATATTCATAGAGAGCTCTGAAAACTTTAAAATGCCATACAAATACTGGCTATTATGCACTGTGTTACTTGATATTCACAACAGGGTATAAAGGCAAATATTACATGATTTAAAAAGATATCAGAACTGCAATATAGAGGAGATGCCCTCATAGTAAATAGCAGAATCTGGAATCAAATAGGGGTTTTCTGACCCTGTCAGTCAATCAATCAACAGGTACTTCTCAAGCACTCACTGAGGACAAGGCAGAATGCTGGTGATAAGTATGACAAAGACAGTAATGGAACAATCCTTGCCCTCAAGGAGATTACACTCTATCAAAAGGAATAACGTGTGAACACATGTTCCAAGTGACATAAAACTATATACAAACTATAAATTAATGATTAGGTATAGATTATATAAAAAAGAAATAAAAGGGTTTTTTCTTTAGGAGAGGGGAAGGCACTAGGACTCAGTGGATTAGGAAAAGCCTCAGATGGGAGATATTACTGACGATGAGCTTTGAAGAAGAAAAGTGAGAGATTCTAAGCAGAGGAGATGAGGAGGAAATATATTCTAGTCTTGGGGTCAACCTGTACAAAGTAGTCATGGAGAAAAGAGATGGAAAAAAGGCAAGAAAAATGTCAGTTTGACTGAACTGTATTTCTACACGAAAGTGTATAAAAGGGCTAGAAATTAAGGTCTGAGCTGGTTATGAAACAGAGGGATCATATCTTCTCCTGGAGACTCTGGAACTTAAGGACCGGGAGAATGACCTGTTCAGAGCTGTGCCTGAATATCCCATTGTCAACTGTGGGGAGGATGAATGGGAGAAGGGATTAGAGGCAGGAGACCAATAAGGAGGCTACTGGCATCATTCAAGTTAAAGGTGATGAGATCTTGACCTCTTCCAGAAGGGATGGATGTGAAAGATGTGCCTATTTACTCTATTTGCCAAACCTAATGATATTTAAGATTCTTGAGGGGAAGACTTAGTAGTAGAAAGAGAGATGCAGGGAAAGGAGCCCAAATGAAGAAAAATAAACAAACAAAAACATTGGTGCAGGAAAGAAGAGCAGCAAAGGAGAAAGCAGAGGCAAAAAAAATTCAGATGAAGAAAAGCTAGAAGAGAGGAGTCTCTGGGCAGAGGAGGATGGGAGTAAGTTAAGCAGGTGACTCTCCTTCAATGGGATAAGAAGTCATTTCAGGAGACTTCCAAAATTCCAGTACTGGGAAAGAAGATAGGGGAGCATAAAGGGATGAAGTGATATTGAAAGAGAGCCAATATCTGAGCCTATTTTCTGAATGAGGAGACTGGCAAAGAGTCAAGCATAGAATGGTATGCTGGATTGTCAGATTACTGCATTTTTTTTTGCTAGTTCTATTTTTAGTGGATTTGTACTATCATTTCCACAGTGCTCATGTTCCCCTCACTCACCTATAGCTTATAAAATCCATGTTTCCGGACCGATGCTGGGGAGCCAAGATGGCGGAGTAGAAACAGCTCGTCCAAGCCTCTCTGCCCCCAGATTCTCCACAAACTATGTAAAAAAGGACTCTGAACAACTTCTGGAGACCCAGCACCCACAGAACGACACAGAGAAGCTAACCTCCCGCTGAGGACAGCCCAGCAGCCCTGCAGGAAGGACCAGCGCAGCGGTCTGGGAGCCGGCAGCTCGCAGAGCACAGAGCGAAGGAGCCGAGCCGAGCAGAGCCCAGGTCCATGTGAGCCGAGGTTTTAGCCCCAGGGCAGCAGGGCCAGCAGCCGGCTGGAGGAACCCCAGAACACCAGCAGCTGTGGAGACTCCAGAATTATCAACATAGACTTGCCTAGGACAAAGTAAGAGGTTAGTGTCCTATGGACTTTGGGACCTGTATTTGGGGAATGCGTCAGCTCCCTTCCCTGGGGGCTAGAAGCCGCTGAGGAGACACGCCATTTTGTAGTTTTCATAGGCATTTCCGGCTCCCAGCCTACAAATCGTGGGGAGATCCAGCGATCAGTCTTGGGGGTAATCGCTCTTGCTTTAACCTCCCTGGATCTGGATTGTGATCTAGGGTGGAAGTTGTGGGTGGGTTTACAGCTTGCCAGAAACGGAAGTTGCCCCCCACACGTTCGGACGAAAATTCCTCTATCTGGCCTTAAAGCCATAGTGTGGCAACAAGCCCAAAAGTCAAGCAATGAAGTGGCAACATGCCAAGGCAAAGGAAACAGAAAAATGCAACCCTAGACTCCTATTTTGGGGGCATAGAGAGGGAAAAGGACTGTGAGGTCAGAAGTCCTGCTGCAAAAGCCCCAGGGGAAAACATGAGCTGGTTGCAGGCCATAGAGGACCTTAAGAAGGACTTTAAAAATCAAATAAGAGAAGTGGAGGAAAAATTAGAAAGAGAAATGAGAAGGATGCAGGAAAAGTATGAAATGAGGGTCAACAGCCTGACTGAGGAAAACAACACCTTAAAAAATAGACTAGCTCAAATGGCAAAGGAGGCCCAAAAGGGCAATGAGGAGAAGAATGCCTTAAAAAGTCGAATTTGCCAGATGGAAAAAGAATCTCAAAAGTTCACTGAGGAGATTCATTCCTTCAGAGTTAGACTGGAGCAAATGGAAGCTAATGACTTTATGAGAAATCAAGATGCTGTTAAGCAGATCCAAACAAATGAAAGATTAGAAGGCAATGTGAAATATCTCATGGGAAAAACCACTGACCTGGAGAATAGATCCAGGAGAGACAATTTAAAAATTATTGGACTACCTGAAAGCCATGATCAAGGAAAGAACCTAGAAATCACCCTTCAAGAAATTCTCAAGGAAAACTGCCCTGATGTTTTAGATCCAGAGGGCAAAATAGAGGTTGAAAGAATCCACAGATCACCTCCTGAAAAAGATCCCAAAAAGAAAACTCCCAGGAATATTATAGCCAGGTTCCAGAATCCCCAGATCAAGGAGAAAATACTACAAGCAGCCAGGAAGAAACAATTTCAATATTGTGGAAACACAATCAGAATAGCCCAGGACCTGGCAGCTTCTACACTGAGGGATCGAAGGGCATGGAATATGATATTCCAGAGGGCAAAAGAACTGGGAATGAACCCAAGGGTCACCTACCCAGCAAAACTGAGTATTTTGTTTCAGGGAAAATATGGTCATTCAGTGGAATAGAGGACTTTCAAGCATTCTTGAGGAAAAAACCAGAGTTGAATAGAAAATTTGACATCCAGACACAAGAAGTAAGAGATGCCTGAGAAGGTAATCAGGGAAAAGAAATCAAAAGGAACTTATCAAAGTTGAACTATTTGCATTCCTATATGGAAAAGCAATAACTGTGACTGATGATATCTTTCTCACTATGAAAATAATGGAAGAAGGGGTGTGGTCATATGAATACATATGTGAATGTGTGTGTATATGGTTACAGTTATATATGGATAGAGGGCATAGGTTGAATTTGTTGGGAAGGGAGAATACTCAAGGGATGAAATTATGAGGTGAGAGAGGAAAGTGGCAAGAGGAGATGGGGAGAGACATGGTAGGGTAAACTATCTCATGTAGGGGAAGTGGTTGCAAAGGAGGGGGAGAATAAGGAAGGCTAAAAAGGCAAAACCACATTCACATTGAATTTGGTTCAGGGAGAAAATGACATACATACTAAATGGGATATCTCAACCTGCAGCAGGATAGGGGGAAGGGGGATGAGAGGCGGGATGATGGATGGGAGGGCATCCTTGGGGTGAGGGGAGGTTGGAAGTACCCACTATAGAAGAGGGACAGGATCATGTAGGGAATGGACCAGGTGGGGGGTGGGATGAGTGGGAGGGAATTATAAGCAGCCTTGTACAATATATATACCATGATAATGTTTTGCATAGCTAGACATGTACAACATATACTGAATTACTTATCTCCCAAGAAGGAATGGGTGACAAGGGAGGAAGGAAATGGATCTGAAATTCAAGGTCGTAACATTAAATGTTTCAAATATAAAAAAAAAAATCCATGTTTCCCTCTCTGAAAAATGGGCCGTTTTGAGTTATTCAATATCTTACCAACTGTGAGGCTTCTGGCAAGTTACTTAACTTGCCTGAACCTTAGATTCCTTATCTGCAAAATAATTTCGTTAGACTTGATGGTTTCTGAGGTTTTTACCAGTTCCAAATATATAATTCCATCACATCTCCCTTTATGCACACCAAACATATCGATATTTAACATTTTAAAAGCTTCATACTTTCTCTATAAGGATTATTATCTTATCCATTTTTATTTTATTCCTCACACACATTTTTCATTGATAAGATGCCCATGCAGTGATAGGTTAGAACAAAAATTATTTTGATATATAGGAAATATTACCTAAGACAGGTGACTGGAAGAAGAAATCTTCTTTCAAGCGATGATGGGCTTTAGGGCATCTCAGAGCTATTTAAACTCTGCCATTAATGATATGTTAATTTTATGGCTACAAATAATATCAATAGTGACCTTTAATTGTCATCATTGAGTGTGAAACAATATTGATTTTGTGCCCATTTTTCAGTACTCACCTATGCCAAGAAATTTAAAAAGGCAAGTTTCACAACAGACTGTATAGTTGAAGGTTCCAAGTTGAAAACTAAAATATCAAATGCAGATCAACATGTAGAGGATGTGATGACTCATAATTGGGATTTAAGTTCCTTAAATAACTCAGTTTGTAAGTGTCTGAGGTAGGATTTGAACCCGGATTTTGCCAGTCTCAGTTGTGGCCCTCTATCCACTATGACATGCTATCTATAGCTATATTGAAGAATGTATTCTTCTTCAGGTTTGGATTAATCTAGGTGCCCCCTTAGGTCTCTTTCAGTCCAAGATTCTGTGATTCAGTGATCATTTGTGCTGAACAGAGTGAGGCTGACAACTTTGGGAAGATCTCTTTTAAATTTAATTTATATACAAGTCAAGACATCACTCTCATAATGGCATTGGTTCTCTTTAAGAACAATGGACCACCACCACCACAAATAACAACAAGGAAGCAACAAACAAAGCTGACAGGAAGTAAAGTTTAAGATTGGGGAATAGAGTTTGATTCAGTCCCATCCTAATTGGGTCCCTGGGGGAAGTTACTTTACCTCTTAGCATAGTAGACAATTTTCGACAACTATACCATTCAGAAAAGTTTGGGAACCACATTACTATTGGAAATGTCCATAATGGAAGTTCCTCATGTCTGCAGTGCACTAGAAAGTAAGAAAAATACTAACAAAACTTTCTCTGCTCTCAATTAACTTATAGTCACCCATTGGAAGAGGAAGGACTGTACAATATACACCCATAGAGAGACTCAAGACAGTCTGAAGATGGAGAGAATATTCAAGACTGGAGGGATAAGAGAAAGATTCATCAGCAACATAAGGTCTGAGCTGAGCCTTCAAGAAAGGCAAAGACCCTTTGAGGTGGAGGCAAATAGGTATTTATCTACATCTGCATTAAAGGCAAGCTGAATGGGGGCGGGGCGTCGAAATGTGTGAAGGTGGGGGATGGAATGTTGAGGCTGGGAAATACTATTCAGTCTAGCTCAGTTGGGACACGGTGTGCTTGACAAGAGTAATGTGAAAGAAAAGGCAGGGAAAATGACTCTGGAGTAAGATTTCGAAAGAGTTTGTGTTTTAGCCTGACTGTTGCTGCATCATCACCTTCACATATGACTTCCCAAGCCTGAGTTTTGCATCTTTTTCTTTTCTCTCTACATGCTCCCTCAACTCCCCTCCTCCTGAACTCCCATGGTGTCAATTAGCACCTTTTTGCAGGTGACTTCCAGATCTCTACACCCAATCTTCATCTCTCTCTGGAAGTCTGTTACCAATGGCCTTCTTGACATCCTCAATGGATATGCTATAGGTAGATAGAATCCAAAGTGCCCCAAACTGTCCTCATCCCTTTATACCTGTCCTTTGTCCCAACTTACTTTTACTGGTGGTACTACCATCCTCCCAGTCACCTACATTCATACCCTCAGAGTTATCCTTTCCATTGCCCTGTCCCTCACCCCCATATCTAGTCAACCATGAACACTTGTGGGCACAATTTTCTATAGCATCTCTGGTATCCATTCCTCTTTTCCATTTACCTAGTTATCACCTTAGGTTAAGCTTCACCAAAATGATTACAACAGTTCCTAAGCTCTTTCTTAGTTTTTATTTTTTTCCAGTAAATCTATCCTATAACTTCCAAAAGTGACTTTGTAAGTTTTTTTCTGAAACCAACAATGTCACCTCTTGCTCAAAACACTTCACTCATTATTTCTTGCTCCTAGGCTAAAATACAAATTTGACTGTTTTTCACAATTTTACTTCAGTGTAATTTTTCCTTTCTTTTTTTCTCTCTCATTATTCCCTTTGAAACACACCATTTGCGACCAAACTGGACTTAATAGCATGTCCAAAAGTCAACATTCTGTCTCCCACCTCCATACATTTACATGCTGTGTCCTTTTTACCTTTAATGCAATGATATACATCCTTATTGCCCACAATTCCAAAGGACCTTTATCTTTCTTGAAGGCTCACCTCAGACATAATATTCATAATAAATCTTTTTCTGATACCTCCAACCAGATAAGTAGGAAAAAATAACCGGGAAAAGGAAGGGATTGAGGGTTATAATTATCATGCCCTTCACACACATAATCCCCAAACAGACATAATTTGTGAGAAGAATAATTTCAAATGATGTTCTCAGGAACTGAAATAAAAACACTTAAAATATTTTTTCATGTATTTGTAGTTTTATATCCTGCCCGGCTATACACAAATTAACTTCTTCAAATTTCATTTTTGTTATTTTTTTCCTAAACAATAAATGAAATGGTGTCTTGGGGGATTATCTGGATAAATATATTTTTAAAAGCAGAATTTGTTTCCTATTAGATAAAAAGAGAATGGACTCGAGGATTCAATTGATAATAATTACCAATCAAGGAAATACAAAGCATTTTCCTTCTCAAGTTTGTTAAGATGACCCTTTTCATTAAAAAATTCAAAAAGATTTTGCCACGAATTAGAAATGCCACGTACAAAAGATTGTTAACTTATAAAGCTGATAGCTGCATTGAGACGTACTTGGGCAAGAAAATTCTTGGGTCAAAAAGAAACTATTTATCAGTCATTCAACACCTGACAGTTATTATATTTTTATATCTCACCAGAATGTTTCTCTTAGTCTGAGTCTGACTTAAGTTCACCAAGAGAGTAACTATGTGGAAAATACCTGACTATAGTAACCGAGAATAATAAATATTTGAAACAAAAAGAATATTGTAAAAGATATTTTTTTATCTCTGATCAAGCACTATATGAATAAGAGGTGATTAGAAAAACTGGTGGACCTGAAAATGCCTTGATATTTATAATGAATTGAAAAGGAAGCCTTTTTCCCTATTGGAAAATACCATGTTCTTTCAAAATGCCAACTCTGTATTTAAGGATGTTCTTTCATTTACTTGTGAAAAACTGCACAAAGAATCATCAGTTCCCAGTAGGTGACCCACTGGTGGCCTATGAAACCCACACCTGACTAGAATCTGGATACTTTCAATGCCTTTTCCTGTTGGTTTTCATCCCCAGTAAACATCAGGATGATCTTTATCACCCAAAATCTTCATCCATGAGAAGTGATTGATGCCAGCAAAGAGAGAATCCTTAGTTTATCAGATAAGAGCCTATGGTGACTCTTATTTTTATTGGTTTTGATGAATTTTTTCTTTGTTTTCTTCTTTAGAAAGTTCTGTGCCATATATAAATGGATTTCTGGAAGGAAGATAGGGAGTGATATAATGGAAGAAAAGTTAGATGTAAAAATACTAATAAAATCCATTTAAACATAGGAAAGATAATTTGATTAATGGTGGTCAATCCAGATAACTGAAACTAAAGTCACTTCTTTGTGCCCCTTAATTTCAATAATTAAAACATAAATTATTATATTGTTTCATTAATTTAATTTTTTGTATTAAGTCCATGTCATACACAGAATATATACATCTACACCATCTTCCCTCAAAAATATTGCTTGCTTATTTTGCTTCAGAAGTTGCTTCCAAGAATGAATCCTTGCCAATTTTAGAATTACAAAGGAGTTTCAGTAAAGTTTTTAGTAAATTGCAAAAGTCTAGACAGTTTCACTAACATAGAATCTATAGCTGAAATCAATGTTAGTCATTCTCAGCACTGATGAATTTTACAGACTCTAGGCCCAGGCTGTTGGTTCTATTGAATTTAAAGCATTGAAACAAAGGAAAACAGGAAGGGCACTTACCTTGATATTTCATCATGCTTTGAGGGTAATTTCATCCTCATATTCTCCTACTACACCAAAGGCCATGCCAAACTTTCTCTTTGTCTAGTCTCTTTATTCCCCCATATTCTGCATTTTTATTACCTTTTCCACTTTTAATTGACTCTAAACTGGCACTCGAGCTCAGTAGGAACCTTATCAAAGTGTACTTAAATTGACTCTGATGTCTAATGGAGACAGAGTTGATTGTCAGAGACATTCATTCAAGCTAAGCCTTTCACCTGTGCTGTCTCTGTGACACTGGACAAGTCAATTTTGTAGTGCCCTAGGCAATTCTCCAGCAGTCTAGGGGCTCACAGAATTGGAGAGGGAGCTTCCTTATCAAGTAACTACCTATGTAAGTACAATCAAAAGTTCTGTCCCTACCTTTTAAAGTGGCTCAAGCAGAAAGTGTTCTAAGAGAATGAAAGCATGTAGGTGACGCAAAAAGAGGTATTCTGCTGGTATTAATTCCACTAATAAGGGTAAGTACTTTGGATTGTTAGAGGATCAAGTAAGATTTGAATGAATATTGAACATTGTATATACTACAGATATTAGGCATTGAAATTATTAGTGCCATGAAATGAATTATATTTCTTTTTTGATGTCCACCTATCATGATACATTTTAAAACTGTACCTCTTAAATGTGCTTTGTATTTTATATTAGTCTTTGTAGAAGTACAAAGCTATTTTCCTCTTACTACCACAAGACTTTGCCAATCAATTGAACCCTAAAAACAAAAACTACCTGTATATGTTGTTTCCTACTACTCTATGAACTCCTTGACAGTAGGCACTGCCTTATTTTCCCATATATCCCTAATAATTAACATACTGCTTTGCAACATTAAGTGAATAATAATTGCTTTTTTATTCATTTATCTATGCATTATGGCTCAGAGATCCCAATACTAGGCATATATCACAAGGGAAGTAAAAATAGAAAGAAAGTTTCTATATACACCAAAATATAGGTAGCAGATATTTTTGGTGATAACCAAGAAACAAATGAGATATACATTGATAATTGTTGGCTAAACAAATTTGGTACATGAATGTAATGAATTATTACCCTACATTAAGAAACTGGGGAGGCAAAGAGAGAAGGACCTATGAATTCCTCTCTCAATATGAGTGATTCCAAATTGTCACTATTTTAGCATAAAATCAGCATTCATATTCACTCTCCAGTTTTGGTGTTCTTTCTTCATCCCTTGCCTTGCCAAGCCATTTTATAATATGTTCCCAACACTAGGATCCTTCTCACAGTGATGTACAAAAGATGGTACAAATCTGTATCTAAGATGGTATCTAAATCTGTATGGTGAGCAGAAACTTTTTGCTGATAAGATCAACAATAAGGTCAACAGTTACGAACTGACTTCTCAAAAGAAAGCTCACAAATCATCAATAACTATGGAAATTAATTCTCCAAATCTCTCATAAGAGAAATGCTAATAAAAAGTGAGGTTTTGCTTCACAGCTAGCCAACTGGCAACATAACAAGAGATAAGAACAGTCACTGTCAGAGGAGTGTTGGGAAGACAGGCACACTGATGCATTGTTGGTAGACCTGTGAATTAGTATGGCCATTTTGGAACGAATTTAGGAATGATGCAAATAAATGGTCAAAGTGTAACTTTTGACCAAGATTTTTCACTATGACATTTATATCCCAATAATGTTATTGATAGAATGTCTTCCTATACACACAAAATGTTTGTAGCAACACTATTTTTGTGGCAGTACAGAATTGTAAACAAAGTAGATGTCCATCACTCAGCCCATCAACATTTATTAAGCACTTGTTATGTGTCAGGCACTATGCTAGCCAATTAATAACAACAACAGTACACCACCAGTTGTGGAAAGGTCAAACAAATTATGTGTGGTAAATTAATGTAGTGGAGTATTGTTGTGCTAAAAGAAATAATGACTATAAGAAGTATGAACAAGGAGTTCTCAAAAGGATTGCAAAGCTTTAACAAGCTAATGAATTAATGCTCCAAATCGCAAATGGAAAAACACATAAGGTTGTTTATTTTTACATTCTGGCCAGGCTGGACTGTATTCTACATGAAGGCAAGTTTGAAATGGTCTGATCCCAGTTGTGAAAGTCTCTTAAGGCCAAACAAAGGCATTTGTATTTGATCCTAGACGTAAGATAGCCCCTGAAGCTTATAGAACAGGCCAGTGACGTGGTTGAATGTCTTCTTTCATTTTTTCCCCTCCTGACTTTTTGTAACCATTTGAATGGGCTGCCTTCCTAAGCCTGCTCCTAGCAGCAGTGGGAGACTGCTGAACATTCAGGACCTTAGCACAAAGAAAACAATGTTGATCAATGGAATATTGGGCTCTTTGCAGAACAAGGTTGATGAAAGAGGTTTTTATGATGGGTAAGAGCTGGGAGAGACAAGGGAAGACTGACTTTCTCGGGACTCTTCTTTTAGCCACAGATTGACTTGCTCTGCTGATAACTGAGTTTGAGTTGAGTCACTTAATTTTAAGTTCCATTAATCATGGGTAAGCTGGAAGGGATTGTTTTATTTGCACAGAGATGTGGCCCAGACAACCTCATCGACCTGCACAGGTCACACAGGAAATAAGCCATGCTTGAGGAATTTCCTATTGGACGTTAATGGCAGAAGGGAGAGACTAGAGGGATGTGTGTGTGTGTGTGTGTGTGTGTGTGTGTGTGTGTGTGTGTGAGTGTAGTGAATGGGAAGGCTACTGCAGTTGTCTAGGTGAGAGGTGATGAGGGCCTGACCTAGGGTGGTGTCCCTTCTATGGAAAGGGGGCAGAGCTAAGATGGCAGAGAAAAGGCAGGGACTAACCTGAGCTCTCCCCAAAATCCCTCTGAACAACGTTAAATAAAACCATAAAACAATTCCTGGAGCAGCAGAAACCACAATTCAGTGGAACATAGTCCATTGCAGTCTGAGCCAATAGAGACCCAGGCCCAGCGAGCTAGGAGCAGGCCTTGGGAGCCATGGGATCATCAGTGACAGCAGCTGCTTCTGGAGCTCTCAGCCCACAAATGGTAAGGGGGTCAAACAACTGGTCAAAAGAGATTACTGGGGTTTCTTTCTTAGTGCTGAGGCAGAACTCTGTTGCTTTGCTCATATTCAGATCTAGGTTGCAGTCCGATGAGGTAGTCCCATGGTGAGGAGGAGCACTAGCACCACAAAGCTTGTGGCTCTAGTGGAGCCAGGACCCTTGTCACAGTTCCAGGGAAGAAAAGAGTGCATGTGGTTGCTCATAGACCAGAACACAGTCAACCCCTTCTCTCCAGTTCTTAGTGTCTTAGAGAATTGCCTTCTGCACTGAGAAATTAAGGTCCTTGCCCAGGGTCACATAGCCAGGATATGTCAGACAAAACCTGAACTCAGATCTTCTAAACTTTGAGGCTGGCTCTCTACCCACTACAGCTAAACTGTTTTTAGAAGCAAAAACAAAATAGTATCTTCCCACAAGGTGTAGGGAAATATCAAAATACTTAGTGCACAGGTGCACTTCTAGAGCACCAATCTTTCTGAGCATTCTATAAAGTATCAGACTCCTGGCTCAGTCCTGAGGGACACTGAAGATGATATATATGCTTGATATTTGGTTTTTATTTTAAATTTTATTTATTTTCTTTTTCTTTTATTTATTTATTTTTTAAACAAATGCTTTATTAACTTCTGTTTTACATCATTCATTTCCGCCAGATTTTGAGTTACAATCATCTTGATCCTGTCCCTCTTCTATAGTGGGTACTTCCAACCTCCCCTCCCCCCAAGGATGCCCTCCCATCCATCATCCCTCCTCTCATCCCCCTTCCCCCTATCCTGCTGCAGGTTGAGATATCCCATTTAGTATGTATGTCATTTTCTCCCTGAACCAAATTCAATGTGAATGTGGTTTTGCCTTTTTAGCCTTCCTTATTCTCCCCCTCCTTTGCAACCACTTCCCCTACATGAGATAGTTTACCCTACCCTGTCTCTCCCCATCTCCTCTTGCCACTTTCCTCTCTCACCTCATAATTTCATCCCTTGAGTATTCTCCCTTCCCAACAAATTCAACCTATGCCCTGTATCCATATACACACACATTCACATATGTATTCATATGACCACACCCCCTTCTTCCATTATTTTCATAGTGAGAAAGATATCATCAGTCACAGATATTGCTTTTCCATATAGGAATTTAAATAGTTCAACTTTGATAAGTTACTTTTGATTTCTTTTCCCTAATTACCTTCTCAAGCATCTCTTACTTCTTGTGTCTGAATGTCAAATTTTCTATTCAACTCTGGTTTTTTCCTCAAGAATGCTTGAAAGTCCTCTATTCCACTGAATGACCATATTTTCCCCTGAAACAAGATACTCAGTTTTGCTGGGTAGGTAATTCTTGGTTTTAATCCCAGGTCCTTTGCCCTGCAGAATATCATATTCCATGCCCTTTGATCCCTCAATGTAGAAGCTGCCAGGTCCTGTGCTATTCTGATTGTGTTTCCACAAAATTGAAATTGTTTCTTCCTGGCTGCTTGTAGTATTTTCTCCTTGATCTGGGGATTCTGGAACCTGGCTATAATATTTCTGGGAGTTTTCTTTTTGGGATCTTTTTCAGGAGGTGATCGGTGGATTCTTTCAACCTCTATTTTGCCCTCTGGATCT
Source organism: Gymnobelideus leadbeateri (assembly GCA_011680675.1). NCBI lineage: Eukaryota > Metazoa > Chordata > Mammalia > Diprotodontia > Petauridae > Gymnobelideus > Gymnobelideus leadbeateri. The sequence goes on along the minus strand of WOXC01008437.1, from coordinate 192,257 downwards.
AAAACATCAGGGCAGTTTTCCTTGAGAATTTCTTGAAGGGTGATTTCTAGGTTCTTTCTTTGATCATGGCTTTCAGGTAGTCCAATAATTTTTAAATTGTCTCTCCTGGATCTATTTTCCAGGTCAGTGGTTTTTCCCATGAGATATTTCACATTGCCTTCTACTCTTTCATTTGTTTGGATCTGCTTAACAGCATCTTGATTTCTCATAAAGTCACTAGCTTCCATTTGCTCCAGTCTAACTCTGAAGGAATGAATCTCCTCAGTGAACTTTTGAGATTCTTTTTCCATCTGGCAAATTCGGCTTTTTAAGGCATTCTTCTCCTCATTGCCCTTTTGGGACTCCTTTACCATTTGAGTTAGTCTATGTTTTAAGGTGTTGTTTTCCTCAGTCAGGCTGTTGACCCTCATTTCATACTTTTCCTGCATCCTTCTCATTTCTCTTCCCAATTTTTCCTCCACTTCTCTTATTTGGTTTTAAAAATCCTTCTTAAGGTCCTCTATGGCCTGTAACCCGCTAGTATTTTCATTTGGCGCTTTTGGTGCAGGGGTTCTGACCTCACAGTCCTCCTCCTGTTCCATGTTTCAATCCTCATTGCCCCCCAAATAGGATTCCAATGTTGAATTTTTCTGTTTGTTTTGTTTCCTTTGCCACTCAATAACTTGACTTTTGGGCTTGTTGCCACAGTAGGACTCTGCCACCAGACAGGGCAACTTCCATCCCAAACATTGGGGTCTATTAGTATTAGTTGGTGGTGGTATTAGTTGGAGGTACTAGTTGGGTGGCCTCTGTGAAGACTCCACACACTGGCAGGCTGGATACTCACCCCAAGACCTCCACCCCAGACAGCAATCCAGATCCAGGGAGGTTAAAGCAAGAGCAATTAACCCCCAGACTGATTGCTGGATCTCCCTACAGTTCGAAGGCCAGGAGCTGCAGCTGCACCTGAAGCTGCAAACTTTCCTCAGCCGCTTCTTGCCCCCAGGGGAAGAAGCCTATGTGTTCCCAAATACTGGTCTCAAAGTCTATCTATAAGGCACTAACCTCTCACTTTGTCCTAGGCATATCTGTGTTGATAATTCTGGAATTGCCACAGCTGCTGGTGTTCTGGGGTCCCTCCAGTCGGCTGCTGGCTCTGCCACTCTGGGGTTAAAACTGCCACTCACAAGGGCCTGGGCTTGGCTCCCAGAGCGCTGTGCTGTTGGCTCCCATAGCACTGCACTGTTGGTTCCCATCGAGCTGTGCTGGCTGCTCCCTGCAGTGCTGCCGGGCTATCCTCAGCAGGAAGTTAGCTTCTCTGTGTCATTCTGTGGGTGCTGGAGCTTTGATATTTGTTGTTTAATAGATTGTTGTGAATATGTCAGTGTGTATATTATAGAAGATATTCTTGGATGCCGGGTTCCTTTCTTATCCCATACACAAATGATACTTTCTCCTAAAGAGCTGTGAGTGAGCTCCACTTGCTACAATTTTAAAAATATGTTTATTTGAAAGCACCTTCCTGATTCAGTGAATTCCCATTTCTCCTACAAACCCAGCTATAACTTATTACACCACCCCTTCCTAGTGTAACTCCTTCCTCAGAGGGTTTGTAAGTGCAATTGTCCTTGAAGAGCTGAGGCCCAGAGAAAAGAATTTGTTCAAAGTCACATAGCAAATAGCAGAGCAGAGAACAAACTCATTTTCTTGGTCCCAAATCTGGTGCTCTTTCCACAAGATCATATTGTCTTCTAATGGGTAAATATTAGCTTCTCTAGATAAATTTTTATTGGTTATGGTAACATTTTTACTTGCCATGTCTCCCATTCAAGGAATGTATACAATACACCATCTTATTTGTAAACCTTCTTAGACTTTATTTAACTGCTGTTAACATCTTGTTAAAATGAGACTCATGATACCCTGGAAAACATTACTCAGGAATGAAATCTTGGCCAAAGATCAGAATTTAGAACAATAAATCAATTATATACAAGGAAGTCACCTTGTAGGCCATTCACTCCAGCCATTTTATTTGAAAGGATGGAGATACATCTCAGTGATGGCCAGAATATGGGGGGACTAAAAATACTTATGATGAGAGCAATTTGTTGATTATGGAGCAGGCATTCCAAAGGACCAAGAAGGAGAAGATAAACAATGTCCTGGAGAAGGACAATGGGAAGCAAAGACTGAGGAGGGTAGGGGAAAAGAAGTGGAAAGTTAATGATGGAGAATGATTTAAGGATCAGGAGCAAAGGCTTCAGAGTCACTGTAATGGGACCCATATAAGGGAATAGAAACATGCTAACCTTAGCAATGAGTCTAGGCAAAGTATCCATGGTTGGAAAAGATTACTTACAGGAAGAAGTATATTAGAGTACTCCAGGTTGTTCCTTGAGATTGAGCCTCCTAGTAGACAGAGATGCTGTGTCCTGTGAGACCCTAGGAGTCTTTCCTCATAACAGGTAGAATCATAAAACAGCATGGAAGCCTGGCCAGGAATCAAGGATACCTTGCTCTAGAGAAAGCCCCAGGGTGCAGAAAATGGAAGAGGTCTTGTCCAGAGATGGTAACCTAGAAGAAGAGCCCTATTGACTCGGGAGAGGGACAGTGATGTTTTTCACAAACATAAATACACATTGCATAAGATGACTCTCTAATGTAATGTGAAATAGGAAGTCAACAGGCAAGTGGTCAGTGGAGCACCTCCTTCAACCCAAAGCCTAACACACGATGGGAGCTTGAATGTTGGGGTAGAATGGCATCTATGGCAGCCAGTTATAGGAGGATTGATACTTAGTAATATTATGAGTCCTCACCAAGGATTACTAGTTTGTGGGCTCATCAACTGTGATAATGTCAGCATCAAAAGGGTTTTTTGAACTGCTGTGGATTCTTGTGTAGCTGACTAGGATATAAATGAATGAAAATTTTTTATTATTTACTATGTACCAGACACTTTGGAATTAGTGGTACAAATGCAAAAGCAGGACAGTCATCAAGCCCAAAGAGATTGCATTCTAATTTTGAGAGACAAAATGAATAGGGGGTCTGGGAAATCCCAGGGACAGAGAGTAGACCATTTGGGCAAATGATATGTCCTTTCTGGGAATGCTAGTTTTGATTTGATTATCAATCGCAAAGCCAAAGGTTAAAATTGGGAAAGAAGGTAAGGTACGTGGCAGTGATATTGCATGAGGAGGGCCAGAATGCTGCAACATGGTGGGTCTGGTTCAGGTTAGTTATGGAGAACTTTCTCCAATCAGAGCCCTGGTCAAGAACCCTGGAAGGCTGGCCTGTGTGGTATTGGGGAAGATGTTGAGAAAGGAATGGAATGACATTGACCCTTTGGATGAGCTGCCTGTGTCTTGAAGCCTCACCACTTGTCAAGAGAGTTTACTGGAAAAGGGAGCCCATGGATATTATTAACCAAATGTAACTAGACCTAGGATTTGCAAGAGAATTGGGTATTGGGAGCTCTGATGCATAAAAATCTGTCACTTTTTCCAGACCCACAGTTAGTGTGGGGAAGATAACTATAGAACAGGTTGAGTTTCCTTGAGTGGCCTGAGGCAGCTCTTTCTAGAATGGGGGCAAGACACTCCTGTTCTAAGGACCTAGGAAAGGCTTCCCTTTGACCTCATGTCTCTGAAGATGTTCTTTGAAACAGGGGGTTAGAGACTTGGGGAAAGGTGTGATCCAAGTCCATATTATTTGTATATAAGAAGAGTACCATGAGAGCAGGCTTGCTCAACTGAATATCTGCTGAGACCATTGGGGACATAGACTGGGAGTTATAATGACCGTCTACTTAGCTGGCCATCCAACTCCCCAGTGCTGGAAAAGGAGTGAACAAGTTCCAGAAGGTGGTGGTAGATGATGAAAAGATAGCTCCTCTCACTGAAGCCCTTGAGGTCTGAGCTCTGAGATTAAGGCAAAGCTGAATTAGAGGAAAGCATCTTAAGACTCTTCTGTTGAGGTGACAGTAGTTTATTAGAATAATGGGCTACTACTATTGAGTATAGACAGAGATGGAAGCAATTTCAGAGGTCATTGAGTCAAACACTTCCATTTTCCAGATGAGATAACTGATGCCTAGAAAGCTGAAGTGGTTATGCCCTTCAGAGAAACCACTTCTGCTACACAGAGAGACCATGGCAAGAGACAGGATTCAGAGAAGTCTCTGATTCCAAACCCTGAACTCCCTCTGTCATATCTTGCTGCCTCCTAAAAAGATGTTATATTTTTTATTAATAAACCTATTTCTTCTATTCTTTTGTGAATCTTCCTGCTTAAGTAGGTAGCAGAAGGAAGTCTGCTTTAGATTTTCCTTGAGGTTGAAATCTGGGCACCTGATGAATTATTTTTGAGAAGTTGAGATTTTGAGCCTTTGGTTACAGTGGTACAAGTATTAGCCACAGTATTAGGCATATAATTTATTAGCAACAGGGATGGTGCATCCCAGCTCCACTCTCAGTTGCACTAAGAGAGGCCATTCAATTGAACAATGGATATGTCTCTGGGTATATTTAAAAGAATAAAGGTTAGTTCGAAAGGCCCAAGAAATGACAGAAATGAATAAACACAGACATGTTCCAAAATAGTGACCCCTTGACTGTCATGGAGAAAAATCAATGGAAATAAGTCCTGAAAGGCTGGTAGGGAAACATTGAGGAGCCTAATTCTGCCCAAATAAACCCTCAGGGACTTCACAAGATGCCTTTTGACCAATGCTGTGAATTTTCCGAAGCTAAAACAGACTAAAGTCCAGCCAAAAGTATAAATTCTCCAGAAACATTATTTTTTATTTTTTTCTGAACTTAATTACCAAAAAGAGAGGGCATTTTCATACACATAGCAAAATAGAAAAGAAGGGTTGGTATGGAGCCATGGGCTTCTATTGTACATTTCTTGCTTTAAAAAATAAGTATATAATAATTTAAACCAGATACATTCAAAATTGTCCTATTTGTCAGTCTTTTCCTTTGAACTTCATTCTGTTCCCTTCTATGTTTTTTTAAAAATATTTTTATAATCCTCATTTTTATATCACTCTTGCTAACTTCCCCTGTTCTTATAGGACCCTATATTAAAAAGAGAGAAAAGAAAGCTTTGTATTATATAAACACATTCAAGCAAAGTTAAGCATAATAGTCCCCATGTCCACATCCAAAAATGCGTAAGTCCTTCTGTACCTTGACTCTTATCACTTTCCTGTCAGGGCGTAGGTAACATACATCATCATAAGTCCTTTCAAGACGTGGTTTATCTTTGCACTGATCAAAGTTCTTCTTTGAAAAGTTGGTTATCTTTGCAATGTTGTTTCCTGTGTAGAAAGTGTACTGGTTCTGCTTACTTCACTCTGCATCAGTGCATGCTACCAAGAATTCTCTATAGAATAATCCCTTTTTTATCATTTCTTATGATATAATAAAACTCTTTTGTATTTGTATGCCACAGACAGAAGTTACAAGACAGAGAAACAGATCAAGCAGACAGGCTTCCAAACTGTCCAACCATTACATTCATACTAAATCACAGTTACCAGAACGGGAAGCATCAACATCTGGGTTTTCAAAGCCAGGGGGCTCTCAATGGCTGCCCAGAGTCTCATCTGGTCAAGTCACACAACACTTCTCAAAGTGAGCCCCAAAGCAAAGCCTCACATCAGGGATTATATAGCCTTCTCCAGGTTCAGAGAATGTAACCACCCTCTTGACCCATTTCCCAATCACAAAGCACCAAGGTGTGGGCGTTCCTGAAAACCAAGCCTCCTGCCACAGGCTCCATGTGACCACATTCAGCCTATTAGGGGGCAGAGTATATTTTCAAATCAAGGAAGGTTCTCAGAGTCTCTTAGGCCTATCAAAGGGCCTAGGGGCAGGAAAGATCTTTAAATTTGCATTTCCATTACACTCACTTGTAAAATGAGGTGGAGAAGAAATAGCAAACCACTCCAGTAACTCTGCCAAGAAAACCCTAAGTGGCATCACAAAGAGTTGAACTTGACTGAAAAACAGCTTCCTCACTTTCCCTCACTGTTTAGTTTAATGTATATTTATGACATACAATTTGCTTGCTCTTTGTTTCAGATAAATGAGTTTCCTGTGAAGTCTGCCTCCCCACCTATTCTTCCAAATTTGTATACTCTTCTCACACAGCTCAATTATAGGAAACAGCAAATTCAACCTCTTTGTTCCTTATTTCTACAATAGTGTATGACTTTTAGCTTCCATTTTCTTTCTGTATTTGGCTGGTTGGTTGATTGGTTGATTGTTGTCCTTCATTCTCAAAGAATACCAAAATGACATCACTATGCTAGACTCAAATTTCATTGTGTCCAACTGTGGCTGATCAGACCAACACAAGCTTGGAATGTTTTGCCATAGGCGGGGCACAAATAGTCTATATGAACATTTGGGGTGGATTCTCTAAATTTGTGCATCTTGCATTTCTTTTGATCTATTTCAATTCTGTTTTGCTCATAGAGCACAGAACCTTCTCTGGCATGGGTATACCATGCTAAGTTGTTCTTTGCCACTGTCTCCCATGTCATACAATCCCAAAGATCTTAAGAGAGACTTTGAGAGTGTCCTTGTACTGCTTCTTCTGACCACCATGTGAATACTTGCCCTGTGTAAGGTCTCTACAAAATAGTCTTTTTGGTAAGTAAGCTTTGCATTTTGAACAACATGGCCAGTCCATTGGAGTTGTGCTCACTGAAGCAGAGTTTGAATGTGTGGCGGTTTAATTCAAGAGAGCACCTCAATGTCTGGTATCTTATCCTGCCAGGTGATCTTCAGAATTTTCCTAAGACAATTCAAATGGAAGTGATTCAGTTTGCTGGCACAGTGCTGGTATATACTGTCCAGGTTTCACAGGCGTGCAACAATGAGGTCAGCACAATGACCTTCAGTTTGGTAGTTAGTCTAATACCTCTTCTCTTCCATACTTCCCTTCAGAGCCTCCCAAACACTGAGTTAACGCTGGAAATGCGTGCATCAACCTCATTATCAATGTGTACATCCCTGGAAAGTTGTGTGTTTGTCCTTCCTTTTTGAAGAGGACCATGACATCAGGAAAATGGTTACATGACTCATAGTTGACTTTGATTTGAGTGAGGGAGAGCTATTCAAGGTCACCAATCTCATTTTCTCCTACAGAGTCATCTGGGTCCAGTGGCCTGATAGTGGTCAGCATGGCTGGAGATGGTCCAGGATTCAATGGCTATTTTAGGCTAAGACCTTTTCAGGTTCTCATGAGGTAAAGCCCGTTTAGTGAATAGACCTCTTGAAGAAGTGAGTCAAGGAATGACTCCTTTAATTAGAAAAAATATCAAACTAGGAGGGGAAAACCCTCAGAGTTGCTGTTCCTAAGAGAAACAGTCGCCATCAACATTCACTCTGAGCTAGGAGGGACCAAAATCTAGCCATTAAGTGGAGCTTGGGCAGGGATCTATTGTGGTCCAATCTATGACTTTCAGAGAGAAATGGGTTTAAGGTTTGTAGTGTGAGAAAAGAGGAAAAGAAAGAAAGAGAGGAAGAAAGAAAGAAAGGAAGGAAGAACTCTGGTTACTTAGAACAATGACAGGTTAACTGACTTGCCCATGGTCACAAAGCTGCAACTGGAACCTGGGGGTTCCTGCCTCTGAGATGGCTTATTTCCCACTGTGCCATATTGTATATATACAGATTTCTTGTGTGTGGTATATCATTTCTACCTGAAAGCTCATTTCTTTTTCTTTTCTTTTCTTTTTTTGCTTTTTGGAGGGCAATTGGTTTAATTAATTAATTGGGGTTAAGTGACTTGCCCAAGGTCACACAGCTAGTTAAGTGTTAAGTGTCTGAGGCCGGATTTGAACTCAGATCCTCCTGAGTCCAGGGTTGGTACTCTGTTCACTATGCTACCTAGCCACCACCTGAAAGCTCATTTCTGAAAGACCATCTCTGCTTTTTAGATCAAGAAGCTTCACATCTTCACCTTATTTTATTCTCATCTACATGATGAATCAGTACTGAAGAATGGAAATAAGGACAAGAGACATTCAATGTGCTGCAAACTGAATTTATTATATAGACAGTGTAAAGGAGAGCATTAGTTCTTTGGAAGAATGATTTGTGTTAATCTAACAAGCTTGGAGCTACAGCTAATGCTCAATTACAGAGACTGATAACTAGGCAGATAGAGTGATTGACATTTGTAGATTTGTAGATTCATCACACAGACAGATTGGGTCACTCTTCCAGGTAAACCTAGAAGTAGAGAGAGGAATTGCCTTGGGTTTTAATCAATCAAACTATTTTTGGTTTAATCTGTTGCCATTATTGATGTTATTAGTTGTTCAAGGTGGTCAGAAGCAACTTCCATGTATTACAGAAATAGATTCTCACCAAATGATTATGTTGGTTTAGATTAAGTTTGATAGAGATACTTCTATTCTACCTGGTCCTCAAACTATACTTAAGTCCCTATGACCTCAGAATCTAGTCCAGGATACGTTCGCAGAATAGTCTGTAGCACTGAAGCTGAGCGTATATTAAGAAGGCTCCAAGATTTCAGAAAGTGTGATTTTGCTTTGCCCATTTCCCACTTATTTGATAGACATTCATTCACCAGTTACTACTTAGTAAAGTTGATGGGCATTAGAATAATCTTCTGTTAAGTTTTCTTATCCAAACCACTAAGGGTATGGCTCCCCCATGGATTTTGGAAGCTGGTGTTGGCCAGTTTCATGAAGATAATTCCTGCACAAACCAAACTCTTCTCACCACCTCCACAATCCACTTTTCTCTCACTCTCACTTTTTCCTGTTGTTTACAGACAGGTTAATTGAGAGCCCTGTGGCAGCCATTAGTCTCCTGAGAAATCTTGAAGGAAATGTATGATCAGAATGAAAGGTGGTGCAGGCATGTAGTGAAGGAGCGTGATGAGAATGGGTAGAATTGCTGCTGTACTGGCACTCAGAAAATGAAAAAAAGGGGCTTAAAGGAAGCCTCCACTATGCTGAGTACATCCCCTAGGCAGGAAGGCACTGTTAGGAGCTGTACAGGATCAGAGCAGAGGGATGGGCTGCAATCTGCACATTTGAGGGGAATGCCCACATCAGTGAGATCATAGGTCAACAGAAGTAAAAGGATATTATAGCATGTCCACTTGAGAGGAAGGAAATACTTTTTTTTTCACCATACCAGTGCTACTGACATCTTTAAGGGGCTCATTCTTGTACTCCTCAGGTTGTCTGGTTCTCCCTGCAGTGAGTCTGATCCAGGCCATGGGAAGCGGCAGCTGAGCAAGTGAATACTCAATGAATGGCACCTAGCATTCCCTTGGATAGGACCTGACTGAGCTACTGAGGGGCCAAGTGCCTCCAGCTTCCTTTCACTAAAAGTGGTTAAGGGAAATTGATGAATGCATTGCCCAGACAGGAGCTGAGCTGACGCTAGCACCACGCGGCTCCCTCCACAGGGCTCTTCTCACCAAAATGGGTGCTGAGCCAAACAAAAAGTCATGGTACAGTCATTTACTGAATCTCAGACTAGGATACATTGAACATTGCAGCATGCTAGATTTCTCTCCCTCCCTCCCCCCATCTCTGTCTCCCTCCTCTCCCATCTCTCTCTCTCTCTCTCTCTCTCTCTCTCTCTCTCTCTCTCTCTCTCTCTCCCTCCCTCTCTCCCCCCCTTCTTTCTCTTTCTCTCTCTGTCTCTCTCTGTGTCTCTTTCTCTCTCTCCCCTCTCTCCCTCCCTTCCTCTCTCTCTTTCTCTGTTTCTCTCCCTCCTCTCCCCTCTCTCTCTTTCTCTCTCCCTCCTCTCCCATCTCTCTCTCTGTTTGTCTCTATCTGTGTCTCTTTCTCTCTCTCTCCCTCCCTCCCCCTCTCTTTTTCTCTCTGTTTCTCCCCCTCTCCCCTTCCTCTCCCCCTTTCTGCCTCCTCTCCCATCTCTCTCTGTCTCTGTCTCTTTCTCTCTCTCCCCCCTCTGTCCCCCTCTCCCTCTCCCTCCCTCTCTCTCTCTCTTTCTCTCTCTTTCCGTCCTCCCCCCTCTCATGTCTGAGCACCATAAGGTGAGATATAGCTCTTTTCTTATGACTAAAAATGAATTACACTTTTCCCTGTTGAAGTTCAGATCATCTTCAGTTGGATTAAAACAACAACACCCACACTGGCGGCAGTATGGAGATGGATCACGGAGTGGATAGACAGCCCTTCCCTGACTCCTGCTCTGGAGGACCCAATGTCTGAGGCTCCCATGGGACAAAAGGAGCCGCAAGTCAGCAGACATTTGCTAAGCATTTCCTATGTGCTAGAGTGTGTACTAAGAATCAGAGATAAAAGAAATGGGAGACAGATAATTCTGTGGGTGAGAAATGGCAGGAAGGCCAGTGTGGCTGGATCAAAGCATAGGTAGAGGGGAGTGAAGTGTAAGGAAACTGAAAAGTTGGGAACCAGCTTATTTCTAAGGACTTTAAAAACCAAACAAAGGATTTTATATTTGATCCTGGACATATTAGGGAAGCATTAAAACTTATGGGGGGGGGTGGGAATTGAACAGCAACATGGTCACAACTGAATTTTAGGAATATCACTTTGGTCGATAAATGGAGAATGGACTCAGCAAAATCTTAAGAAAGAAGACGTTCAGACTCTGTCTGGTCCAAGTAATTTAGCTATTAAGGGGTTCACCTGAGGTTCAACCAGGAGTTTTAACTATAAAACCCAGTACTCTTTCCACCACACCACCCACCATGCTTGTAATAAATGCAACTTATCTTTACCTGTGTTTATTGAGGTCCTCCTTGTCATGCAGACTGAGGATTTGGAGAATATTAATAATATCCACCATGGTCATAGTCATCATATCTCCGACCGTAGTGCTATAAAAAAGAGAAAATAGCAGATATAATTTTGAGGAACTCTGGTTCATTGATACTATTGTAAAATTCTTAGTTTCCATAATAACATTGAAATAATAGGCATATACCAATGTAATGGGGTGGCCAGGTGGCTTAGTGGATAGATTGTTGGGCATGGAGTTAGGAAGACTCATTTTCCCAAATCCAAATCTAGTCTCAGACATTTATTTACTAGCTATGTGACCCTGGGTAAGTCACTTCAGCCTGTTTGCCTCAGTTTCCTCATTTGTAAAATGAGCTGGAGAAGGAAATGGCAAATCACTCCAGTATTATTGCCAAGAAAATCCCAATTGGGGTCATAAACAGTTGGGCACAGCTGAAATGACTGAATGGCAACAGTAAGACAAAATCTAATAGGATTAGTACAACTGCTCACCCATGGCAGGGTATTTGGATCACCAGACTCACTTGTAAAGTGTCAGTGTGAGCTCTAGAGTAGATCAGAGAGGTAAGTATGTATTTGGATACATTCTTGCAATTTCATGAAATCTCTCAATCAACTAAACTGAGAACACTCAACAGTTTATCAGATATGATTTTACTAAAGAAACTCCATTTCCAAAAAGTAGCTACTCCTTTCATAATATTTCTTGATAAAAAAAAAGCATCAACTGTTTCATTCTTCATATTTTCTCACAGATAAAAAAGAAAAACCAAACCTTTCCCTGACTCCATTAGGAGAAAGATGAAGAAAAAGAGACCTCATGGTTTCCCTGATTCCATAGGGGGAAGATAATCAAAGGCAACAGTTGTTACTATAACTACTGGCTTCTCTGTTCTTCTTCATGAGAGAGTGGAAAGAATTAAATAACTCTACGATTAAAGGACCTGGCTTCAAAAGCTGCTTCCAATATCCACTCTCTGTGTGACCTTAGGTGAGTCGCTTAATCTCAATGAGCCTCATTTTTCTCAGCTGTAAAAGGCTTTGGATGAGATGGTCTGCAAGGATCCTTCCACCTCTAGACTGCTAATACTGTGAAAGAGATACCGTCACCTCTGAAGGACAGAGATTAGAACCACAATTTATACTTGAACCTACAGCAAGAGATACCTAGACTGACTGAAATGGGACCTAATATATCTGGTCTATCATCACTGAAGCTTAGAATAGGAAAAGTGAATTGACTTGTTCAGTGTCACACAGGTAATAGACAGCAGATTAAAACCTGAATTATTGGAAAAGAATGATGACAGAGAAATATAAACTGAAATCCTTCTTTAAAATCCATTTCAAAGCATCTAAGAAATTTGTTCTCGTGCTGAAGGACATTGGCAGAGAAACCTATCTACATGACATTAAAAAGAAATAAAAATGTTTTCAGCATAAAAATCAGCTTAGTTTTTGAAGAGAACTGTTCGTGCTTGAACTAGTTATCCCTGGTATTCTGTAGCAATCTAATAGCTATGAGGGCTTTGAGAAAATGCCTTTAACTCAAATTCCTCAGATATAGCCAAGAGTCAATGAAAGAGAGAACTGAGCTGTTTCATAGAAGACATGGCAAAAATCCACTATTTTTAGTGACATAGGCATCATCAAGCCCATGTAGAAGCACAATTCTGTTAAGCCAAAAAATGTGGCCAGAAATCAGCTTGGGGGCCAGAAGCTAGTAAATTTAGCAGAACAACTAGATCAGGTAGTTGGAATTTGAGGAAATAGGTCAACACCTCACTCTCCCAACCCAAATCAAACCAAATCAAGTCAATTCAGTCAATATTTATTAAGATCCTCCTTTGTGCAAAGCCCTGGGCATATAAGTGTGAATCATTAAGGACTCCATGAATAACCAGAGAACCTAAAACATCAATAAATCCAGAGAACACCTCTGATATCTCTTGGGTTTGGAATGAAATCCTATAGAATCATTAGTGAAATGATGTAAAAATTAGGGAAGCAGGAAAAAGAGATTGAATATGGACATATTTTTTCCAGTAAACATTTCACCTTACTAAACATGGTTATTGCAATGTAGCAATTCTATCTCAATTAATAAATACAGAAGATAAATGTATTTAGTGATTATGTAGTCAGAGCTTGTAAATGCTTAGCAGTCTCATGCTTAATCAGTGGGGTCAATATCTATTTCTGCTTTACTTAAATCAATATTTGCTCAGGAACACTGAGCAATGAAATATTTTTTTGGGGGGAGATTAAATATAAAGAAATATACTAATGAATTGTAATATATTAAATCCAATAAATTACAAGTTAATTTTACCTTACGATCACGACGATGCTTAAAATGCCTCTCCTAAAATAAATGAAAAAAAATAAGTATATACATTGCTGAATATCAAGTTACTTTGAAATTATTTGCAAATGTCTTACCTCTTCAGAAGAACTGTCAGCGCCCTTTGGAAAAGAAAAACATCAATAGACTCAGTTATATGAAATATTAAAACAAATAAACCCAAGTAGTGAATTGAGTTAATACTCTGGGTCATGTATTTTATCCAAAATATGTTAACATTCATTATCTCCACTTTTTGGGGGGAAATGTAGATCTTGTCCCTTAAAGGACAGGAAAAATCTGTGAGTATAAGATGAAGAGTAGTTTAGCTGAGGCTAGAGCTACAAGGAATTTTTCCAGTACTAGCCCAGAGACATGGGAAAGCAAATATAAAGCCAAGTCTCCAGAAGCTAAAGGAACATTGTTGAAAGCAGGATCAATCACTCCCAACACCAGCCCCTTCTCCATTTTTCTCAAGTACTTACAGCCAGGACAGCCAGAAGAGCCACAAGAAAAGCTAGAAGATACAGCTTCATGGTTCTAGGCTCCTGTGGAAGAGAGAAAAGAAATCCATGCTGCCTTTGGTCTAATTTCTGCTTTGTGTTATATTTGTGTTTTCAAAGAAGAAGAAACTTAGGTAAATAAACTCCCATGTCTGTGATGCTGATGAGCTTTAAAGTGTTTTCATTCCAAGAACCTGATGAGAAAATGATATTATATTCATTTTATAGATGAGGGAACTGAGTCTCAAAAATCCAGGTGATTTGTATGTATGTAGCTAGTGATTGTCAGAATCAGAATTTGAATGCAGGACTCCATGTCAAGGACTCATTGCACATGCAATCGAAATGTCTGTAGGTTTCCTGAGATGTGAGAAACAATGTTTTAAAACATTCAATTTCTTTTTATTTTCAGTTCCCAGTCCTCTCCCTTTCCCTTCTCCTCTCACTTAAGAAGGCAAGAAAATGAAGGCCATCATAAATATGTATAGACAGAAAAAATAAATTCCCCTAATAGCAAATAAAAAAGAGGGGAAGAAAGGAAGGAAAGAAGGAAGATGAAGAAAAAAGGAGAAAGAAAAAAAGTAAGAAAGAAAGAAAGAAAGAAAAAGAAAGAAAGGAATGAAAGAAAAGAAAAGAAAAGAAAAGGAAAGGAAAGGAAAGAAAAGAAGGAAGCATGGGAAGGAAGGAAAGGGGGGGAGAAAAATATGAAGGAAGAAAGAAAGGAAGACAGGAATAAAGGAATGGAAAAAGAAATAAAGGAAGGGAGAACAAGAAAGAAATGAAGAAATAAAGAGAAAGCAGGAAAGGAAGAAAAGAAACAAACAAGGGAAGGCAGGAAGGAAAGAAGAAAGAAAGGAAAACAGGGAGGGATCACTGAGGTAGGAAAAAAGAAGAGTGAGACAGAAATACTTTTATGACCACAGTTTTCCATATCAGTCATCCCATATCATCTGATATTGTAGAGAAGGAACTCAAGCAATGCTTAAGTATCCAGGTTGACTGGGTTGTTCCCTTAAGACTCAGGAATATTTCTCTGTCTCCAATGAATTCTGTACTCAAGAGCCTTAGGTAACAATAAAGTTTGTAGGGGAAAGCAAAAGGGCCATGTCTTCAAGGTGTTACTGATACATTCTTTTCTGAAGAAGAAATTCTACCAAAGTACCTTCTCTGCAACTGAGAATTCTAGAAAGTTGCCTGGGACCCTGAGAGGTGAAGTGATTTCCCTGGGCCACAGAACCAGGGTGAGTGAGAGAGATCAGACGTCTAGCTCTGAAACCACCTCTTTACTCAATCTGCCTTGACTTTTTCTACTTCATGTGTCTAATGCTATCAATGTATCGATGTCCTTTACATGAATTGCATCCTCTCATACTTATATCTCAACCTTGCAAGGTAAATGTTCCAATGTATTTTACAGATGACAGAATTGAGTCCCAGAGAAACAAAATTTTCATATCTCTAGGTGAGGACTTCAGACTTGAAGTACCATAGCAACAACTCACATTTACAAAGGAATTTACATTGTTAGAAATACTTCTATCATCTACTGGGATAGCCAGGTGACACAGTTGAACCCAAATTCAGGAAAATCTGTGTTGCTTGGATATTCATTAGGTGTGTGATTCTGGGCAACCTCTGCTTCCCTTAGTTTCCCCAGGTTAGTTTAATAATTGCATCTCCCTTTTTGGGCTGATAATAGGATGAAATGAGATATTCATAAAGAGCTTTGCAAACTGTAAAGTGCTATATGAATACTGACTGTTATGTGCTGTCCTATTTGATATTCACAACAGGGAAGAAGCAGGACAAATATGATTCACCCAGGTTTTAAAGATATGGGCATTGCAATATAGGGAAGAGCTCCTGATAGTAAATGGCTGAGTCTGGACTAAAACTGGGATTTTCTGACCCTGTCAATTAATCAGTCAACAAGTATTTCTCAAGCACTCACTAAAGGCAAGGCATAGTGCTGGTGCTATGGGTGACAAAGTCATGAACTGAGCAGTCCTTGCCTCAAGGAGGTTACATTCTATCAACAGCAATGACATGTGCATACATGTTCCAAATAACAGGAAACCACATTCAAACTATAAATTATAGATTAACTATAGACAAACTATATTAAAAAGAAATCAAAGGCATTTTCTATGGAAATAGAGGCACTAGGGCCTGGAGGACTAGGAAAAGCGTCAGGTGGCAGATGTGACTAATGACAAGCTTTGCGGAAGAAAAGTGAGAGATTCTAATCAGAGGACACAAGGAGGAAATATATTCCAGTCTTGGGGGATGACCTGTGCAAAGCCATGGAGAAGGGAGATGGATGAAGGATGATGTGTAAAGCACAGCAAGAAGAAAGCCAGTTTGATTGGACTGGATTTCTACATGAAAGTAAGTTGTGTAAAAAGGCTAGAAATTAAGGTCTGAGCCCAGTTGTGAAACAGAGGGGTCAGATCTTATGCTAGAGCCTCTGGAACTTAAGAACCAGAAGAGTAACTTGGTCAGAGCTGTGCCTGAGGAATATCCAATTGTCAGTTGTAGGGAGGATGGATGGAAGAAGGGTCAGTCTAGAGGCAGCGAGATCAATAAGGAGGCTATTGTCATCATTCAGGTGAGATGTGATGAGGGTTTCACCTCTATAAGGGAATGGATGTGAGAGATATGACAGACCCAGAATCATTCAAATCAGGTCAGTGATTGGATATTTGGGGAGAGTGATTAGTTATGAGTGAGGATGAATTTCTATATCTATATATTCTATATAATATTTATAACATGCATAGCACAGTGATGGACTCATAGCAGGTACTTCATACATTCCCGTTTCTTTCCCTGTCCTTGATGCTCTATACCACTTGGACAGAGAAAGGTAAGTTCAGAATAGGGATGGGCTTGGGGGGAGAGATAATGACTTCTATTTTGATCCTGGAGAGTTTAAGTCGACCATAGTGCAGCCACTTTTAAAGGTATGATAGCTCACTACTCAGTGATGGCCTCTTGGTAGAAATTGCAAAGAGAAAGCTTTAGGCTTCATGGAAAGAAAAGTATCCTAATAATTAGAGCTATCCTAAAGAAGAATGGTCTTCCACTGTAGGTGGTGAGCCCCACTCCTGTTTGTCACCACCACCAGTAGACATCATCCAAAGTCTAGATGACTGTTTGTGGAGTAGATCATTGAGAATATTCTGTTCCAATATAATCCGACTAGATACCCCAATGAGGCCTCTTCCTGTTCTCTTGTTTGTTCATTTAAATCATTTCTGAGTCTTTGTGATCCCATTTGGGGTTTTGTGGCAAAGATACTGGAATGGCTAGCTCCATTTCCTTTTCTGGATCATTTTACAGATGAGGAAGTAAGGTAAACAAGGTTAAGTAATTTGTCCAGAATCACACAGCTAGTAAGTGTCTGAGGCCAAATTTGAACTCATGAACACGAGTCTTCCTTATTTCAATTCCAGTTCTCTGACTTAATTTGTTGAAATTAGGATTAATTCTCTTCCCTTACACTCTATTGTCACTCAATCTTTGTAGTTACCTACTCCTAACAAATAAATGGCATTACTCCTAAAGTCAGTCAAACAAAAATTGAATTAATTGGATTTAAAAAACTTGGAAAGAATAGCAAATTTACTTTATTTGCTAAACCTAATGATATTTAAGATGTTCAAGGGGAAGACTTAGGGGTGGAAGGAGATGGTCAGGGAAAAGAACCCAAATGAAGCAAAGGAAAAACACATTGGTCCAGGAAAGAAGAGCATCAAAGGAGAAAGGAGTGGCAGGAAAAAAATCAGATGCAGGAAAGCTAGAAGAGAGGAGTATCTGGGAAGCAGAGGAGAGGAGTGAATTAAGCAGGTGACTCTCCTTCAATGGAACAAGAAGTCTTTTCAGGAGAAGACTTCCAAAATTCCAGTACTGGGAAAGAAGGTAGAAGGGTATAAAGGGGTGAGGTGATATTAAAAGAGAAAGCCAATATCTGAGCTTATTTTCAAAATGAGGAGACTGGCAAAGAGTTAAGTGGAGAGCAGTATATTATCCAGTTACTGCAATTTTTTGACCAGTTCTATTTTTAGGGCATTTGTACTGTTATTTCCATGACACTCACAGTCCCCTTGCTAACCTATAGTTTATAAAATCCATGTTGCCCCCTCTGAAAAATGGACCATCTTCAGTTCTCCAACGTCTTAGTAATCGTGAAACTTTGAGCAAATTACTTAACCTGCCTGAACTTCAGTTTCCTCATTTGTAAAATGATTTGACTGTATCATATGGCTTCTGATATTTTTACCTCTTCTAGATCTTTAATTCCACCATTTACCCTTTCCCCACAACAAATATACATATGTTAAATATTAAAAAAGTATCAGCCTTTCTCTATAAACCATTATTATCTGATACATTTCATACTTTATTCCTAGCATGCATTTTTCATTGATAAAATGCCAATAGTGATAGGTTAGAACAAAAAAACTTACTTGATATATAGGAAATGTTACTTAAGACAGGCAACTGGAAGAAGAAATCTTCTTTCAAGAGAGGATGGGTTTCAGAGTATCTCAGAGCTATTTAAACTCTGCCATTATTGATATGCTAATTTGGTGACTGTAAATAATGTTAATAGTGACCTTGAACTGCCATCACTGGTTATGAACAAATATTGATTTTGTGCCTATTTTCTGTACCCACCCATGCCAAGAAGTCATTTTGTTAACTTGTTAGGCAAGTTTCACAACAGACTGTAGAGTTGAAGGCTCCAAGTTGAAAACTAAAATATCAAATGCTTAATCCTTGTGTCTGTCTGGGCAGATCAATGTGTAGAGGATGTGATGACTCATAATTGTGATTTAAGTTCCTTAAATAACTCAGTTTGTAAGTGTCTGAGGCAGGATTTGAACCCAGATTTTGCCAACTCCAGTTGTAGCCCTCTGTCTACTACAGCATGCAACCTCTAGATGTATTGTAGGAGGAATTCTTCAGGCTTGGCTTAGTTTAGGTCCCTCTTGGGTCTCTTTCAGTCTAAGATTCTGTGATTCAATGATCATAACCTTTATTAAGTAGCGGCAATAAACTGGCCAGGGTGAGTCTGACAATTTTGTGCACCTCTGCCTCCCTTAAATCCAATTGAGACAAGTCAAGACATCACCTAGTAGTGTCATTTGTCCTCTTCAAAGAAGATGGACCACCACTACCATCACTAGCAGCAGCAGCAGCAGCACCACCACCACCACCACCATTACCATCATCACACCACCACCACCAGCACCACCACCACCACCAGCAGCTCCATCACCATCACCCTAACTACCAGCATCACCACCACCATCCCAGCATCACCACCACCATCATTACCACCAATAACAAGCAAACAACGTACAAAGGTGGCAGGAAGTAAAGCCTAAGAGTGGTATTTATAGTCTGCTTCTATCCCATCCTGGTGGGTACCTGGGGGAAATTATTTTAACCTCTTAGCACACCAGACAATTCTCAACAACTATACCATTCAGACAAGTTTGGGAGTCACATTACTGTTGGGAATTTTCATAATAGAAGTCCCTCATGTCCATAGTGCACTAGAAGAATAAGAAACTTAAAAAAAAGAAATGTGACTTACTGTGCTGTAGACCAACCGTACATAAACAAAACTATCTCTGATATCAATTAACTTATAGTCACTGCTTTGAAGAGAACTGATGGCATAATATACACTGATAGAGAAAATCAAGACAGTATGAAAATGGAGAGAATACCAATGAGTGGAGGCATTAGAGAAAGATTTATTAACAATACAACATCTGAGCTGAGCCTCCAAGAAAGTTGAGGACCCTGTGAAGTGGAGGTGAACAGGGATGTATCTATCACTGCATTAAAGGCAAACAGGAGAGAGTGTGGAAATAGATGGAGGTAATAGATATAGTGTTGTTCGGGAAATGCTTTTAAGTGCAGCTTGGTTGGATTATGGTGTGCTTGAAAAGAATAATATGAAAGAAGAAAAGGCAGGGAAAATGACTCTGGAGTCCAATTGTGAAAGACAATGGAATCTATGTTTTAGCACGACTGTTTTGCTACATCATCACTTTCACATATTCCAAGTCTTTGTCTTGCATCCTTTTTTCTCTCTATACTCTCCCTCAGTAGAATCCTCCTCAACTCCCATGGTGTAGTGACTTTTTGCAATTGACTTCTAGATCTTTACAACTTATTTTCATTTCTCTCAAAAATTCCGGCTATATGTTACCAAAAACCTTCTTGCCATCCTCAAGTTATATATGTACATTGAATCCAAAGTGTCCCAAACAGTCTTCATCACTTTTTACCTTAAGCCTCTCCCTTGTCCCAACTTTCTTATTTTTGCTGGTGGCACCATCATACTCCCAGTCACCTACATTCATACCTTCAGAATAATCCTTTCCTCTGCCCTCTCCCTCATCCCAATATCTAACCAATCATGAAAACTCATTGGCTCAACTTTCACAGCATCTATGGTATCCATCCCTCTTTTCCATTCACATAACCATCATCCTTTTGGAGGAAATGAGAATGCACTTGAGGATTCAATATATAATCACTAATAAAGGAAAACAAAGCATTTTCTTTGTGCAGTTCACTAGTTTGCCACTTTTCATTAAAAAAAATCAAAAATATTTTTTGCCATGTGCTAAAATTGTCAAAATTAAAACTCATGGGTGAATTGAGACATCCTTGGGCAAGAAAGTTCTCAGGTCAAACAGAAACCATTTATAAACTTTCAATCAGTCATTCAACACATGACAATTATGTTTTTGTGTCTCCTCAGAATGCTTCTCTTATTCTGAGTCTGACTTAAGTTCACTAAGATAGGAACTGTGTGGAAAAATGTCTGAATATAGGATCCAAGAACAAAAATAATAGAAACAAAAAGGCATTGTAAATGATATCTTTTTACCTCTGATCAAACACTATATGAACTAAAGGTGATTGGAAAAACTGGTGGACCTGAAAATGGCATAATATTTATAATGCATTATAAAGGAGACCTTTTTCCCTATTTAAGAATGCCATGCTCTTTTAAAAGGCCAACCCTGTGATATCTTAAGGATGTTCTTTCATTTGCTTGTGAAAAACTCCACAAAGAATCATCAGTTCCCAGTAGGTGACCCATTGGTGGCCCATGGAACCCACACCTGATTAGAATCTGGACACTTCCAATGACTTTTCCTGTTGGTTTTCATTCCCAGTAAAGATCAGGATGATCTTTGTCTTCAAATCTTCATAAGCAAATCTTCATCCATGAGAAGTGATTGATACCAGCAAAGAGGGAACTCTTAGTTAATAAGATAAGAGCCTATGGTGACTCTTACTTTCTTATGAGTGCTGGCTCCATTTCCTGAGGCTCTGGATCACAGAGAAATGTGGATGCTTGATCTTTAATAGGATTATAGAGAGAGTTCACTGACAGGCTGAGGGGAACAAGTCCTTTAACCTGCAACTTGAGGAGAACCGAATTGGTAACAGACATTCCAAGGGGAGCTCAGTTTGTTTAGGGGTTTTAGTGGCCTTGAGCAAGGGGCTTTCTCCCAAACTTTAGGGCACCACATGAGGAGGGGAGAGGCAGATGGAAGCAGACAAACAAGAAGAGAGGAGACCAGTGTGGAACAGAGGAAGTGACTGTAGTGACAGAGGCAGAACCAGAAACATAGGACAGGGAGATCAAGTCCACCCAGTGGCTCTTCTCTCCCCTCTGACTGCTGGTTCAATTACAGCATTCTGCATTGTGTCTACTTGCTTATTCTCTTTTCTTTCTTCTTGATATAGTTAATAAATTCCTTGGTGACTGGCAGTGATATGCCTAATTATGTCTCGTTTTTGTTTGAATAAAAGCAATATAGTCCTTTGAAGAAATCTTATTCTAGAATAGGAACTGAACCAATTGGAGGAAGTTTTCTTAATTTTTGAAAGTAATCCAGAGCCCCTCCACTGGGTTACTGTTAAACCTTGTAGGAGAGAATTAAGAAGGAAATGAGCCTTCGGAATGAAGAGTAGGAAGTTGTGGTTTTCCCTAAGTGTCCCTTTGACATCTTGTATCACAGGGCACCAACTGGTGCAGAGGATAGACTCCCTGGTCTGAGGTCAGGAAGGCTCATCCTCATGATATCAATCTGACCTCAGACACTCACTTTCTGTGTGACTGGAGGCAAGGCACTTGACCCCATTTGTCTCAGTTCCTCATCTGTCCAATGATCTGGAGAAGGGTAGACTAAAATACCCTCTTTTCACTTTATTTTATCTCACTTTTTTGTTTGCTTGTTTTACTCCCACCCTGGTTTATATGGAAACATGTCTTGAAGAGCTTCACATATATAACTGTTTGTCTCCTCAATGTGTGATGGAGGCATCATAGGAATGAAAGTATTTGAAATTCAATTTTTCAAATGTTAGAAATAAATAAATCAAATTAAAAAGTAAAAAAAATGTACTCTAATCAACATAATCATGAATCCAGAGAACTAATGGTGGAGCGTTCTGCCCTAGTCTTGATGGGGGAAACATTTTTTCATGACCTATGTAGGGATTTGTTTTCCTTTATTAATGCTTTTGTAACAAGAGTTTTAGGTTTCTTTATTTTTTCATCATTTAGGGGAGGCATAAGGAGGGACAGAGAGAATGTGGACTTTTACAGTTGAAAGAAAATAAAGTATAATTTAAAGTAACCAAAAGTTATTGTTTGTGGTTTTTGGAGGCAATCAGGGTTAAGAGACTCACTCAGCTGGCAAGTATCTGAGACTGGATTTGAACTCAGGAATATGAACTTTCCTGACTGTCAGACTCAACACTCTAAGCATTGTGACACCCCCAAAGTCTTAGTGTGCCTTTATACTTTAATATCTTTAATTGTTCCAAATTGTACTTGGACTTTGGGACTTTGAAGACTTTGAGGCTTTTGTACAGAGATTTTAAAAGGAAGGCACCCTTGGAGATAATCCCAGGCACTCGGTCTCTTCCATTGATTACCCCAGGGATGTAGGGAAGAGGGACCAGACACCAAAAGTTTTCCCTCACACCCAAAGCAGGATTGTTGGAAGGCAGTTGCAGAAGGTGGTTGGGTTATGAGTGGACAAAATGATTCATGAGGAAAGTGCTTAATGTATTCTTTTGTAGCTTTACTGTTTAATGACTTTATGTCTAGAAAAAGTTGATCAGGGGCAGCTAGGTGACTCAGTGAATAGAGCACTGGCCCTGGAGTCAGGAGGACCTGAGTTAAAATATGGCCTCAGACACTTGACACTAGCTGTGTGACCTTGGGCAAGTCACTTAACCCCAATTGCCTTTCCTTCTCCCCTAAAAAAGGAGAAAGTTGATCCCCTGTGCATGAACTTAGAAGGTTGGTCTGATACAGAAGATTAACCACAAGTGGGAAAGGAGAATCTTGAACCATAGATTGTCGCATTTTAATAATCCCGAATAGTAGTTTTTAATCATCCCTAGACTGAATTTCAGAAAACAGTCACTGAGGTTTTCTTCTTTGTAAGAAGAACCTTTTAAATCCTTGTGTCTTTTTTTTTGATGGGTGGCTTACATAGTGCATAAAGAGAATCATCTAATCATGTGTCAGAGAGATCTTGATAGGGCCAGTGAGTTTGAGATTTTAGTATAGTGCCATTTGGTAGGGAAATGCTATACTACACTCCCTTGCAAGTTAATGTGTAGTAAAGTGACACCATGTCTTCCTGGAGGCTTCAGAATGAAAGGCAATCCAGTTGATATGAGCAGTTACTTTTGCTTCAGCCCCTCAAACATTACCTGGGATGCCAACCCCCAGAATCACAGCAATAAAATTTTAAAACAGAAAGGATTCTAGGAAGATGGCAGAGTAGGTCAGAAAATTCTAAGCTCTCCAGATTTCTTCCACAAACAAGACAAAATAGCACCTCTTGGTGAAGGTAGTCCAGTTAAATTAAAGAAGACTTGGGGCAGAATAGGGGTCCTTCTGGAACAAATGAAGAAGATTTGAAGAAAGACCCTAGGACAGAATTTTGGCCCCTAGTTCAGTGTAAACCATTCCAGGCTAGCTCCACTGAGACAGCAAGTGGTAAGCCCTGGGGGCAACTGAATTGTAAGCTAGCCTCAACCTCAGGTACAGGAATGCTCAACTCCTGGACAATGTGGGAAATTGGGCATCTTAGAGGGCAAATACTGAAGGAGCTTCTCCTGACATGGGATGCCAGGTGCAGCTGAGCTGCTGGGAGATGATCCTGGTAGAGAAGGAGTCAGCACTCATCCAATGAATGCAAAAGCAGTGGGGTGGGGACACTTCTGACAGGGACTTACAGGAGAGCAGAGTTTTTGGTCGCAATTGCAAGCCAGAGGGGACAATTGAAGGTTATAGGCGCTGGGGGATTCTCAGGGAGGAACATTTCCAGCATACTGTGCTGGGGGCCATAGCTGTGGCTTGGAGGGGAAAAGGAGCACAGGGGTTGGGCCCAGGACAAAACTAAAAAAATAACAGCAAGAAGGACTTGAATCCAGAGTCACCATCTCCACATTGTAGGATTAGAGGTGACTATAATAATAGTTTGCTAATATTTTTTAAAATTATCAGGCAAAGGAGAAAGAACCCAACCATAGAGAATTACTATAAGAATAGAGAAGACCAGGGTTCATTTTCAGAGGAGAATACTGAAGGGAAAAAAAGCCTCTACTGCCCCAAAGAGTAATGTTGAAAGGTTATATGACCACAAAGAATTCATAAAAAAAAAAGCTCACAAAGGACTTAAAAGTCAAATAGCAGAGATTGAGGGGAAAAAAGGAAGAAAAATCCAAAAAGAAAGTTAACCAACTGGAAAAGGAGATCCAGAATCTTAAGCCGGTGAATTTATAAGAGACCAAGAAATAATAAAACAAAATATAAAGAATGAAAAAATAGAGAATATGAAATATAAGTAAAACAACTGATCTGGAGAACACATTAAGAATAGAAACATAAGAATAATCAGACTACTTGAAAGCTAGGATTAAGAAAGAACCTTGATATAATAATAGAAGAAATAATTAAAGAAAATTATCCTGAAGTGTTAGAACAATTGAGGAAAGTAGAAATAGAAAAAATCCACTGATCACCACCTGAAAGAGATCCTTGGAGGAAAACGTATAGGAATATTATAGAAAAATTCTGAAATTCTCTGGTTAAGGATAATATATTATGAACAACAAGTAAGAAACAATTCAAATATTGTGGAGCCACAATTAGAATTAAAGAAGACCTAGCAGCAGCTACAATAAAAGACCACAGCTCTAAGAACAATATACATACATACATACATACGTACGTACATATATATGGAGAGAGAGAGAGAGAGAGAGAGAGAGAGAGAGAGAGAGAGAGAGAGAGAGAAACACAAAAGAACTGGGTTTGCTACAAAAAATATCATACACAGCAAAGTGAAGTATAATTCTGAATGGAAAAAGAAAACATGAGCATTCAGTGATTGACAGACTATGAGCATTTTGTTTCAAAAAGACCAGAAAATTTGACATAGAAGATCCAAGAGAAATATAAGGTACAAATAAAAGACAAATTACAATGAACTCAATAAAGACAAATTATTTAATTTTTAGACATGGAAATGTAAACCATATGTCTAAGATTGTCATTAGTAATTGGGTTGTTTGACAGAAAGGGTGGGGTAGAGCTGAGTATGATCTAATTCTAAAAAGCAAAATTATATAGGAAAAGGTAAAAAAAGTAATTATGTCATACAAATGAGGTGCAAGGGGAAGACCTGCTATAGAGGAATTAAATGGGGGAGGAGGGCTGGTAGTTCTGGAACTCTACTGTCATCAGGGTTAAAGAGAGAACAGCACACACACACACACACACACACACACACACACACACAAATATCAAGAAGGGTATGAAAGTCTTTTATATTCAGAAAGAAGAGGGTAAGGGGATAGGGAAGGGGGAGAGGATAAAGGAGTATTAGGGAATAGGATGAGGGGGATATAGAAGGGTGTGTAAATTAACAAGAATGGGATAAAGGGGGAATAACATATATATTTAGAAGGGTACAAAAATCTTCCAAAATCATAAAAAATAAGAGTGTAAGGAGATAGGTTGGAAGGAGAGGAAAACAGAGGAATTCTTGGACAGAGGGTAGATTAAGGAATAGGATGGCATGATACCAGGTAGAAGTAAAGTAGAAGAGTGAAGAGGGATAGGGATACAGTGTAAAGGATTGTGAGGAAAATAGGAAAGAGGCAAATTGACAAATAATCATACTTTGGAATGTGAATGGAATGTCCTTACATATCTAATGGAAATTGATAGATTAGAAAGTTAAATTCAATGATATTTTACTTTCAGGAAATGCTATAAAAATGAGAGATACACTCAAACATATAGATTAGCAGTAGAATCTATTATATAAAAAAGCAGGGATACTAATCATGTTCTCAGACAAAGTTAAAGATAAAATTGATTGAATCAAAAGAGGAAAATAGGGAACCTACACTGTGTAAGTCATATCAATCACAACATAAAGAATAAAATAATATGAGAACATACCTGCCAAAAAAGACACAGGAATTATATGAATATAAAAACAAAACACATTTTATATAAAGTTAGATCTAAATAATTGAAGTAATATTTTTATACATGGGTAGACAAAACTAATATAATTTTACAAATGATAATTTTGCCTAATGTCTAGTTACACAATGCCATTTCAATTAAATTGAAAAATTATCTTACTGAGTCAGAAAAATAATAACAGGGTTCATTTGGAAGAGCAGAGGATCAGGAAATTCAAGGAAACCAGGGGAACTAGAATCAGTAGTATTAGACCTTAAATCATATAACAAGGGAAGAGCTGTATTAAAGCATAAATGTATACTTTTGATTATTTTAAATTAGAAATTCCCTGTTTAAATAAAACCCATGTAGCCAAGAATAATGGGAATGCAAAAAATTGGGGGGGGGGAGAGGAACTCTCATAGACAATCTCTCAGATAGAATGTGACTGGGTTGTAATACTGTAGTGTAGAAAGTGATGAATTGGTGGATTTAGAAAGGGAAAACTTGGATGTATGAAGGAAGAAGCTATTCACCTTCAGAGAAACAGATGACAAGGGAAATAAATATAATATGGTCTTACATATATGTGATTGAGTGTATATATGTCTATATGTTTATAGATGTCTATGTATATGTATGCATAAAAGTATATATATATATATATAGTGTATGTGTGTAAAATGTGTGTATATTGTATATACCTACTTCTATATTCTCCATATTTGGTAGTTTTGCTGGTGGGTAGCAAGGGGAAAATATCGTAAAATGTGCAGAGTAGAGGTCAAAAGAAAACCTACAAGGAAGGAAAGAAAAGCTGAATAGCTTTGAAAATAATGGGTAGTATTTATTATATATGTTTTCTTGAACTGGAAATGTATTGCTTTACATTGAATCCTCTCTTTTGCTCTGCCTTGTACATGGCAATGGTTTTTTTTTTCTTAAATTGTATTTAAGCTTAAAATACATTTAAAAACTTAAAAAATTAAAGTTCTCCTAAAACAATTAGAACTACAAACTAATTAAGTCAGCCGAGTTGTCCTTTACTCAGAGCAGAGGCACTTTCAAATGTGTTGAAACCCTAAGGAAGCCCTTTTTTCATATAGGACATTTTATTAGCTCAGAAAACAGGAATTTCAGAAATAAGGAACCAGTCTGTTTACTTCTGTGTTAAAGGTGGATATCCTAGGTTTCTGATATGTAATTATGTTTTCTGAAGTCAGAATTCTTTCATTCCATTTAGGTGCAATTATTTTATCAGAGGCTCTCACATCATAAGGAATTGTTGGCTATGCGGAATTTTTCACGTCTCATGTTTTAAAATCAATCTGATTTCCTTCTTGAAAAAAATCTGTGGCGCAAGATGACGGAGTAGAAACAGCACGTCCAAGGCACTCTCCCCCCAGATCACCACCAAACTATGTAAAAGGGGACTCTGAACAACTTCTGGAGCCCCAGCACCCACAGAACGACACAGAGAAACTAACCTTCCACTGAGGACAGCCCAGCAGCCCTGCAGGAAGGAACAGCGCAGCACTCTGGGAGCCGGCAGCACAGCGCGCAACGTGGGGAGAGCTGAGCCCAGGTCCGCATGAGCTGCAGTTTTAGCCCCAGGGCAGCCGGGCCAGCAGCTGGCTGCAGGGACCCCAGATAACCAGCTGCTGTGGCGATTCCAGAATTATCAACACAGACAGGCCTAGGACAAAATGAGAGGTTAGTGCCCTATGGACTTCGGGACCAGTATTTGGGGAACCCCTGGGCTTCCTCCCCCAGGGGTTAGAAGCCGATGGGGAGACACGCCATTTTGCAGTTTCCAGTGGCAGCTCCAGCTCCTGGCCTGCGAACTGTAGGGAGATCCAGCAATTTGTCTTGGGGGGTAATCACTCTTGCTTTAACCTCTCTGGATCTGGATTGTGGTCTGGGGTGGAGGTCGTGGGGTGGGTATCCAGCTTTCCAGAAAGCTGTGAAGACCCCAATATTCTGGACGGAAGCTCCCCTGTCTGGTGGCAGAGTCCTACTGTGGCAACAAGCCCAAAAGTCAAGTAATTAAGTGGCAACATGCCAAGGCAAAGGAAACAAATTAAACAGAAAAATGAAACATTAGACTCCTATTTTGGGGGCAAAGAGGATCGAAGCATAGAACAGGAGGAGGTCTGTGAGGTCAGAAATCCTGCTCCAAAAGCCCCAAAGGAAAATATGAGCAGGTTACAGGCCATAGAGGACCTTAAGAAGGACTTTAAAAATCAAATAAGAGAAGTGGAGGAAAAATTGGGAAGAGAAATGAGAAAGATGCAGGAAAAGTATGAAATGAGGGTCAACAGCCTGAGGAAAACAACACCTTAAAAAATAGACTAACTCAAATGGCAAAGGAGGTCCAAAAGGGCAATGAGGAGAAGAATGCCTTAAAAAGCCTAATTTGCCAGATGGAAAAAGAATCTCAAAAGTTCACTGAGGAGATTCATTCCTTCAGAGTTAGACTGGAGCAAATGGAAGCTAATGACTTTATGAGAAATTAAGATGCTGTTAAGCAGATCCAAAGAAATGAAAGAATAGAAGGCAACGTGAAATATCTCATGGGAAAAACCACTGACCTGGAAAATAGATCCAGGAGAGACAATTTAAAAATTATTGGACTACCTGAAATCCATGATCAAAGAAAGAACCTTCAAGAAATTCTCAAGGAAAATTGCCCTGATGTTTTAGACCCAGAGGGGGAAATAGAGGTTGAAAGAATCCAGAAGTCACATCCTGAAAAAGGTCCCAAAACGAAAACTCCTAGGAATATTATAGCCAGGTTCCAGAATTCCCAGATCAAGAAGAAAATACTCCAAGCAGCCAGGAAGAAACAATTTCAATATTGTGGAAACACAATCAGAATAGCACAGGACCTGACAGCTTCTACACTGAGGGATAGAAAGGCATGGAATATGATATTCCAGGGGGCAAAAGAGCTGGGACTGAACCCAAGGGTCACCTACCCAGCAAAACTGAGTATTTCGTTTCAGGGGAAAATATGATCATTCAGTGGAATAGAGGACTTTCAAGCATTCCTGAGGAAAAAACCAGAGTTGAATAGAAAATTTGACATCCAGACACAAGAACAAGAGATTCCTGAGAAGGTAATCAGGGAAAAGAAATCAAAAGGAACTTATCAAAGTTGAACTATTTACATTCCTATATGGAAAAACAATAACTGTGACTGATGAAACATTTCTCAGTATGAAAATAATGGAAGAAGGGTGTATGGTCATATGAATACATATGTGAATGTGTGTATATATGTTTACAGTTATACATGGATAGAAGGCATAGGTTGAATTTGTTGGGAAGGGAGGATACTCAAGGGGTGAAATTATGAGGTGATAGAGGAAAGTGGCAAGAGGAGATGGGGAGAGACAGGGAAGGGTAAACTATCTCATGTAGAAGAAGCAAGGGGAAGTGGCTGCAAGGGAGGGGAAGAATAGGAAGGCAAAAAGGCAAAACCACATTCTCATTGAATTTATTTCAGGGAGAGAATGATGTACATACTAAATGGGATATCTCAACCTGCAGCAGAATAGGGGGAAGGGGGATGAGAGGAGGGATGATGGATGGGAGGGCATTCTTGGGGGAGGGGAAGTTGGAAGTACCCACTATAGAAGAGGGACAGGATCAAGTAGGGAATGGACCAGGTGGGGGGTGGGATGGGTGGGAGGGAACTGTAAGCAGCCTTGTACAATATATCTACTATGGTAATGTTTTGCATAGCTAGACATGTACAACATATACTGAATTACTTATCTTCCCAGAGGGAATGGGTGACAAGGGAGGAAGGGAATGGATCTGAAATTTGAGGTCTTAAAATTAAATGTTTCAAATATATATAAATACTATTATTAATACTCTTTTGCTTGTAATTGGGAGATAAGATGTACAGGCATTGCGGCACAGAGATTCACCTTCCTCTAATGGCAAAGTTGAAGGGGGTATGGGAGAAGATATGGGAGAGAGCAGATTGGAGGAAGCGATATCTTGTGGGACTGCTATTCTGGGAGGGTGAATAAGGGAAAAACAGGGGAAAATTGTAACTCAAAATCTGGAGGAAATGAATGATGTAAAACAGAAGTTAATAAAGCATTTGTTTAATGAAAAAATCTGTGGCAGTCATTCTTGGATGTCTTTCCATGGGCTGGTGTCAACTCCCTTTGCCAACTGACAGCTCAGACAATGAATAAAATGAAATTGATTTTACAAATTAAAAAATAGGGCTTATGATGAACCTCTGTGAAAACAAAGAAACAATTTACTAAAAATCTGTGTAGTCTTCGCTATTCATTCTCTTCTATGCTGTCACCAGCAGTTGCCATCCTCCATCACACCACTTTCACTGAATTCTCTGAAATCCCAAACTGCTCTCTTGACCCAACAGTATGGGATAGAGGTTAGAAGTCCTTTAGAAGTTTCCTTCTAACACCGAAAAAACGAATCCCTGAGGTAGGATGAGATTTTACTCCCTTTATGAGTCCAGAGGATCTTTGGATTGGTTTTCAGAATCTTTATGCAATAAAGAGGAGATTGCCCTTAGGGTGTCCCAGGCTGCCAGAAGAGACACTTCTACCTGCTGCCAAAGTGCCTTAAATGCAGATCTAACCAAGTAACTGTCCTACCTGATAAATGTCAGTGACTCCCTGTTGCTCCTGGTACCAAAAAGGGCTAGAAAATAGTCTACCAACCACAGGCCAATGAGCATGACTTTCCTTCTTGGGGAAATTCTAGGAAGACAAAGCTGGAGAACATTTAGAAAGAGCTAGCATGGCTTCTTAATCAGGTCTTGAAAATTAGCCTTGTTTCTCTTTTGTAGAAAGTTTCAAAAATGAAATGGTATCCATCCTCAAGGTGTAGGGAAATATTAAAATATTTAGAACATAGGTGCACTTCTTGGGCACAATTGTTCTGAGCATCCTATAAAGCTTCAGGCTCCTGGCTCAGTCCTGAGGGACACTGAAGATGATGTGTATGCATGGTATTTGTTGATTAATATATTACTCTGAATATATCAGTGTATATATTATAGAAGATATTCTAGGATCTCAGGGTTAAATTCTTTCTCTCTCTGTCTCTTTCTCTGTCTCTGTCTCTCTCTTGCTTTTTGGAGAGCAGTTGGGGTTAAGTAACTTGCCCAAGGTCACACAGCTAGTTTTTGTGTTAAGTGTTTGAGGGCAGATTTGAACTCAGGTCCTCCTGACTCCAGGGCCAGTGCTGTATTCATTGCACCACCTAGTGGCCACGGTGCTTTCTCACTTATCCCACGCACAATTTGATGTTTTCTACTGAAGAGTTCAAAGTGAGTTCCAGTTGATACGATTTTTTGAAAAAAATTATGTTCATTAGAAGGCACCTTCCTGCTTTCCATTCAATAAATTCACATTTCTTCTATAAATCTAGTTGTAACTTACTAAACCATTCCTTCATAGAGTAACTCCTTTCTCAGGTTTGGAGGTGCAATGGTCCATGAAGAATTGAGGTCCAGAGCAGTTAAGGAATTTGCTCAAAGTCAAGTATCAAACAGCACAGTAGAGAACAAACCTGTTTCCTTGATTCCAAATCCAGAGGTCTTTCCATGAGATCATATCACCTTCCCACAGATTAACATTTGTTTCTCTTGACAAATTATTATTGGTTATGATGACATCTTTATTTTTCATGTCTCCCAATAAAGGAATTTAAACAAGATGCCATCTCTCTTATATACT
Organism: Gymnobelideus leadbeateri; assembly: GCA_011680675.1. Classification (NCBI taxonomy): domain Eukaryota; kingdom Metazoa; phylum Chordata; class Mammalia; order Diprotodontia; family Petauridae; genus Gymnobelideus; species Gymnobelideus leadbeateri. The sequence goes on along the minus strand of WOXC01008437.1, from coordinate 160,360 downwards.
TTATTTGACTTTATTTAAATACTGTGAACATGCAGCTCATGATACCCTGGAAATCATTTCTCAGGAATGAGATCATGCTCAAAGTTTGAAACTGAGAGCAAGAAATCAATCATTGAGGAGGATATCACCTCGGACACCATGTACTCCAGCCCTTTCATTTGAAAGATGAGGAAAATGAGGCTCCAAGAGTAACTTGCAAGCTCCCTCAGGAAGCAAGTTTCCAAACCCAGCATCTCTCCCACACACCGTGAAATCTTATGAACAGGGACAAAATGGCAGGCATGTCGACCAACACGTCACAGCACATCCTAGAGATGATAGAGGGAAAGTCTTCCTAGTTGATTTCCACTAGACCAAGGAATGACTTTTTTTTTTATCACCCCACACCCATGCCAGGTATTATGCACCTGCCCAAAGGAATTATTTTTCTTTTTTTGTTTTTCCTTCTGGCCTTTGATATGATGACGCCAGAGCCTGTAAAAGAGAAACTGTGAAAAAGAAGATGTCTGTCTCAGAAACAGCCATGAAATTGGCCCCTCAATCTCTAAAAACAGGCCAAGCAAGTACATTAAAATATTGAGCAACAATTTGCAAAATATCTGAGCCTAAAATGAACAATATGGGTGAATCATCTTTACTCAGATTTGAAGATTTATTTAAATCATAGTGGGAAGAGGAGTTGTTAGAGAAAGGGCACAATAAATATATAATTCAAGGAAGTCCAAGAAATAAAGGAAAATCCTATGTGCATTCTTTTTTCCGCCATCTTGCAGCACTGCCACCATGGTGTGCGTGAATGTCCTGGCAGATGCTCTCAAAAGCATCAACAATGCAGAAAAGTGCGGAAAACTCCAGGTTCTCATTAGGCCATGCTCTAAAGTAATTGTCCGGTTCTTAACTGTGATGATGAAGCATGGCTACATTGGCGAGTTTGAGATCATTGATGATCACAGAGCAGGAAAAATTGTTGTGAATCTCACTGGCTGGTTAAACAAATGTGGTGTAATAAGCCCCAGATTTGATGTTCAGCTGAAAGATATGGTAAAGTGGCAGAATAATCTGCTACCATCCTATCAGTTTGGGTTTATTGTGCTTACAACCTCAGCTAGCATCATGGACCACGAGGAAGCAAGATGAAAACACACAGGAGGAAAATCCTAGGATTCTTTTTCTAAGGATGTAAAACACACATACAAATAAAATGCTCCAATGGGAAAAAAAAAATCCTATGTGCATCAGTATTTTCATAGAAACACTTTCTGTTGTAGGAAACAAGTGGAAAAAAGTAGATGCCAATGAATTAAAAAATTTATTCTGTATATGCACGTATATGACATATATATAACATACTAATATATAATATTTTATTTGTAATATTAACCTTCTATTTTTACATACAAAAAGGCCAAGAACCAAATATCTCTCTTCTAGCAAATATAGAGAAAAGGAGAATTTGTAGTGACGTGATGTGCTATCTAAGAGTTGCCTTTCTGCAGTAGCCAAAGCTCCTTTTTTTTTTAATGCTGAATATGGACTTTAATTAAAAAGCTACCACTTTTTAAATCTTTACTTTTCCCTTCTTTCTTCCTTCCATCCCTCCTCCCTCCTAACCCCATCCTCTTTTTTTTTAAACAAATGCTTTATTAACTTCTGTTTTACATCATTCATTTCCGCCAGATATTGAGTTAAAATTATTTTTCCCCCTGTTTTTCCCCTACCCACCCTCCCAGAATAGCAGTCCCACAAGATATCACTTCTTCCAATCTGCTCTCTGCCATATCTTCTCCCATACCCCCTTCGACTTTTCCATTAGAGGAAGGTGAATCTTTGTGTCCCAGTGCCTGCACATTTTATCTCCCAATTACAAGCAAAAGAGTATTAATAATAGTATATATATATTTGAAACACTTAATCTTAAAACCTCGAATTTCAGATCCATTTCCTTCCTCTCTTGTCACCCATTCCCTCTGGGAAGATAAGTAATTCAGTATATGTTGTACATGTCTAGCTATGCAAAACATTACCATAGTAGATATATTGTACAAGGCTGCTTATAATTCCCTCCCACTCATCCCACCCCCCAAAGCTCCTTTCATCTCAGTAGAAAATTCACTGAAGGGGACCAGGGGTAAGGGAGGAGTCACTGACATAACAGGTGCAGGCCTAGGAGCTTCTGGGAGCAGAGATGATGGGTGCCTCTGGTGTCACAACTGGGAAGAAGGATTGGAGAGCTCTTGGAAAATGGTCTCCTTTTTTTGGTTAAAAATATTCAAGTGAGAGAGTGGGATGAGTGGATACCATGGGAAGCTTGAAGAGAAAGAAGAAGCTTTGGAATGGCTAGTATAGAGATTGGGACAGTGAATTTATTAGACAGGAATAAATTGGGTTGTTTTTGATTCACTGAGGATCCAGGTAAGATAAGTTTATAATTACCCCAGTTAGAACAAATCTTGTAATTATCTTTTGTTCTCTTCAGCTTCATGTAAACAAAAGAGGTAGATGGCAGGAGTAATTTAGGGTTGGGGTTTGGTAAACTGTGGTAGTACTGGTGGTAGGACAACAGGAAAAGTGATTTGAGCAAAGAAGATAATATAGAGTTGAATTAGTTGACTGAGGGGTTGAAAGAACAGGGAAGTATAGTCAGTGCTGAGATGAAGACTTGGGAAAGAAATGGAAAGAAGAGGAATCATAGTGAAGACAGAGAACTGGTTTAGAGGTCTTCAGGCATAGGGAATGATAGAACATTAAAGGGTTCTGATTAGGTAAATAAATTCAGAGTTCTTGAACAAGAAAGTGGAAGGATGTTACCATTTCTGCATAGTTAAAGTGGAGTGGAAGATCAGGTTATGGACAATGAATGGATTGAGGAACTGGGGAGTCAGGGAATTTGAAAGCCTATCAATAGGCACATCAAATCCTCTTCTTATGGGAGTAGAGAAGATATACTTTAAGCCAGGCACTGAAGTCATTGAGGAAGGAAGAGAATATTCGAGAAGTTGGTAAATAACACCATTGAGGGTAATTTTGTGTCATACATTTTATTCTGAATCTAAATGGAGGAGAGGTTTCTTAGTGAAGGTGGAATAGAGAGAGTCTAGAAGTAACAACGGTGAGAGAGGAGTATTCCAATTCTCTTTATAATCCATAATGATCAATAATGAGTCAGGGTATGAATGTAACTAGCCCTAGAAAGGGTGGCAATGGCCACTGTGGAAGCTGTGGTGCCAGGAGGGAGATATGTCTCAGTAAGGGCCAGAAGATGGAGGGACTGAGAAAACATATTTAAGATAATAGGAATTTGTAAATTATAGAGCAGGTCTTCCAAAGGGCCCAGTAGAAGAAGATAGACAGTGTCCTAGAGTGGAACAACAGGGAGCAAGGGTTAAGGTGGACAAGTGTAAAGAAGTGGAAAGTTAAGCATGGGGAATGGTGTAAACCTCAGGAGCAAATGCTTCAGAAACACTGGAGTGGGACCTATATAAAGGAATGGAAATATAATCATCAGCAATGAGTTTAGGCAAAGTATCTATGGTTGGGAAACAGTACTTACAGGAAGAAATATATTAGAGTATTCTAGGTTGTTTCTTGAGATTGGGCCTCCTGGTAGACAGAGATGCTGTGTCCTGTGGATTCCTGCCTCACTGAGAGCAGCTTGGAAGCTTGGTCAGGAGGAAAGTGTTCCTTGTTGTGCTAGAGAAGGCCCTGGGGTGTCAAAGATGGAAGACAACTTGCCCAAAGAGTTGAACATGGCTGAAAGACAACTGAAACACTCCCTACCCTCTCACTTTCCCTCCCTGTTGAGTTTGATGTATATTTGTGCCAAACTATTTGTGTCTGTTCAATCATCCTCTACGTCTTACAGATAAATGTGAGCTTCCTCTGATGCCTGCTTCCCTACTCATTCTTCTACACAACCCAATTATAGGAAATAACAAGTTCCACCTCTTTCTTCTTCATTTCTACAATAGTATATGTCTTTTACCCTCTATTTTCTTTCTGTACTTGAAAACTGCAGGACAGAACCAGTTCAGTCCTAGGTCTTCTGTTTTTTCTTATGTAATTTCAGACATACACCAGACATATGCCTTGAACATATTGAGGTCCTGAAGAAATATTTATTTCTTCTTTCTCTGTGAGGATCTCATTGCTATATCAGCATGAAATTCTTTCTAGTTATTCAAATACATTTACCTTTCACAATTTTTCTGGATCATTGTGTTTATATTTCAAAGTTACAACCCAATTCTTCTCATTTTGTGAGAAATTCTCAATGGTACTTTTCCCCATTAAACGTCTACTTTTCCACTATAGCACTGTACTCATGCAGGAGCTGAGAGCAGTATGGAAGTGCAGGTTAAGCAATTCTTTGTTGTAAAGCTAAATATTCTTCATTTTGGAATATTGCATTCAAAGATTTATCATTTGGAGAAGAAACTGCAAAGATTTATGGTATCATAACTATAGATACTTAGTACTGGAACTACTTTTTAGATGATTGCCCTATTTTTTTTTAATATATAGAAGCTTTGGATTTTGGTCAAGATTCATGATACTTTTCCTCGTCGGGTTTCTTTCAGGAGGTGATCAGCAGATTGTTTACTTTGCCTCTGGTTGTAGTAGATTTGAGTGATTTTTTACTTATGATCTCTTAAAATACAATGTTCATATTTTTTCCCAAAAGAGTTATGAATTTCAAGGAGTCCAGTGATTTTTAAATTATGTCTCCACAACTGGTAGAGCCATGTTTGCTTTTAAAAACTGGGAAAAATATTTAGCCTAATTCTTTCTGATGAAGGCCTCATTTACCAAATATATATGGACCTGAGTCAAATTCATAAGATTAAGAGCCATTCCCCAATGGATAAATAGTCAAAGGATGTGAATACACAGTTTTCAAAAGAAGCAATGAAAGCTATCAATAGTCATATAAAATGCTCTAAATTTCTATTGTTTAGCAAAAAGCAGATGAAAGGAATTTTGAGGTTCCACCTCTTGCCATCAGACTGGCTAACCCCAAAATAAAGAAAAAGTGACAAATTTTGTAGGAGGGGAGAATGGTAAAATAGGTGGATTAATGCACTGCTGATGGATTAGTGAACTGGTCTATCCATTCTTTTTTTTCTAATTAAACAAATACTTTATTAACTTCTGGTTTATGTCATTCATTTCCACCAGATTATGAGTTACATTTTCCCCCCATTTTTCCCTACCCACCACCCCAGAATAGCAGTCCCCCTAGATATCCCCTCATCCAATCTGCTCTCTCCCATATTTTCTCCCATACCCCCTTCGACTTTGCCATTAGGACAAGGTGGATCTCTGGGCCCCAATGCCTGGACATCTTATGAAACATTTAATTTTAAAACTTTTTGAATTTCAGATCCATTCCCTTCCTCCCTTGTCACCCACTCCCTCTGAGAAGATAAGCAATTCAGTATGTGTTGTACATCTATAGCTATGCAAAACATTACCATAGTAGATATATTGTAAAAGACTGCTTATATTTCCCTCCCACCCGTCTCACTTCCCACCTGGTCCATTCCCTACTTTGATCCTGTCCCTCTTTGATAGTGGGTACTTCCAATCTCCCCTCCCCCCCATAATGCCTTCCCCTCCATCATCCCCCTTCTCATGCTCCTTTCCCCTACTCAGGAGAGTGAGTGAGGGTAAGATATTCCATTTAGTATGTATGTGGTTCTCTCCTTGAGCCAACTTCAGTGAGAATATGCTTTTGCCTTTTTGCCTTCCTGTTCTTCCCGTCCCCTGCAACTACTTCCCCTTGCCTCTTCTACATGAGATAGTTTACCCTACCCTATCTCTCTCCATCTCCTCTTGCCACTTTCCTCTCTCACCTCTTGACTTCACACCCCTTAAGAATCATCCTTTCCTTGGGGCGGATAGGTGGCCCATCGAGCAGAGCGCTGGGCCTGGACTCAGAAGGACCCGAGCTCGGACACAGCCCCAGACACCCAACACACAAACAAAAACCCAGCCTCGTGACCCCGGGCAAGTCACCCAACCCCAATTGCCCTCCAAAAAAAAAGAAAAAGAATCATCCGTTCCCATCAAATTCAACCTGTGCCCTCTATCCATGTATACCTCTGAACATATGCCATGTACCCGTCTTCAATTATTTTCGTAATGAGAAAGGTTTCATCAAACAGAGTTATTGTTTATCCATGTAGGAATGTAAATAGTGCCACTTTGATAAGTTCCTTTTGATTTCTTTTCCTTGATTACCTTTTCAAGCATCTCTTGCTTCTTGCATCTGAATTTCAAATTTTCTATTCAACTCTGGTTTTTTCATCAAGAATGCTTGAAAGTCCTCTATTCCACTGAATGACCATATTTTCTCCTGAAACAAGATACTCAGTTTTGCTGGGTAGGTGACCCTTGGCTTCAATCCCAGCTCTTTTGCCCTCTGGAATATCATATTCCATGCCCTTCGATCCCTCAGTGTAGAAGCTGCCAGGTCCTGGGCTATTCTGATTGTGTTTCCACAATATTGAAATTGTTTCTTCCTGGCTGCTTGGAGTATTTTCTCCTTGATCTGGGGATTCTGGAACATGGCTATAATATTCCTGGGAGTTTTCTTTTTGGGATCTTTTTCAGGAGGTGATCTGTGGATTCTTTCAACCTCTATTTTGCCCTCTGGATCTAAAACATCAGGGCAGTTTTCCTTGAGAATTTCTTGAAGGGTGATTTCTAGGTTCTTTCTTTGATCATGGCTTTCAGGTAGCCCAATAATTTTTAAATTGTCTCTCCTGGATCTATTTTCCAGGTCAGTGGTTTTTCCCATGAGATATTTCACATTGCCGTCTAATCTTTCATTTGTTTGGATCTGCTTAACAGCATCTTGATTTCTCAGAAAGTCATTAGCTTCCATTTGCTCCAGTCTAACTCTGAAGGAATGAATTTCCTCAGTGAACTTTTGAGATTCTTTTTCCATCTGGCAAATTCGACTTTTTAAGGCATTCTTCTCCTCATTGCCCTTTTGGGCCTCCTTTGCCATTTGAGTTAGTCTATTTTTTAAGGTGTTGTTTTCCTCAGTCAGGCTGTTGACCCTCATTTCATACTTTTCCTGCATCCTTCTCATTTCTCTTCCAATTTTTCCTCCACTTCTCTTATTTGATTTTTAAAGTCCTTCTTAAGGTCCTCTATGGCCTGCAACCCGCTCATGTTTTCCCCTGGGGCTTTTGGAGCAGGACTTCTGACCTCACAGTCCTTTTCCCGCTCTATGCCCCCAAAATAGGAGTCTAGGGTTGCATTTTTCTGTTTCCTTTGCCTTGGCATGTTGCCACTTAATTGCTTGACTTTTGGGCTTGTTGCCACACTATGGCTTTAAGGCCAGCTAGAGGAATTTTCGTCCCGAACGTGTGGGGGGCAACTTCCGTTTCTGGCAAGCTGTAAACCCACCCACGACTTCCCCCCTAGATCACAATCCAGATCCAGGGAGGTTAAAGCAAGAGCGATTACCCCCCAAGACTGATCGTTGGATCTCCCTATGATTTGGAGGCTGGGAGCGGGAGCTGCCTCTGAAAACTGCAAAATAGCGTGTCTCCTCAGCTCCTTCTAGCCCCCAGGGGAGGGAGCCGACGCATTCCCTAAATACCAGTCCCAAAGTCCATAGGACACCAACCTCTTACTTTGTCCTACGCATGTCTATGTTGATAATTCTGGAGTCGCCACAGCTGCTGGTGTTCTGGGGTTCCTCCAGCTGGCTGCTGGCCCTGCCGCCCTGGGGCTAAAACCTCGGCTCACATGGACCTGGGCTCGGCTCGGCTCGGCTCCCTGAACTCATCGAGCTCCACGCTGCCAGGTCCCAGACCGCTGGGCTGGTCCTTACTGCAGGGCTGCTGGGCAGTCCTCAGCGGGAGGTTAGCTTCTCTGTGTCGTTCTGTGGGTGCTGGGGCTCCAGAAGTTCTTCAGAGTCCCCTTTTACATAGTTTGGGGGGAATCTGGGGGCAGAGTGGCTTGGAGGAGCTGTTTCTACTCCGCCATCTTGACTCCACCCCCCACCCCCCCCGACTTAGTCTATTTTTTAAGGTGTTGTTTTCCTCAGTCAGGCTTTTGACTCTCATTTCATGCTTTTCCTGCATCCTTCTCATTTCTCTTCGCAATTTTTCCTCCACTTCTCTTGTTTCATTTTTAAAATCCTTCTTAAGGTCCTCTTTGGCCTGTAACCTGCTAATATTTTCATTTGGGGCTTTTGGAGCAGGATTTTTGACCTCACAGTCCTCCTCCTGTTCCATGCTTTGATCCTCTTTGCCCCCAAAATAGGAGTCTAATGTTGAATTTTTCTCTTTATTTTGTTTCCTTTGCCTAGGCATGTTGCCACTCACTTACTTGACTTTTGGGCTTGTTGCCACAGTAGGACTCTGCTACCAGACAAGGGAGCTTCCCTCCCAAATGTTGGGGTCCTCACAACTTCCAGAAGTATTAGCTGGGGGGTCTATGTGAAGCCTCCACATTCTCTGGCAAGCTGATTACCTACCCCAGGACCTCCACCCCAGACACATTCCAGATCCAGGGAGGTTAAAGCAAGAGTGATTACCCCCCCCCCCCCAAGACTGATTGATGGATGTCCCTATAGCTCGAAGGCCAGGAGCTGAAGCTGCCACTGAAGCTGTGAAATGGCCTCTGTGCCGAGTCCCCTCAGCCATTGCTTGCCCTCAGGGGAAGAAGCTGATGTGTTCCCCAAATACTGGTCCCAAAGTCTATAGGACATTAACCTATCACTTTGTCCTAGGCATATCTGTGTTGATAATTCTGGAATCACCACAGCTGCTGGTGTTCTGGGGTCCCTCCAGCAGGCTGCTGGCCTGGCTTCCCTGGGGCTAAAACCCCGGCTCACAAGGGCCTGGGCTGGGCTCCCAGAGTGATGCGCTGCCTTCTCCCTGCAGGGCTGCTGGGCTGTCCTCAGAGGGAGGTTAGCTTCCCTGTGTCGTTCTGTGGGTGCTGGAGCTCCAGAAGTTGTTCAGAGTCCTCCTTTTACATGGTTTGGAAGTGGTCTGGGGGGAGAGCACCTTGGTAGTGCTTTTTATACTCTGACATCTTGGCCTTGCCCCCCAAAGGTCTCATTTCTCAAATATGTAGGGAACCGAGCCACATCAATGAGCCTAAAAGCAATTCCCTAACTGATAAATGGTTAAAGGATGTGAACAGGAAATTTTCAGGAGAAGAAATTAAAGTTAACAATAATCAGGTTAAAAATTGCTCTAAATCACTGTGAATTAGGAAAATGTAAAAACAAATCTGAGATACCACATCATACCTACTAGACCAGCTAACAAAAGAATAAAGAAAAATGACAAATGCTGCAGGGGGTATGAACAAAAAAAGTATATTAATGCCCTGTCATGGAGTTGTGAACTGGTCCAACCATTCTGGAGAAATATTTGGAACTCTGCCCAAAGGACTACGAAACTGTGCCTCCCCTTTGAACCACTACTAGTTCAATCTGCAAAAGAGGTCAAAGAAAAGGGAGCACAATTCACATACACAAGAATATTTATAGTAGTTCTTTTTGTGGTGGCCATTTAAGATCTACTTCCATTTCTATTTGTTATTCCTTGGGTTTTCTGCAAGAACTTGGTCTGTGTTGGGATATTTGGGAATAGTAAGCATCAAAATGATCAATATTGCCCTAAGAACTTTTTTCATCTGTTGTTTATTATCTGAAACCCTACATTGTGAGTTGAAAGTAGATGATTTCAAGATGCTGGTAGATACAAAATTTTCAAGGCATTTTGTACTGAGGTAACATTGAGGCCTTTTGCTCTCTGGTAAAATAGCACATTGTGTGAAAATGGCAACTTTTTCCTTGGTCACAATGGTTCATCTGCCCAGAGGTCTACTTGGCAGAAAGGGCTGTTGGATTCCCACAGATGCTCCTTGAGACCATGCTTAGTTTTCTCCCATAAATTCCAGGAAAGGATTGCTGATTCAAACTACTACCATTTAAAAAACAAACAGATTTGTTATAATGAAACTCCATAAAAAATAGAATGTGATCTCCGCCCCCCCCCAAAGTGTATACTGAATGTGTAGTGTGCCACTGTAATCAAATTTCAACTCAATCAACCAATCAACCAATCTTCATTTCTTAAGCAAACTTTCTAACTCTAGAAATGGAGTCAAACAGTCAGTGATATAACATTTTTTAAACATCTGCTTTGTTTCAGGCACTATGTCAACCTCTGGAGATACAAAGAAAGGCAAAAAGTCACCAAAAAATTTAATAGTTTCTGATTTCAAAGAACTTACAATCTATCAGTGGAACCAGGATATATACATACTATATTTTTCAGACCTGCAATTTCATCCGTGTCTGCCCATGGAGATTACCAGTTTCTATCAGTTGCACTTCTGGATATTTATTTGTATAACTTACAGGTTAACGTTTTTGTCCATGGTCACAAAAGTGGAACTGGAATCTGGGTGTTCCTGCCTCCAGGATGACCCTTTTCCTATGGGGCTATGTTCAAACAGGCATCTGAATATATAGAAATCCCTACTCATGATACGTTATTTCAACCTTAAACCCCAGTTCTAAAATGCTGTCTCTACTTCTTCAACCAAACTTCACATCTTTTCCTCGTGTTATTCCTATCTACTTGATGAATCATAACTGAAAAATGGAAATAAGAACCAGAGAAATTCAATACACTGTGAACTGAATTTATTGTGTGGAGAATGTAAAGGAAAGCATTATTTCTCTGCAAGAATGATTCACATAAATCTAATGCTCAATAATTGAGGCTAATAAGTAGGCAGATGGAGAGAGTCACAAATTTGTGGATTTGTAGATTCATAGACAGATAGTCAGTCTCCCAGGCAAATCTAGAAGTAAGCAAAAAAAATGTTGCTTTGGTTAGGTTTTATTCCATGATGCTGTTTTGGGGGGTAATCTGTTCCTGTTATCATTTCTACAAGTAGTTAAAGCTATTCAGGGGCAAACTCCATGGCGATTTTTATATTTGATTTTATGTTTTGAATTTTATATCTGATGCTGGACAAAATAGAGAGCATCTCAAAATTATGGGGAGAGGACAAGGAATAGAATAAGCACCATGGTCACCATAAGTCAGACTTTAGGAATATCCCTTTGGTAACTCAATGGAGGATGAACTCAGCAAAAGCTTCTACAGGGAAGGAGGGATTCAGATTCTGGGTGGTCCCAGTCATTCAGCTATTGAGGGGGCACATCTGAAGTTCAAGCAGAAGTTTTAACAGCAAAATTCAGTATTTTTTCCACCACACCATCCACCATGATTTCAGCAAACGCAACTTATCTTTACCTGTGATTATTGAGGTCCTTCTTGTGGTGCGTTCTGGGCATTTGAAGGATATGGAAAATTTTGATAAGGTAGAGGATTTTCAGGATATCCTCTATTAGGATTATATCCACTATTTGCAGGATAAGGAAAATATCCAGGATTTACAGGATAAGGAAAATTTCCATAATATGGAGGATATGGAGGATATGGAGCCCTCGGACCAAATGGTCTATAAAATGGCAGCTAAAAGAAAAAGAAAATAGCTAACATAAGGTTTGGCCATTCTGGTTCATTCATACATTTGCTAATTTCTTAGTATCCTTGGTAACACTGAAAACAGATGTAATAGAAATGTGACAGGATTGGTATAGCTGCTCTGCCAGGAGAGACCTCTTTCAATCACCTGACTCACCCGTCTGAGCTCCAGAGCAGACCTGACTTACACGTGTATTTGTTTTCATTGATACACTTCCAGAAAATCTCTCCATGAACTAAACTGAGGGCACTCACCAATTCTGCAAATTGACTTTTTTAATAAACTAGAGAAGCCTCACTCCCAAATACCAGCTATTTATTTCATAGTTCCTGATTTAAAAAAAAACAAAAACTTAGTTGTCTTCTCCATATTTTCTCACAGATGAAAAAAGAAACAATAAACCCTATACTTTCCCTGATTCCACAGCCAGAAGAGAATCAGAGGGCAGTCACTAATGTAACTATTGGCGTCTCAGGAATTAAATATCTCTAGGATTAAAGGACCTGGCTTCAAATCCTGCCTGTAATACCCACTGCTTGTGTGACCTTGGGCAAGTCATTTTATCTTGCTGGGCCTCAGTTTCCTCTTTTGTAAAATGGAGGGGTTACATGAGATGTTTATAGATGAATCTATGCCAAGAGATTCCTAGGCTGAGTGAGATGGGACCTTATAGATCAGGTCCATCATCACTGAAACTTAGAATCGGGAAAGTGAAGTGCCTGTTCAGTGTCACTGAGGTAATAGGCAGCAGATGGAAGCCGAATGACTGAGATAGAATGATGACAGTGATTGGGGATGGAAATCCTCACTGATGTGAACTGAAACCCTCCTTTAAGATCAGTTTCAAAGCATCTAGTAAATCTATTCCCACTTGTAGAGCATTGACCCAAAATTCCATCTAAATGACAGAAAGAATTCATGAAAGAATTGTTTTCAAGATAAAATCATCCTATTTTGTGGACAGAACTCTTTATGCTCCAGTTAGCTATCCCTGGTATTTTATAGCAATCTAATAGCTAAGAGTGTTTTGAGAAAATGTATTTGCCTCAGATTCCTCAGATATAGTCAAGAGTCAATGAAAGGGAGAACTGAGCCACCTTATAGAATACATGGTTAAAAAAACCCCTTTTTGCTTAGTGACATGGGCACCATCCAGCCTGTATATATGCACAATTCTGTTTAGCCCCCAAAATAAGACCAAAAATCAGTTTTGGGGCCAGAAGCTTGTAGACAGTATCATAACCAGATCAGATACCTGTAAGTTGAGGAGACAAGACATCTCCTCACTTTTGAAATGCAAACCAAACCAAATCAAGTCATTTCAGACAATATTTGTTAAGATCTTCCTTTGTGCAAAGGTCCTGGCTATGTAAATATGAGTCACTTAGGATGCCATGAATGAGCAGAGAATCCTAAAGCATCCAGTAAGCCCAGCCAACACCTCTGAAGTCTCCTGTGCTTGGAATGAGCTAGTGAAATCTTACAGACTCATTGGCAAAGTGATGTAAAATTTAGGGAAGCAGGGAGCCGAGACTGAATACGGATGTCAATACTTGCAATAAACATTTCACCTGATTTAACATGGTTATTGCAATGTAGCAATTTTCTTGCAATCAATGAATTCCAGAAAATAAATGTTTACAAAAATTTTTGTACTCATTGCCTGGAAACCATTAGTTTAATGACTATCTCACTCTTAAGGAATGGAAGGAACATCTATTTCTGCTTCATTTAAATCATTATTTAATCAAGAATGATGAGTGACTAGATATTTTGGAGGAAAAGATTAAAGATAAAGGGAAGAAAATAGACCAATAAATTGCAATATGTTAAATCTAATACATTACCTGTTAAATGCAATAAATTATAATCTTACCCTACGACGATATCCGTAGTCTTTCTGTTCAAATAAAGAAAAATATTTTTAAGGATACATATTACTAAATATTAAGCTACTTTGCATTAATTCAGAAATGTCTTACCTCTTCAGATGAACTGTCTGCTCTCTTTGGAAAAGAAAAAACAACAGACTCAGTTACATGTCATGTGTTGGAGGAAAATACCCCAAACCCAAGCAGTGAAATGAGTCAACTCTCTGGGATACGGAATGAATTACCATTCCACTGAGGGAAGCACAGAATTTCGTCCAAATAACTAGATAAACATTCACTGTCTTCGTTTTTGTTTAGATCTTGTCAAGAAAAGACTGTGAGTATAAAAGAATTACTAAACTGAGTCTATAGCCAACTAGGAATTTTCCTAGGTTCTTCAGAGATCAATACAGATAATAAAACAAACTAAATAAAAGGTATTAATTTGGAGACATGGGAATGCAAAGTCTCCAGATGATAAAGGACCATAGAAAGAGGTATTGATCGCTCCCAACACCAGCCCCTTCTCCATTTCCCCAAGTACTTACGGCCAGGACAGCCAGAAGAGCCATAAGAAAAGCTAGAAGGTAGAACTTCATTGTTCTTGGCTCCTGTGGAATAGAGAGGAGAGAAATCCCTGCTGCCTTTGGTCTGTTTTCTGATTTGTGTCATATTTGTCTTTTCAATAAAGAAGAATCTTAGGCAAATGAATTACCCCCATTTCTATGGCGCTGTTGAGTTTTTTTTTAATCATGACTCAAATTGATTTGTTATATTCCTTACTGTATGGATCTTAGTTGGGGAAAGGTTTTGATGGGCAATAGAGAAGAGAGCCTAGTGTGGGCAAAGAAGACTTAGGAGAGGAGAGAGCTTGCTTTAGCAAGTCAAGGAGAGCAATGAATAAGGGCACTAAGTACCTGAAGGAATCGTTGTTGTTTTCATTGTTCAGTCATATCCAACCCTTCATTTCCCCATTTGGGTTTTTCTTAGCTAAGACACTGCAATGGTTTGCCTTTTTCTTCTCCAGCTCATTTGACAGATGAGGAAACTGAGGCAAACGGGGTTAAGTGACTTGCCCAGGGTCATACAGGTAGTAAGTGCCTAAGTCAAGATTTGACTCATGAAGAGGAGTCTTCCTGACTCCTTGCCTGGTACTCAATCCACTACACCACACAGCTCTCCTAGGGACATATAGCCACTCCATGCTCTGACACGTGCTGGCTGTCTGACCTAGAGCACGTCACCTAATCCCTCACTTTTATAGGTCAGCGTTTCTGAAGATCCTCTAAGGAGCTTTTGTTTATACGAGCTATGTGTGTACACATACCCCCACACATTTATACTGTAAACCTCCACAGAGTTTGTTCTAAGAAACACAAATGAAATTAGGTTGTGTCCATCTTTTTAACTTCTCTCAAACTGGCAACACGCCTGCATTGCATGGCAGTTATGGTCCAGAACAGGGTCCCCCTAAGGGGGAGACATTGAGTTTTAATTTCAAGAACCGATGAACAAATGTTACTGTTTTCACTTGACAGATGATAGAACCAAGTTTCAGAAACTCAGGTGATTTGTTCCTGTGTAGCAGTGATTGTCAGAGCCAGAATTTGGATGCAGGACATCAAATCAACAAATTTATTGCACACGGCATGAAATCTCTCTCTCTCCCTCACTATTTCTCTCATCATACATATATATGTATTAGATATATATTCATATATATGTATAAAATACATATATATGCATATAGATTTCATGAAGTTTGAGAAAAAAATTTTTTAAAGGTTTTATTTTTGGTTTCAAATGCTTTCCTTACCCCTCATCCAGTCACTTACTTCAGAAGGAGAGAAATTAATGATCGTGACAAATATTTGGAATAAATTCCTTTAAGAGTAGGGAGAGTGGGAGGCAGAGAGGGGGGTGAGAGAGGGAGGTCATAGGAGAAGAGGGGAAATGAAAAAAGGTAAGAAAGAAGTAATAAAAAAAGGGAAGACAGGAAGGAAGGGAGAAATCAAGGAGCTAGGGAAGAAGAAGGCAGAGACAGAAACATTTTTATTTCTGTTTAATGACCCTTAGTTTTTATGACCACATGTCTATATCAATCATCCCTAATCACCCGATATTTCAGAGAGGGAACCCAGGAAACACTAAAGTATCCAGATTGTCCGACTTGTTCCATTAAGACTCAGAGGAATATTTCTCTGTCTCCAGTGAATTCTGTGCTCAGGAGTCTTAGGTGACAATAACAGCTAATGTTTATATGGGAAAAGAAAAGAACCATGTCTTCAAGGTCTCCCTGAAATAGAGTCCTTCCTGAGGTAGAAATTCTGCCAATGCACTTTCTCTGCAACTCAGAGCCTTAGAAAGTTGCCTGGGTCCCTGAGAGGTTAAGAGATTTCCCAGGGTCACAGAAACAGGGTGAATGAGTCAGATTAGACTCCCTGCCTCTGAGACCAGCTCTTAACTCCTCCTGCCTTGGCTTTCTCTATCTCACATGCCTCTAGTGCTTTGGAGTTAGTAAGGTCCTTTACATGAATTGTCTCCTTTCATTCTTACACCTCAGTTTTACAAAGTAAATGCTTCAATGTATAATTTATAGATGAGGGAAATGAGTTACAGACAAACACATTTTGCATATGTCTAGGTGAGGACTTCAGACTTAGAGTATCATACCAACAACCCACATTTACAGAGGACCTTACATTTTAAAAAACCTTTCTGACATCTACTGAGACAGTCAAGAGGCACAGTGGAGAGGGAGCTGAATTTGCAGTCAGGAAAATCTGTGTTCTTTGGACAATCATTAGGTTTGTGATTCTGGGCAAGTCATTTGATCTTTGCCTCCCTCATTTTCCCTTCTTTGTAATTAGGATAATATCTGCACCTCCCTCCTAGGGCTGTTATAAGGATGAAATGAGATATTCCTAGAGAGCCTTGCATAGAACCTTGCATATAATGCAAATGCAATATAAATACTGGCTGTTGTTTGATATTCACAAAACGGGAAAAGGACAAATATTAATGCCCAAGATTTGGAATTATGGGAACTGCATTATAAGGAACACCTCTCATAGTAAATGACTGAGTCTGGACTCAACCAGGGCTTTTATGACCATGTAAATCAATCAGTCAAGAAGCATCTCTCAAGATCTCACTTCAGGCAAGGCATAGTACTGATGCTAAGTGCAACAAAACCATCAACTAAACGGTCCTTTACGTCAAAGAGAGTACATTCTATCAATATGAATAACATATGCACACATGTTCCAAATGACATAAAAGCTTCATTCAAGCTATAAACTAGTGAAAAAGTGTATAAAAAAGAAACAAAAGTGGGGTGGCTAGGTGGTACAGTGAGTAGAGCACTAGCCCTGGAGTCAGGAGTACCTGAGTTCAAATCTAACCTCAGAAACTTAACACTTACTATCTGTGTGACCTTGGGAAAGTCACTTAACCCCAATTGCCCTGCCCAATACCCTCCAAAGAGAAACCAAAAGATATTTTCTTTGTGGAGCTGGGGCTAGATCTTGGTGGACTGTGAAAAGTCTGAGCATTGGAGAAGAAAATTGAAAGATTTTAAGCAGAGGAAATAAGGAGGAAATACATTTCAGTCTTGACGACTTGTGCAAAACCGTGGAGAAGAGAGATGGATATAGAATGTTGTAAAAAGGACAGCAAGAAGGCCAGTTTGGCTAGACTGGATTTTCTACATGAAAGTGAGCAAAGAAATTAAGGTCTGATCTGGTTGTGAACTTAAGGACCAGAAGAGTGTCCTGGTCAGAGCTGTGCCCGAGGAATATCCCCTGGTTAGCTATAGGGAGGATGGATGGGAGAAGGAATAGTCCAGAGGTAGGGAGATCAATAAGGAGGCTACTGTGGTCATTCAGCTGAGAGGTGAGGAGGCCTTGACCTCCTGAGAAAGGGATGAATGTGGGAGATGTGGCAGACAAATCTGGTCAATGAATGGATATTTGGAGAGAGGGAGTAGTTATGGGTGAGGATGAATTTCTACATTGGTGTCACTGGCAGGAAGGGGCTCGACTGGGATAATTTTTATAAAGTGCATAGCATAGAAGGTGGCTAGGTGAATACAGCACCAACCCTGGAGTCAGGGGCACCTGAGTTCAAATCCGGCCTCAGACACTTATCACTTACTAGCTGTGTGACCTTCGGCAAGTCACTTAATCCCAATTGCCCCATCTTCCCCCCTGCAAAAAGCAAAAACAAACAAACAAATAAACAAAAACAGTCCATAGCACAGTGACTGACTCACAGCAGGTACTTAATAAATTCTCATTTCTTTCCTTCTGCCTCTGAAAACTACAAAATGTCGAGTCTCCTCAGCGGCTTCTAGCCCCCAGGGGAGGGAGCTGACGCATTCCCCCAAATACAGGTCCCAAAGTCCATAGGACACTAACCTCTTACTTTGTCCTAGGCATGTCTATGTTGATAATTCTGGAGTCGCCACAGCTACTGTTGTTCTGGGGTCCCTCCAGACAGCTGCTGGCCAGGCCACCCTGGGGCTAAAACCCCGGCTCACATGGGCCTGGGGTCAGCTCCCAGAGCACTGCACTTCATGCTCTCAGAGCACTGCACTGGCCGCTCCCTGCATGGCTGCTGGGCTGTCCTCAGCAGGAGGTTAGCTTCTCTGTGTCATTCCGTGGGTGCTGGGGCTCCAGAAGTTGTTCAGATTCCCCTTTTACATTGTTTGGAGGTGGTGTCGGGCAGAGCACCTTGGAAGTGCTGTTTCTACCCATGTAAATTTCCTTGAAATGGAAATTTATTGCTTTATATATATTGAATCCTGTCTTCTGTTCTGCTGTGTCTATGACGATGTTTTTTCTCTTCATTTTAAAATAAATTTTAAAACTGAAAAATATTATTCTGAAACAACAAGAACTAGCAGCTAATTAACTCAGCCAAATTGTAATTTTCCTAGAACAGAGACACTGTAGTGTAGTGAGTGCTGGGATGAAGACATGGGAAAGAAATGGAAGAAATAGAAATCACAGTGAAGACAAAGAATTGGTTTAGAGGCCTTAAGGCATAGGGAATAATAGAACATTAAAGGGTTCTGATTAGATAAATAAATTCAGGGTTCTTGAACAAGAAAGTGGAAGACTCAAGGATGTTACCATTTCTGTATAGCTAAAGTGGAGCAGAAGATCAGATCATGGACAATGAATGGATTAAGGAACTGGGGAAGTTAGGGAATTTGGAAGCCTATCAACGGGTATATCAAATCCTCTTATTATGGGAGTAGAGAAGAAATACTTTAAGCCAGGCACTGAAGTCATTGAGGAAGGAAGGAGAATATTCTGGAAGTTGGTAAATAACACCATCGAGGGTAATTTTGTGTGGCAGATTTGTCTTTGAACCTAAATGGAGAATAGGTTGCTTAGTGAATGTGGAATAGAGAGAGTCTAGAAGTAACAATGGTGAGAGAGGAGTATGCCAATTCTCTTCATAATTCATAATGAGTCAGGGTATGAATGTAACTAGCCCTAGAAAGGGTGGCAATGGCAACTGTGGAAGCTGTGGTGCCAGGAGGGAACTATGTCTCAGTAAGGGCCAGAAGATGGAGGGACTGAGAAAACATATTTGAGATAATAGGAATTTGTAAATTATGGAGCAGGCCTTCCAAAGGGCCCAGTAGAAGAAGATAGACAATGTCCTAGAGTGGGACAAGAGGGAACAAGGGTTAAGGTGGACAGGGATAAAGAAGTGGAAAGTTAAGCATGGGGAATGGTATCAACCTCAAGGTCAAAGGCTTCAGAAACACTGGAGTGGGACAAATGTGAAGGAATGGAAATATAACCATCAGCAATGAGTCTAGGCAAAGTATCTATGTTTGGGAAAACAGTACTTACAGGAAGAAATAGATTATTCTAGGTTGTTTCTTGAGATTGGGCCTCCTGGTAGACAGACATTCCATGTCCTGTGAGACCCCAGGGTTCCTGCCTCACAACAGGCATGACCTGAAAGCAGTATGAAAGCCTGGTCAATAGGCAAGGATGCCTTGTTGTTCTAGAGAAAGCCCTGGGGAGGGGAAGATGGAAGACAACTTGCTAAAAAGGTTAACATGGCTGAAGGAGAACTGAGCCACTCCCTTCACCTTCACTTTCCCTCCCTGTTGTATTTGATTTATATTTCTGCCAAACTATTTGTATGTATTCAATTATCCTCTGCCTCTTTCAGATAAATGTGAGCTTCCTCTGATGTCTGCTTCCCTACTCATTCTTCCACACAACCCAACTGTAGGAAATAATGAGTTCTACCTCTTTCTTCTTCATTTCTACAATAGGATATGTCTTTTGCCCTCTGTTTTCTTTCTGTACTTAAAAACTGCAGGACAGAACCAGTTCAGTCCTAGGGCCTCCGTTATTTCTTATGTAATTCCAGACATATACCAGATGTATACCTTGAAAATATCAAGGTTCTGAAGAAATATTGGTTTCTTCTCTCCCTGTGAGGATCTCAATACTATTATCATCATTAAGTTCCTTCTAGTTGTTCAAATACATTTAAAACAAATTTTTGGTGTTTATTATTTTGTTTACTTTTAGTTTACAAGATTCAGATCCACAATTCTTTGAGTTTCAAATATTCCCCCCTTCCTCCCCTCCCCCCCATGTGGGAATACAATCAAGTATAGGATCTGCAAATACTTTCACATTAAACATTATTCAGGTTATAAAGAAGGATTGTACCAGATGGAATGAACAATAGGAAAGAGGAAACAAAACCAAACGAGAAAAAGAGAGAGAGAGAGAGAGAGAGAGAGCAGGTAGCTTGCTTCAATCTGCATTCAATTCTTTTTGGTTCTTTCTCTGAATGTAGACATCTCTCTCCATCATGAGTCTTTTGGAGTTTACTTATAGCCCTGCATTTCTGAGAAGAGACCAGTCCATCAAAGTTGGTCATCACACATATGTTGTATCTGTAATTGTGTACAAATTTCTCCTGGTTCTGCTCTTCTCACTCAGCATCAGTTCATATAAGCCTCTCCAGGTAAATATGAAGTCTATCTGCTCCTCGTTTCTTATAGTACAATAGTATTCCATTACATTCACATACCACAACTGTTCAAATACACTTACCTTTCACAGTTTCTCTGGATCTTTGCATTTATATTTCAAAGTTACAACTCTACTCTGGTCATTTTGTGAGAAACTGTCAATGTCCCTTTTCCCTGTTGAAGGTCTACTTTTCCACTGTAGCATTGTATTCACTTCAGGTTAACAATTCTTTGTTGTTAACCTACATATTCTTCATTTTGGAATATGGCATTCAAAGAGTTCTCATTTGGAGAAGAAGCTGCAAAGTTTTGTGTGATCCTAACTATAGATATTTAGTACTGGAACTTCTTTTTAGATGATTGCCCTATTTTTTAATATATGAAAGCTTTGGATTTTGGTTAAGATTCATGATACTTTTCCTTGTAGGGTTTCTTTCAGGAGGTGATCAGTAGGTTGTTCACTTTGCCTCTGGTTGTAGTAGATTTGAGTGATTTTTACCTATGATCCGTTGAAATACAATGTTCATATTTTTTTCCAAAAAGAGTCATGAATTTCAAGAAGTCTAGTGATTTTTAAATTATGCCTCCACAACTGGTAGAGCCATGTTAGCTTTAAAAAACTGGGGAAAAATTTAGCTTAATTCTTTCTGATAAAGGCCTCATTTACCAAATATATATGGACCTGTGTCAAATTCCTAAGATTAAGAGCCATTCCCCAACTGATAAATGGTCAAAGGATATGAATGGACAGTTTTCAGAAGAGAAAATTAAAGCTATTAATAGTCATATAAAATGCTATAAATTTCTATTGTTCAGGAAAAAGGAAATTAAAAGAACTTGGAAGTCCCACCTCTTGCCCATTGTACTGGATAACCCCAAAATAAAGAAAAATGACAAATGGTGGAGGGGGCGGTGATGGGACAAATAAGTGTATTAGTTCACTGCTGGTGGATAAGTGAACTGGTCCATCCATTCTGGAAAACTATTTGTAACTCTGCCCAAAAGACAGTAAGATTCTGCATTCCTTTTGACCCCCTACTAGGTCTATATCAGAAAGTAATAAAAAAAGGCACAGAGCCATCATATACAGAAGAATATTTATAGCAGCTCTTTTTTTGGTGATAATTTCTGATTTTCTTCCCTTACCATTGGCTATTCCGTGGTTTTTCTGCAAGAATTTGGTCTGTGGTTGGATTATGTGGGAATATTAAATATCACCAATTATCAGTTTTGTCCTAAGAACTTTTTTATTGTATTTATCTTATTATCTCATTCCTTAAACCATGAGCAGTAAGTAGATTGTTTGAAGAAGCTGTTGGACAAAATAATTTCAAGGCAATTTGTACAGAGGTGAAATTGAGGCCT
This sequence comes from Gymnobelideus leadbeateri, assembly GCA_011680675.1. NCBI lineage: Eukaryota > Metazoa > Chordata > Mammalia > Diprotodontia > Petauridae > Gymnobelideus > Gymnobelideus leadbeateri. The sequence goes on along the minus strand of WOXC01008437.1, from coordinate 138,571 downwards.
TCTGCTCTCTGTAAAAACGCCACATTATGTGGAAGTGTCAACTCTTTCACTGGACACAATGACTCATCTGCCCAGAGAACCACTTGATGCAGAGGAAAGGATTGTTGATTCAAACTACTACCATTTAAAATAAACAACAGATTGGTTATAATGGAACTCCAGAAAAATGGAATGTGATCTTTTTTCTCCTGAAAGAGCATATTGAATGGGAAGTATACCAATGAAATAAAGTTTCAACTCAAACAACCAATCTTCATTTATTAAGTGAAACTACACTACAGGCTTTCTAGGGTCTAGGAATGGATTCAGCAATGGAGCTTGCATTTATTAAGCATCTATGTTACAGTCACTGTTCCAAGCTCTGTAGATCCAAAGAAAAGTAAAAAAGGCATCAACAAAAATTAACTAGCATCTGCTCGAAAACAACCAACATTCTGTCAGAGAAACCAGCAGAAACATGTATTATATTTTGCAGACCAGAGGGTTTATCTCTGTGTTTACAAATGGTGATCACCATTTTCTGTTACTTACAATTCTGGATGGTTATTTGTAGTACTGACAAGTTACCTGCCTTGCCCATAGTCACAAAAATGGAAGTGAGAACCAGTTGACCCGGTTTCCAGCATTGCTCTTTTCCTAGGGTGCCATATTAAATATATAGAAATTGCTATGTATGATTTGTCACTTCAACCTGAAAGCCCAGTTCTAAAGACCATCTCTGCTTCTTAGACCAAGAAGCTTCACATCTTCTTTACCTTATGTTATTCTCATCTACTTGATGAATCAGAACTGAAGAATGGAAATTAGGACAAGAGAAATTTACGATATTGTGAGTTGAATTTATTATATGGAGAATGAAAAGGAGAGCATTAGTCTTTTGGAGGAATGATTCATGTTAAGATAGCAAGTTTGGAGCTACAGCTAATGCTCAGTTATACAGACTCATAACTAGGCAGATGGAGAGATGGACAGATTTGTAGATTTGTAGATTCTTCATACAGTCAGATTTGGGCCAGTCTTCCAGGAAAACCTAGGAGTAAACAGAAAGTAGTGCTTTAGGTTTTACTCCATTAAACTATTTTTGGTGTAATCTGTTCCCATTGTCAATGCTATTAGTCATTCAAATTGGTCAGAAGTAACCTCAGGGTATTACAGAAATAGATTTCTCATGGAATTATTATGTTGTTTTAGAATATGTTCGATAGAGACCTCTCTATTCTACCTGGTACCCAAACCATCCTTAAGTCCTTATGACCTCAGAATCCAGTCCAGGCTAAGTTAGTAGTATAGTCCAAAGCATTGTAAATAGGCATCTATTCAGAAAACTCCAAGGTTCTGGAAAGTGTGATTTTGCTTTGTATATCTCCCACTGATGTGATAAATAGACATTCCTGCGTTACTCCTCATTATAGGAGATGGGCACTAGAATGATCCTTGCTGTATTAACAATTTTCTCATCCAATCCCAATAAGAATTTGGCTCCCCAGTGGATTTTGGAAGCTGGTGTTGGTCAATTTTGTGAAAAAATTTTCTGCATAAACCAAACTCTTCTCCCCACCCCCACAACCCACTTTTCTCTCACTCTCGCTTTTTCCTGTTGTTTTCTGACAGGTTAATTGAGAGCCCTGTGGCAGCCATTAGTTTCCTGAGAAACCTTGAAGGAAATGTATGATCAGAAAAAACGTGGTCCAGCCATATAGTGAAGGAGAGTGATGATAATGGGTAGAGGAGCTGCTATATTGGTAACCAGAAAATGAAAAAAAAAAAGGGGCTTAAAGGAAGCCTCCATTATGCTGAATACATCCTCTAGGCGGGAAGGCACTGTCAGGAGCTGTGTAGGATCAGAGCACAGGGATGGGCTGCAATCTGCACATTTGAGGGGAATGCCCACATCAGTGAGATCATAGGTCCACAGAATTAAAAGGATATTACAAAATGTCCTGTTGAGAGGAAAGAAAGAATTTCTTCCCATGCCAGGTTAACTGACATCTCTAAGGGGCTCATTTGTGTACTCTTCAGGTTAAATCTGCTTCTCCTTGCACTGAGCCTGATCCAGATCCTGTCAAGTGGCAGCTGGGGAAGTGAGCACCCAATGAATGGCACCTGCCATTCCACTGGAAAGGACAAAACTGAGCTTCTCATGGGCCAAGTGCTTTAGCTTCCTTTTGCTAAAAATGGTTGGGGAAATTGATGAATGCATTGCCCAGGTGGGAGCTGAGCTAATGCTAGAATCATGAGGCTCTCTCCCCAGGGTCTTTCCAGCAAAATGGGTTCTGAGTCAAAAAAACAACAGCCATTTATGGATTCTCAGATTAGAATTCATTGGACAATGCAGCATGCTAGATCTCTCTCTTTGTCTTTCTGTGTCTCTGTCTCTCTGTCTCTGTCTCTTCTGAGCACCAGGAGCTGAGATTTTGCTCTTTTCTCATGACTGGCAAATACATTACATTTTTTGCTGCAGAAGTTGAAATCATCAACAGTTGAATTTTGAAAAAAACAAAAGGTTGGTATGGATATGGATCTTAGAGATGGTAGACTACCCTACCCTAGCCAGTGTTCGAATCTCTGAGGCTCCCATGGGACATAAGGAGAATCAAGACAACAAACATTTTTCAAGCATTCGCTATGCCCTAAAGTCTGTCCTAAGAGTCAGAGATAAAAGAAAGGGTGAGGGGACAAAATGGTACTGTGGGTGAGAAATAGCAGGAAGCCAATTCAACTGGATCAAGCATAGGCAGAGAGGAATAAAGTGTAAGGGAAGAGGAAAGTTAGGAAGGAGTTTATTCTGAAGGAATTTAAAAACCAAATAGAGAGTTTTATATTTGATCTTGCACATATTAGGGAACCTCTAGTATTTATGGGAGGAGGACTGAACAGCAACATGGTAACAAGTGAACTGAGGAATATTCCGTTGGTTGCTCAATGGAAAATGGATTCAGAACAATCTTCTGTAAGAAAGAAGATGAGTCATTAAGGTATTAAGGGGCTCATATGAAGTTCAACCAAGAGTTTTAACCATGAAATCCAGCATCCTTTCCACCACACCACCTGCCAAGCTTTCAGTAAGCACAATTTATCTTTACCTGAGATTATTGATGTCCTCCTTGCCTTGCCCTGGGTGAATGGTGGTTAGAGATTATTTACGATATGGAGGATATCCATCATGTGAAGGCTGTCCTCCATAAAATGACTTCTAAAAGAAAAAGTGAATAGCAGAGGTAAGGATGGGCACTCCTCATTTGTAACAAGGTAAACTTCTTAGGATCCATTATAACATTAAAATAATAGGCATATAATATCTAATTGGGTGGCTCCTTGATCATTGGCTAGAGTGCGGGGTCTGGAGTTAGAAACACTCATTTTCCTGATTTCACATCTGGCCTCAGACACTTACCATGGGCAAGCCACTTCACCCTGTTTGCCTCAGTTTCCTAATCTTTTAGATGAGCTAGAAGAGGAAGTGGCAAACCACTCTGACATCATTGCCAAGAAAACCCCAAATGGACTCAGGAAGTGTTGGAGAAAAATGAAATTACATAAGATCAACAATAACACCAACCACAAAATGTAACAGGATTAGTACAACTGCTCACCCACTACAGGGTTAGTGGGATCCCCAGACTCAATTGTATCATGTCAGCCTGAGCTCTAGAGCGGCCTCGAGATATGTACGTTTGTGTGCTCCTTTATACAGTTTCATGAAATCTCCCAATCCATTAAACTGAGAGGACTCATGAGTTCATCAAGATTACTTACATACTAAACCAAAAATCTTGTTTCCAAATAATCATTACCCTTTTCATAATGTTTCTTGATTAAAAAATCTTAGTTCCCTTCTCCATATTTTCTCACAGATGAGAAAAAAATCAAAGCCTATTATTTTCTCTGACTCCATTCTGAGAAAGATGGAAAAAAAAGACCACATATTTTCCTTCATCCCATAGGAAGAAGATAATCACAGACCACAGTTACTACTGTAACTTCTGGATTCTCTGTTCTTATACATGACATAGTAAAGGGAATTAAACACCTCTGTAATTAAAGGACCTTACTTAAAAATCCTGCCTCTAATAGTCACGACCTGTGTGACCTTGGCTGAGTCATTTAATCTCAGTGGTCCTCACTGTCCTTAGCTGTATAATGAAGAGGTTTGATGAGATGGTTTGTAAGGGTCCTTTCACTTCTAGATTTTCCCTCCCACCTTAATTTTGACTTTTTTTTAGTGAAAGGGGCCATCCCTTCACTCACTTCTTAAAGAGACCTATTCACTAAATGGGTATGTTACCTCACTCTCAGTGAGAACCTTGAAAGGCCTTAGCCCAAAAGGGCCAGGGTCTCCCATTGGATACTGGGTCATTTCCAGTCATCCTGATGAATATCAGGCCCCTGGACACAGATGGCTCTGGAAGAGAAAGTGAGGTTGGTTGCACAGCCCTCCCTCACTCAAATCTAAGTCAACTTCAAGTCATGTCATCATCTCCCTGATGCCATGGTCCTCTTCAAAAATGAAGGACAAACACAAAAGATTTCTGATACTGTGTAAGAACCACTGTGGCTTCTGAAGGATTGAGTTGAGAATCAAAGTTTCTGTATCAGACTACAGCAAGAGATTCCTGAGTGAGATGGGATCTTATAAATCTGCTCCAACATAAATAAAACTTGGAACAGGGAAAGTGAGGTGACTAGTTCAGTGTCACAGATTTAGTAAGCAGGAGATCTGAAACTGAATTATTGGAATAAGAATGAAGACAGAAAAATAAGATCTGAAAGCAGTCTTTAAAATCAGTTTCAAAGCATCCAATAGATTTATTTTCACGGTCAAAGGACATTGGCAGAGAAACCCATGTACATGACCTTGAAAATAAATAAAAAGTATTGTTTTCAATAAAGAAAAGTCAGTTTATTTTGTGGGCAGAACTGTTGATGTTTCAACTAGTTATCCCTAGTATTCTGTAGCAATCTAGTAGCTATGAGTGCTTGGAGAAAATGCCTTTGGCTCCAATGCCTCAGATATAGCCATGGGTAAATGAAAGGGAGAACTGAGGGACTTTACAGAAGACAAGGCAATAATGCACTGTTGTTTGGTGACATGGGCATCATCAAGGCCGAGAATTATCACAACTTTATTTGGTCACAAAAATGTGGTCTGATTTCAGTTTTGGGGGAAAAAAGCTAGTGAATATTAGTCACTTTTTCAAGTAGTTGGAATTCGAGGAGATAGGTCAACTCCTCACTCTCCAAAACCAACCCAAACCACTTTGAGTTATTTCAGGCAATATTTGTGAACCTATTTCTTTGTGCAAATCCCTCTGCATATAAATGTGAATAACTTAGGATTCCATGAATAACCTGAGAACCCTAAAATATCCACCAATCCAGAGAACATCTGTGATATCTTATAAGTAATAAATTAGTGAAATGCCACAGAATCAGTGGCAAAAGGATGTAAAATTTAGAGAAATAGGGAAAAGAAACTGAATATGGGCATTATTTCTTGCAGTAAACATTTTACCTTATTAAGCATGGTTATTGAAAAGTAACAATTCTATCCCAGTCAATGAACAGGAAAGACGAATATACACAGAGATTGTGTACTCATTGCTTTTAAACCCCTAGGAGTCTCACACTAAATGAATGGAACCAATGTCTTTTTTTTCTTTATCTAAATCCACATTTGCTCAGGAACACTGAGCAATGAGATATTTGTTGGTGGTGTAATTTTAAAGACAGGGAACATATTAATAAATGCAATATATTAAATTCAACATGTTATACAAAATGAAATATACTTTTACCTTGTATTTTGACTTATGGTGCTTCTGTTAAAAGAAAGGAAATTTTTTTAAAAAGAATGCCTATTACTGAATATTAAATAATTCATACTTTTTTTTGAAAAAATCTTACCCCTCCAGAATGATCAGCTCCCTTTGGAAAAGAAAAAATATCAATAAAATCAGTTATATGACATATTAGACAAAGAACCAAAAAAACCCAAGCAGTGGATTGAGTTAACTCTCAGGTTATGGAATGAATTACCCTTACACTGAGGGAAGAGCAGGATTTTGCCCCCAATAGCCAGAAAAACATTCAATATCTTCACTTTTATTTTGGGAAATGTAGATCCTGTCCCTTGTAGAGTAGGAAAAAGCTGTGCATACAAAATGAAGAGTTACTTAGCTGAGGCTGCAGTCATAAGGGATTTTTCTAGATTCTTCAGAGATCAATACAGATAGTAAAAAGAACAACAACAAATTAAACTATACTAATCCATATACATAGCGATGCAAATACAAGGCCAAGTCCACAGATCCTAAAGGAACATTGTTGGAAAGAGGGATTGATCACTCCCAATACCAGCTCCTTTTCCATTTCCCCAAGTACTTACAGCCAGGACAGCCAGAAGAGCCACAAGAAAAGGTAGAAAATAGAGCTTCATGGTTCTAGGTTCCTGTGAATAGAGAGGAGAGAAATCCCTGCTGCCTTTGGTCTGTTTTTTGCTTTGTGTCATATTCCTCTTTTCAATGAAGAAGAAACTTAGTGCAGCACAGTGCTCTGGGAGCCAAGTCCAGGACCCTGTGAGTCTGAGGTTTTAGCCCCAGGGTATCCGGATCAGCAGCTGGCTGGAGGAACCCCAGAAAACCAGCTGCTTTGGCTTCTCCAGAATTAACAACACATAGATGACTAGGACAAAGTGAGAGGTTAGTGTCCTATGGACTTTGGGACCAGTATTTGGGAGTGTGTCACCTACTTCCCCTGGGGGCTAGAACTCCTGAGGAGACACAGCACAGCTGCCATTTTGCAGCTTCAGTTACAGTTTCAGCTCCTGGCCTGTGGACTGTAGGGGGATCCCTCGATCAGTCTGGGGGGTAATCTCTCTTGCTTTAAGCTTCTTGGATCTGGATTGCAGTCTGGAGTGGAGGTCCTGGGGTGTGTGACCAGCTTGCCAGAGTGTGTGGGGGCTTCAGAGAGGGCACCCAACTAATACCTCCAGAAGTTGAAAAGACCCCAATGTTTGGGACAGAAGCTTCCCTGTTTGGTGGTTGAGTCCTACTGTGGCAACAAGCCCAAAAGTCAAGTAAATAAGTGGCAACGTGCCTAGGCAAAGGAAACAAAATAAACGGAAAAATTCAACATTAGCCTCCTATTTTGGGGGCAAAGAGGATCAAAGCATGGAACAGGAGGAGGATTGGGATGTCAGAACTCCTGCACCAAAAGCCCCAAATGAAAATACAAGCAGGTTACAGGCCATAGAGGACCTTAAGAGGGATTTTAAAAACCAAATAAGAGAAATGGAGGAAAAATTGGGAAGAGAAATGAGAAGGATGTAGGAAAAGTATGAAATGAGAATCAACAGCCTGACTGAGGAAAACAATACCTTAAAAATAGACTAACTCAAGTGGCAAAAGGGGCTCAAAAAGGCAACAAGGAGAAGAATGCCTTAAGAAGCCGAATTTGCAAGATGGAAAAAGAATCTCAAAAGCTCACTTAGGAGATTCATTCTTTCAGAATTAGACTGGAGCAAATGGAAGCTAGTGACTTTATGAGAAATCAAGATGCTGTTAAACAGATCCAAGCAATTGAAAGAATAGGAGGCAATGTGAAATATCTCATGGGAAAAACCATTGACCTGGAAAATAGATCCAGGAGAGATAATTTAAAAATTATTGGACTACCTGAATGTCATGATCAAAGAAAGAACCTAGAAATCATCCTTCAAGAAATTCTCAAGGAAAATTGCCCTGATGTTTTAGCCAGAGGGCGAAATAGATGTTGAAAGAATCTACAGATCACCTCCTGAAAAAAAAATCCCCAAAAGAAAACTCCTAGGAATATTATAGCCAGATTCCAGAATTCCCAGATCAAGGAGAAAATACTATAAGCAGCCTTGAAGAAACAATTTGAATATTGTGGAAACACAATCAGAATAGCACAGGACCTGGCAGCTTCTACACTGAGGGATAGAAGAACATGGAATATGATATTCCAGAGGGCAAAAGAGCTGGAATTAAAACCAAGAATAACCTACCTAGCAAAACTGAGTATCTTGTTTCAGGGAAAAATATGGTCATTCGGTGGAATAGAGGACTTTCAAGCATTCTTGAGGGAAAAACCAGAGTTGAATAGAAAATTTGACATTCAGACCCAAGAAGCAAGAGATGCTTGAGAATGTAAACAGGGAAAAGAAATCACTATGAACTTAAGAAAGTTGAACTATTTACATTCCTACATGGAAAAACAATAACAGTGACTAATGAAACATTTCTCAGTATGAAAATATTTGAAGAAGGGTATATGGGCATATAAATACATATGTGAATGTGTGTATATATGTTTACAGGTATACATGGATAGAGGGCACAGGTCGAATTTGGTGGGAAGGGATGATACTTAAGGGGTGAAGTTAAGAAGTGAGAGAGGAATGTGGTGAGTAGATGGGGAGAGACAGGGGGGTAAACTGTCTCATGTAGAAGAGGCAAGGGGAAGTGGTTGCAGGGGAGGGGAGGAACAGGAAGCAAAAAAGGCAAAACCATATTCTCATTGCATTTGGCTCAGGGAGAGAATGGCATACATACTAAATAGGATATCTCACTCTGCAGGAGAGTAAGGGGAAGGCGATGAGTGGTGGGATGATGGAGGGGAGGGCATGCTAAGGGGAGGGGAGGTTGGAGGCACCCACATTTGAAGAGGGACAGTATCAAAGTAGGGAATAGACCAAGTGGGGGGGTGGGATGGGTGGGAGGTTAATATAGCCAGTCTTTTACAATATATCTACTATGGTAATGTTTTGCATAGCTATACATGTACAACATATACTGAATTGCTTATCTTCCCAGTGGGAGTGCATGGCAAGTGACGAAGGGAATGGATCTGGAATTCGAAGTTTTAAAATTAAATCTTTCAAATACATATAAATATTATTTTTAATACTATTTTGCATGTAATTGGGAGATAAAATGTGCAGGCATTGGGGCACAGAGAGTCACTTTGACATAATGGAAAAGTCAAAGGGGGTATGGGAAAAGATATGGGAGAGAGCAGATTGAATGAAGGGATATCCTGTTGGACTGCTATTCTGGGGTGGCGGGTGGGGGAAAATGGGGAAAAATTGTAACTCAAAATCTGATGGAAATGAATGATGTAAACCAGAAGCTTATAAAGCATTTGGGGAAAAAAATAGAGTAACTCAAATGGCAAAAGGGGCTCAAAAACCAAATGAGCAGAAGAATGCCTTAAAAAGCCAAATTTGCCAGATGGAAAAAGAATCTCAAAAGCTAACTGAAGACAATCATTCCTTCAGAATTAGATTGGAGCAAATGGAAGCTAGTGGCTTTATGAGAAATCAAGATAATATTAAACAGATCCAAAAAATGAAAAAAAATAGAAGGCAATGTGAAATATCTCATTGAAAAAACTACTGACTTAGAAAATAGATCCAGGAAAGATAATTTAAAAATTATTGGACTACCTGAAAGTCACGATCAAAGAGAGAACCTAGAAATCATCCTTCAAGAAATTTTCAAGGAAAATTGCTTTAGATGTTTTAGAACCAGAGGGCAAAATAGAGGTTGAAAGAATCCACCCACCACTTCCTGAAAAAGATCCGAAAAAGAAAACCCCTAGGAATATTATAGACAGCTTTTGGAATTCCCAGAGCAACGAGAAAATATTACAAGCAGCCAGGAAGAAAAAATTTCAATATTGTGGAAATACAATCAGGATAACACAGGATCTGGCAGCTCCTACACTGAGGGATTGAAGTGCTTGGAATATGATATTACAGAGGTCAGAAGAACTGGAATTAAAAACAAGAATCACCTCCCTACTTTGAAGAAGAAAAGTAAGAGATTCTAAGTAGAGGAGACAAGGAGGATATATATTCCAGTCTTGGGAATAACATATGCAAAGCTATGGAGAAGAGAGATGGATGAAGGATGATGTGTAAAGCATAGCCTGAAGAAGGACAGTGTAACTGGACTGGATTTCTACATAAAAGTGAGCACTGTATAAAAAGTTTAGGAATTTAGGTCTGAACTGGTTGTGAAACAGAGGAGTCAGACCTTATCCTAGAGCCCTGGAATTTAAGGAGCAGCAGAGTGATCTGGTCAGAGCTGTGCCCGAGGAATATCCCATGGTCAGCTATAGGGAGGATGGATGGGAGAAGGTATAGTCCAGAGGTAGGGAAACCAATAAGGAGGCTACTGTGGTTATTCAGCTGAGAGGTGAGGAGGCCTTGACCTCCTGAGAAGGGGATGAATGTGGGAGATGTGGCAGACCCAGAATCATCCAAATCTGGTCAATGAATGGATATTTGGAGAGAGGGAGTAGTTATGGGTGAGGATGAATTTCTACATTGGGGTCACTGGCAGGAAGGGGCTCGACTGGGATAATTTTTATAAAGTGCATAGCATAGGAGGTGGCTAGGTGAATAGAGCACCAACCCTGGAGTCAGGGGGACCTGAGTTCAAATCCGGCCTCAGACACTTATCACTTACTAGCTGTGTGACCTTCGGCAAGTCACTTAATCCCAATTGCCCTGTCTTCCCCCCTGCAAAAAGCAAAAACAAACAAACAAATAAACAAAAACAGTCCATAGCACAGTGACTGACTCACAGCAGGTACTTAATAAATTCTCATTTCTTTCCTTCTCTCTGCCCCTCTCTCCCACTCTGTAAGAAATAGATATGTTCAGAATAGGGGTGGGCTTGGGAGTGAAAATAATGACTTCTGTTTTGATCCTGGAGTCTGACTATAAAACAGTCACTTCACAATGTCCAACAGCACCCTAGTTGGCGAGGTGGAACTGGAGATCTGGAGAGAGAACAAGACCTTGTTGGTAGAAATTGGAAAGAGCAAGCTTTAGATTTCATGGAAAGAAAACTATCCAAACCATTAGAGCTACCCAAAAGAAGAATGGTCTGCCATGGTAGGTGGTGAGTCCCACTCCCCTTTGCCACCACCTCCAGTAGGCATCTTACAAAGTCTGGGTGATCATTTGTAGAGTATTTTTTGTAAGTATTCTAGTTTCAGTATGAATCATATGAGATATCCCCATGAGGTTCCTTCCAGCTCTGTTATTTATTCATTTCAAATGCTTCTGAATCTTCATGATCCATTTGGTGTCTTTGTGGCGAAGATCCTAGAGTGCTTCACAATTTTCTTCTCCAGATCGTTTTACAGAAGAAGAACTTGGCAAAGAAGGTTAATTGACCCACTAAGGGTCACACAGCAAGTAAGTGTCTCAGGCCAGATTTAAACTCATGAGGATCAGTCTTCTTGATTCCTGGTCATTGCTCTATCCACTGGAATATTATAATTTATTGACAATAGGGCTAATTCTCTTTCTCTCACATGATAGTGTCCTTCAGTCTTTGTACTTTTCTACTCTTAAAAAACACGTGACATTTTTCGAGAAGACAGACAATAAAAAAACTAGTTAATCAAGTTTTTTAAAAAAAATATGAGATGGGGACAGCAAAACTCTATAACTTAGCAAGCACAACAAATTTACAGTAAACCTACTGACATCTAAGATGCTCTAAGTGAAGGCTTTGGAGTGGAAGGAGAAAGTCAGGGAATAGAGATCAAACAAAGAAAAACAAAAACACATTGGTGCAGGAAAGAAGAAAAGCAAAGGAGAAAGCAGAGAGAACAAATCAGATGAAGGAAATCTAGAAGAGAGAAGTAGTTGGGTAGCAGAGGAGGGGAGGAAGTTAAGTAGATGACACTCCTTCAGGGGGACAACAAGTCATTTCGGGAGAAGACTTCCAAAATTCCTGCACTGGGAAAGAAAGGAGAAGAGCATCATGGGGGTATGGTGACATTAAAGAAAAAACCAAAATTTGAACTTATTTTCAGAATGAGAAGATGAGCAAAGAGTCAAGTGTAGAACAGTATGACTGATTGCCCAACTACTCCAATTTTTGTTTTACTGGTTCTACTTTTAAGGGAGTTGTTCTGTTTATTTCCATGCCCCTCACAGTCCCCACAATAACTTATAATTTATAAAATCCGTATTGCCCTCTGTGAAAAATGGGCCATTTCCACTTCTTCATTATCTTACCCATTGTGAGGCTTCAGGCAACTTACTAAACCTATTTGAACCTTAGTTTGCTCATCTGTAAAATGAATTGGTTGAACTTGATATTTTCTAAGTTTTTTTTTACCAGTTTTAGATTTATAATACCATAAGATCTCCCTTTCCCCACACGAAATACACGTTTAACATTTCAAATTCAGCATTTCTCAATGAACCACAATTATCTTACACATTTTATATGTCATTCCTCACATATATTGTAAGATGCCCATGCAGTCATAGGTTAGAACAAAAAATTTACTTAATTTGTAGGAAATATTACCTAAGATAGGCAACTGGAAGAAGAGATCTTCTCTCAAGAGATGATGAATTTTGAGGTATCTCCACGGTATTTAAACTCTGCCATTAATGATATTCTAATTTTGTAGTTTTAAATAATGTCAATAGTGACCTTGAATTGCCATCAGTATGAGTGAATATTGATTTTGTGCCCATTTTCAGTATTCACTCATGCCAAGAAGTTATTTACCAAGGCAAGTTTCACAATGGATCATAGAGTTGAAGGTTCCAAGCTGAAAATTAAAATATCAAATGCTTAATCCTTGTCAGTCTGGACAGATAAATGTATTTTATGAAGGCTGAAATGACTCACAATTGCGATACGTTATTTAAATAACACAATTTGTAAGGTATGAGGCAGAATTTGAATCCAGATCCTGTCAATTCCAATCGTGGCTGTCTATCTACTATGGTATGCTATAGATATATTGTAGAAGGTATTCTTTAGGTTTGGCTTAATCTAGGTGCCCCCTTGGGTCTCTTTCAGTCTGAGATTCTGTGATTCAGTGATCATAGAACTTATTAAATATCTATTATGTACTGGCCAGAATGAGGCTGACAATGTTAGGCAGCTCTGCCTCGCTTAAATCCAGTTCACACAAAAGTCAATACATCCCCCTCAGGTCATTTGTCCTCTTCAAGCATGAAAGACTATGACCTCCCAAAAGAAGAAGCAGTCAATATACAATGCTGAAAGGAAGTATCTCCTAACAATGGCATTCAATGTCTGCTTCTAACCCATCCTAACGGGGTCACAGGGAGGAAGTCACTTACACACATTAGACAATTCTCAATGATTATGCCATGCAGACAAATTTGGGATCCATATTTGTGTAGGGAATTTACACAGAAGTCCTTCATGTCCACTGTGCACTACAAGGAAAAAAAATAAAGAAATGTGAGTTACTATGCTATAAACCAGCAATATAAAAACAAAACTATCTCTCTCTCAATGAACTTATTGTCACTGGTTGGAAGAGAGAAGAATGAACAGTACACACAGAGAAACACAAGGAAGTCTGAAGTAGATTCAGTAGTATCAGACCTTAAACCACAGTATCAGGGTATACTAGTGTTTAAGTGTAAAATGTACAATTTTGATTATTTTAAACAAAAATTCCCCTGTTTAAACAAAACCTATGTAGCCAAGAAGAGAAGGAATGCAGAAAATTGTGAGAAAACTCTAATAGACAAACTCTTAGACAGAATATGATTGGGTTGGAATATTCTAGTGGTGGAAGAAATGATGAACTGGTGAATTTAGAAAAATATGGAACGACTTGGACTTATGACCAAATGCCATCCACCTTCTCATAAATAGATGACTATCGGAAATAAGCACAATATGGTGTTATATATATGCAAGTAAGTATATTTTATATATGCATATTTATGGATATATTTCCAAGAACGAATAAATGTATATATAGGTATATATTGATATTTATGTATCTACACATTTGTATATATATATATATATGTGTGTGTGTATATATGTTTGTGTATATATGTTTATGTATGTCTAGGGCTACATATGTGTATATATGTGCACATATATATGATGTCTATACATAGTTGTGTCTACAAATGTTGTGTCTATATATGTATATATTTGTGTCTCTATTTCTATATTTCCATAGTTAATTATAGCCTTTGGTGGAGAAAGGGGTGAAAATACAGCAAAAAGCATGTAACAGAGGACAAAAGAAGCTAAAGAAGAAAGCAAATAAAAGCTTGCCAGCTTTCAAAATAATGAGCATTATTTATCATGTAAATTTTCTTTTTCTTTGTGCAAAGTCAGCAGCCTCTCTTTTTCTTTTTCTTTTTTTAAAAAATGCTTTATTAACTTCTGGTTTACATCATTCATTTCCACCAGATTTTGAGTTACAATGTTTTCCCCATTTTTCCCCTACCCACCACTCCAGAATAGCAGTCCCACTAGATATCCCCTCATCCAATCTGCTCTCTCCCATATCTTCTCCCATACACGCTTCGACTTTGCCATTAGGACAAGGTGAATCTCTGAGCCCCAATGCCTGAACATCTCATCTCCCAATTACATGCAAAATAGTATTAATAATAGTATTTATATACATTTGAAACATTTAATTTTAAGACTTCGAATTTCAGATCCATTCCCTTCCTCCCTTGTCACCCACTCCCTCTGGGAAGATAAGCAATTCAGTATGTGTTGTACATGCATAGCTATGCAAAACATTACCATAGTAGATATATTGTAAAAAATTGCTTATATTTACCTCCCACTCATCCCACGCCCCACCTGGTCCATTCCCTACTTTGATCCCGTCCCTCTTCGAAAGTGGAAATATCTAACTTCCCTCCCCCTAGAATGCCCTCCCCTCGATCCTCCCCTGTCTCATCCCCATGCCCCCTACTCTCCTGCAAGGTGAGATATGCCATTTAGTATGTATGTGATTCTCTCCCTGAGCCAAATTCAATGAGAATATGGTTTTGCCTTTTTGCCTTCCTGTTCTTCCCCTCCCCTGCAACTACTTCCCATTGCCTCTTCTACATGAGATAATTTACCCTACCCTGTCTCTCCCCATCTCCTCTTGTCACTTTCCTCTCTCACCTCTTAACTTCACTCCTTAAGTATCATCCCTTCCCACCAAATTCAACCTCTGCCCTCTGTCCATGTATACCTGAAAACATATATACACACATTCACATATATATTCATATATGCATATACCATTTTTCAATTATTTTCATAACGAGAAAGGTTTCGCCAGACACAGTTATTGTTTTTTCCATGTAGGAATGTAAATAGTTTAACTTTGTTTAGTTCATAGTGATGTCTTATCCCTGTTTACATTCTCAAGCATCTCTTGCTTCTTGTGTCTGAATGTCAAATTTTCTATTCAACTCTGGTTTTTTCCTCAAGAATGCTTGAAAGTCCTCTATTCCACTGAATGACCATATTTTCCCCTGAAACAAAATACTCAGTTTTGCTGAGTAGGTGACTCTTGGGTTCATTCCCAGCTCTTTTGCCCTCTGGAATATCATATTCCATGTTCTCCTATCCCTCAGTGTAGAAGCTGCCAGGTCCTGGGCTATTCTGATTGTGTTTCCACAATATTGGAATTGTTTCTTCCTGGCTGCTTGTAGTATTTTCTCCTTGATCTGGTAATTCTGGAACCTGGCTATAATATTCCTAGGAGTTTTCTTTTTGGGATTCTTTTCAGGAGGGGATTGGCAGATTCTTTCAACCTCTATTTCCCCCTCTGGGTCTAAAACATCAGGGCAATTTTCCTTGAGAATTTCTTGAAGGATGATTTCTAGGTTCTTTCTTTGATCATGGCTTTCAGGTAGTCCAATAACTTTTAAATTATGTCTCCTGGATCTATTTTCCTGGTCAGTGGTTTTTCCCATGAGATATTTCACATTGCCTTCTATTCTTTCATTTGTTTGGATCTGTTTAACAGCATCTTGATTTCTCATAAAGTCATTAGCTTCCATTTGCTCCAGTCTAACTCTGAAGGAATGATTCTCCTAAATGAGCTTTTGAGATTCTTTTACCGTCTGGCAAATTCGGCTTTTTAAGGCATTCGTCTCCTCATTGCCTTTCTGAGCCTCTTTTGCCATTTGAGTTAGTCTATTTTTTAAGGTGTTGTTTTCCTCAGTCAGGCTGTTGACTCTCATTTCATACTTTTCTTGCATCTTTCTCATTTCTCTTCCCATTTTTCCCCCACTTCTCTTATCTGCTTCTTAAGGTCCTCTATGAATTGTAGCCAGCTTGTATTTTCATTTGGGGCTTTTGGTGCAGGAGTTCTGACCTCAACAGTCCTCCTCCTGTTCCATGCTTTGATCCTCTTTGCCCTCAAATAGGAGTCTAAAGTTGCATTTTTCTGTTCATTTTGTTTCCTTTGCCTAGGCATATTGCCACTTAATTACTGGATTTTGGGGCTTGTTGCCACAGTAGAACTCTGCCACCAGACAGGAGAGCTTCCTTCCCAAACGTTGGGGTCTTCACAAATTCTGGAGGTTGGGTGGCTTCTGTAAAGCCTCGACCAGCTCTGGCAAATTGGATACCCATCCCAGGCCTCCTTCTAAGACCACAATCTAGATCCAAGCAGGTTAAATCAAGAGCGATTAACCCCCAGACTGATTGCTGGATCTCTCTACAGTTCGAAGACCAGGAGCTGGAGCTGCCACTGAAGCTGCAAAATGGTCTCGGTGCTGCGTTTCCTCAGCAGCTTTTCACCCCCAAGGGAGCAAGCCAATGCATTCCCCGAATACTGGTCCCAAAGTCCATAGGGCACTAACCTCACACTTTGTCCTAGGCATATCTGTGCTGATAATTCTGGAATCGCCATAGCTACTGGTGTTCTGGGGTCCCTCCAGACAGCTGCTGGCCAGGCCACCCTGGGGCTAAAACCCCGGCTCACATGGGCCTGGGGTCAGCTCCCAGAGCACTGCACTTCATGCTCTCAGAGCACTGCACTGGCCGCTCCCTGCATGGCTGCTGGGCTGTCCTCAGCAGGAGGTTAGCTTCTCTGTGTCATTCCGTGGGTGCTGGGGCTCCAGAAGTTGTTCAGATTCCCCTTTTACATTGTTTGGAGGTGGTGTCGGGCAGAGCACCTTGGAAGTGCTGTTTCTACCCATGTAAATTTCCTTGAAATGGAAATTTATTGCTTTATATATATTGAATCCTGTCTTCTGTTCTGCTGTGTCTATGACGATGTTTTTTCTCTTCATTTTAAAATAAATTTTAAAACTGAAAAATATTATTCTGAAACAACAAGAACTAGCAGCTAATTAACTCAGCCAAATTGTAATTTTCCTAGAACAGAGACACTGTAGTGTAGTGAGTGCTGGGATGAAGACATGGGAAAGAAATGGAAGAAATAGAAATCACAGTGAAGACAAAGAATTGGTTTAGAGGCCTTAAGGCATAGGGAATAATAGAACATTAAAGGGTTCTGATTAGATAAATAAATTCAGGGTTCTTGAACAAGAAAGTGGAAGACTCAAGGATGTTACCATTTCTGTATAGCTAAAGTGGAGCAGAAGATCAGATCATGGACAATGAATGGATTAAGGAACTGGGGAAGTTAGGGAATTTGGAAGCCTATCAACGGGTATATCAAATCCTCTTATTATGGGAGTAGAGAAGAAATACTTTAAGCCAGGCACTGAAGTCATTGAGGAAGGAAGGAGAATATTCTGGAAGTTGGTAAATAACACCATCGAGGGTAATTTTGTGTGGCAGATTTGTCTTTGAACCTAAATGGAGAATAGGTTGCTTAGTGAATGTGGAATAGAGAGAGTCTAGAAGTAACAATGGTGAGAGAGGAGTATGCCAATTCTCTTCATAATTCATAATGAGTCAGGGTATGAATGTAACTAGCCCTAGAAAGGGTGGCAATGGCAACTGTGGAAGCTGTGGTGCCAGGAGGGAACTATGTCTCAGTAAGGGCCAGAAGATGGAGGGACTGAGAAAACATATTTGAGATAATAGGAATTTGTAAATTATGGAGCAGGCCTTCCAAAGGGCCCAGTAGAAGAAGATAGACAATGTCCTAGAGTGGGACAAGAGGGAACAAGGGTTAAGGTGGACAGGGATAAAGAAGTGGAAAGTTAAGCATGGGGAATGGTATCAACCTCAAGGTCAAAGGCTTCAGAAACACTGGAGTGGGACAAATGTGAAGGAATGGAAATATAACCATCAGCAATGAGTCTAGGCAAAGTATCTATGTTTGGGAAAACAGTACTTACAGGAAGAAATAGATTATTCTAGGTTGTTTCTTGAGATTGGGCCTCCTGGTAGACAGACATTCCATGTCCTGTGAGACCCCAGGGTTCCTGCCTCACAACAGGCATGACCTGAAAGCAGTATGAAAGCCTGGTCAATAGGCAAGGATGCCTTGTTGTTCTAGAGAAAGCCCTGGGGAGGGGAAGATGGAAGACAACTTGCTAAAAAGGTTAACATGGCTGAAGGAGAACTGAGCCACTCCCTTCACCTTCACTTTCCCTCCCTGTTGTATTTGATTTATATTTCTGCCAAACTATTTGTATGTATTCAATTATCCTCTGCCTCTTTCAGATAAATGTGAGCTTCCTCTGATGTCTGCTTCCCTACTCATTCTTCCACACAACCCAACTGTAGGAAATAATGAGTTCTACCTCTTTCTTCTTCATTTCTACAATAGGATATGTCTTTTGCCCTCTGTTTTCTTTCTGTACTTAAAAACTGCAGGACAGAACCAGTTCAGTCCTAGGGCCTCCGTTATTTCTTATGTAATTCCAGACATATACCAGATGTATACCTTGAAAATATCAAGGTTCTGAAGAAATATTGGTTTCTTCTCTCCCTGTGAGGATCTCAATACTATTATCATCATTAAGTTCCTTCTAGTTGTTCAAATACATTTAAAACAAATTTTTGGTGTTTATTATTTTGTTTACTTTTAGTTTACAAGATTCAGATCCACAATTCTTTGAGTTTCAAATATTCCCCCCTTCCTCCCCTCCCCCCCATGTGGGAATACAATCAAGTATAGGATCTGCAAATACTTTCACATTAAACATTATTCAGGTTATAAAGAAGGATTGTACCAGATGGAATGAACAATAGGAAAGAGGAAACAAAACCAAACGAGAAAAAGAGAGAGAGAGAGAGAGAGAGAGAGCAGGTAGCTTGCTTCAATCTGCATTCAATTCTTTTTGGTTCTTTCTCTGAATGTAGACATCTCTCTCCATCATGAGTCTTTTGGAGTTTACTTATAGCCCTGCATTTCTGAGAAGAGACCAGTCCATCAAAGTTGGTCATCACACATATGTTGTATCTGTAATTGTGTACAAATTTCTCCTGGTTCTGCTCTTCTCACTCAGCATCAGTTCATATAAGCCTCTCCAGGTAAATATGAAGTCTATCTGCTCCTCGTTTCTTATAGTACAATAGTATTCCATTACATTCACATACCACAACTGTTCAAATACACTTACCTTTCACAGTTTCTCTGGATCTTTGCATTTATATTTCAAAGTTACAACTCTACTCTGGTCATTTTGTGAGAAACTGTCAATGTCCCTTTTCCCTGTTGAAGGTCTACTTTTCCACTGTAGCATTGTATTCACTTCAGGTTAACAATTCTTTGTTGTTAACCTACATATTCTTCATTTTGGAATATGGCATTCAAAGAGTTCTCATTTGGAGAAGAAGCTGCAAAGTTTTGTGTGATCCTAACTATAGATATTTAGTACTGGAACTTCTTTTTAGATGATTGCCCTATTTTTTAATATATGAAAGCTTTGGATTTTGGTTAAGATTCATGATACTTTTCCTTGTAGGGTTTCTTTCAGGAGGTGATCAGTAGGTTGTTCACTTTGCCTCTGGTTGTAGTAGATTTGAGTGATTTTTACCTATGATCCGTTGAAATACAATGTTCATATTTTTTCCAAAAAGAGTCATGAATTTCAAGAAGTCTAGTGATTTTTAAATTATGCCTCCACAACTGGTAGAGCCATGTTAGCTTTAAAAAACTGGGGAAAAATTTAGCTTAATTCTTTCTGATAAAGGCCTCATTTACCAAATATATATGGACCTGTGTCAAATTCCTAAGATTAAGAGCCATTCCCCAACTGATAAATGGTCAAAGGATATGAATAGACAGTTTTCAGAAGAGGAAATTAAAGCTATTAATAGTCATATAAAATGCTATAAATTTCTATTGTTCAGGAAAAAGGAAATTAAAAGAACTTGGAAGTCCCACCTCTTGCCCATTGTACTGGATAACCCCAAAATAAAGAAAAATGACAAATGGTGGAGGGGGTGGTGATGGGACAAATAAGTGTATTAGTGCACTGCTGGTGGATAAGTGAACTGGTCCATCCATTCTGGAAAACTATTTGTAACTCTGCCCAAAGGACAATAAGATTCTGCATTCCTTTTGACCCCCTACTAGGTCTATATCAGAAAGTAATAAAAAAGGCACAGAGGGGAGCCAAGATGGCGGAGTAGAAACAGCTCATCCAAGCCTCTCTGCCCCCAGATTCTCCACAAACTATGTAAAAAAAGGACTCTGAAAATCTTCTGGAGCCCCAGCACCCACAGAACGA
Source organism: Gymnobelideus leadbeateri (assembly GCA_011680675.1). NCBI lineage: Eukaryota > Metazoa > Chordata > Mammalia > Diprotodontia > Petauridae > Gymnobelideus > Gymnobelideus leadbeateri. The sequence continues at coordinate 118,113 of WOXC01008437.1, read as the reverse complement.
CACAGAGAAGCTAACCTCCCGCTGAGGACAGCCCAGCACCCTGCAGGAAGGACCAGCGCAGTGGTCTGGGAGCCGGCAGCGCACAGAGCGCAGGAGCCGAGCCGAGCCCAGGTCCATGTGAGCCGAGGTTTTAGCCCCAGGGCGGCAGGGCCAGCAGCCAGCTGGAGGAACCCCAGAACACCAGGAGCTGTGGCAACTCCAGAATTATCAACATAGACATGCCTAGGACAAAGTAAGAGGTTAGTGTCCTATGGACTTTGGGACCTGTATTTGGGGAATTCGTCAGCTCCCTCCCCTGGGGGCTAGAAGCCGCTGAGGAGACACGCCATTTTGTAGTTTTCAGAGGCATCTCAGGCTCCCAGCCTACAAATCGTGGGGAGATCCAGCGATCAGTCTTGGGGGGTAATCGCTCTTGCTTTAACCTCCCTGGATCTGGATTGTGATCTAGGGTGGAAGTTGTGGGTGGGTTTACAGCTTGCCAGAAACGGAAGTTGCCCCCACACGTTCAGGACAAAAATTCCTCTATCTGGCCTTAAAGCCATAGTGTGGCAACAAGCCCAAAAGTCAAGTAATTAAGTGGCAACATGCCAAGGCAAAGGAAACAGAAAAATGCAGCCCTAGACTCCTATTTTGGGGGCATAGAGCGGGAAAAGGACTGTGAGGTCAGAAGTCCTGCTCCAAAAGCCCCAGGGGGAAAACATGAGCGGGTTGCAGGCCATAGAGGACCTTAAGAAGGACTTTAAAAATCAAATAAGAGAAGTGGAGGAAAAATTGGAAAGAGAAATGAGAAGGATGCAGGAAAAGTATGAAATGAGGGTCAACAGCCAGACTGAGGAAAACAACACCTTAAAAAATAGACTAACTCAAATGGCAAAGGAGGCCCAAAAGGGCAATGAGGAGAAGAATGCCTTAAAGTCGAATTTGCCAGATGGAAAAAGAATCTCAAAAGTTCACTGAGGAGATTCATTCCTTCAAAGTTAGACTGGAGCAAATGGAAGCTAATGACTTTATGAGAAATCAAGATGCTGTTAAGCAGATCCAAACAAATGAAAGATTAGAAGGCAATGTGAAATATCTCATGGGAAAAACACTGACCTGGAGAATAGATCCAGGAGAGACAATTTAAAAATTATTGGACTACCTGAAAGCCATGATCAAGGAAAGAACCTAGAAATCACCCTTCAAGAAATTCTCAAGGAAAACTGCCCTGATGTTTTAGATCCAGAGGGCAAAATAGAGGTTGAAAGAATCCACCGATCACCTCCTGAAAAAGATCCCAAAAGAAAACTCCCAGGAATATTATAGCCAGGTTCCAGAATCCCAAGATCAAGGAGAAAATACTACAAGCGGCCAGGAAGAAACAATTTCAATATTGTGGAAACACAAGCAGAATAGCCCAGGACCTGGCAGCTTCTACACTGAGGGATCGAAGGGCATGGAATGATATTCCAGAGGGCAAAAGAACTGGGAATGAACCCAAGGGTCACCTACCCAGCAAAACTGAGTATTTTGTTTCAGGGGAAAATATGGTCATTCAGTGGAATAGAGGACTTTCAAGCATTCTTGAGGAAAAAACCAGAACTGAATAGAAAATTTGACATCCAGACACAAGAAGGAAGAGATGCCTGAGAAGGTAATCAGGGAAAAGAAATCAAAGGAACTTATCAAAGTTGAACTATTTACATTCCTATATGGAAAAGCAATATCTGTGACTGATGATATCTTTCTCACTATGAAAATAATGGAAGAAGGGGTGTGGTCATACGAATACATATGTGAATGTGTGTGTATATGGCTACAGTTATATATGGATAGAGGGCATAGGTTGATTTTGTTGGGAAGGGAGAGTACTTAAGGGATGAAATTATGAGGTGAGAGAGGAAAGTGGCAAGAGGAGATGGGGAGAGACATGGTAGGGTAAACTATCTCATGTAGGGGAAGTGGTTTCAAAGGAGGGGGAGAATAAGGAAGGCTAAAAAGGCAAAACCACATTCACATTGAATTTGGTTCAGGGAGAAAATAACATACATACTAAATGGGATATCTCAACCTGCAGCAGGATAGGGGGAAGGGGGATGAGAGGAGGGATGATGGATGGGAGGGCATCCTTGGGGTGAGGGGAGGTTGGAGGTACCCACTATAGAAGAGGGACAGGATCATGTAGGGAATGGACCAGTTGGGGGGTGGGATGAGTGGGAGGGAATTATAAGCAGCCTTGCACAATATATCTACTATGATAATGTTTTGCATCGCTAGACATGTACAACATATACTGAATTACTTCTATCCCAAGAAGGAATGTGTGACAAGGGAGGAAGGAAATGGATCTGAAATTCAAGGTCGTAACATTAAATGTTTCAAATATATATATAAATACTATTATTAATACTCTTTTGCTTGTAATAGGGAGATAAGATGTGCAGGCATTGGGACACAAGATTCATCTTCCTCCAATGGAAAAGTCGAAGGGGGTATGGGAGAAGGTATGGGAGAGAGCAGATTGGAGGAAGCAATATCTTGTGGGACTGCTATTCTGGGAGGGTGGGTAGGGGAATAATGGGGGGAAAATGATTGTAACTCAAAATCTGGCAGAAATGAATGATGTAAAACAGAAGTTAATAAAGTATTTGTTTAAAAAAAAAAAGGCACAGAGCCATCATATACAGAAGAATATTTATAGCAGCTCTTTTTTTGGTGATAATTTCTGATTTTCTTCCCTTACCATTGGCTATTCCGTGGTTTTTCTGCAAGAATTTGGTCTGTGGTTGGATTATGTGGGAATATTAAATATCACCAATTATCAGTTTTGTCCTAAGAACTTTTTTATTGTATTTATCTTATTATCTCATTCCTTAAACCATGAGCAGTAAGTAGATTGTTTGAAGAAGCTGTTGGACAAAATAATTTCAAGGCATTTTGTACAGAGGTGAAATTGAGGCCTTCTGCTCTCTATAAAAATGCCACATTATGTGGAAGTGTCAACTCTTTCACTGGACACAATGACTCATCTGCTCAGAGAACCACTTGATGCAGAGGAAGGGATTGTTGATTCAAACTACTACCACTTAAAATAAACAACAGATTGGTTATAATGGAACTCCAGAAAAATGGAATGTGATTTTTTTCCCCTGAAAGAGCATATTGAATGGGGAGTATACCAGTGTAATAAAGTTTCTACTCAAACAACCAATCTTCATTTATTAAGTGAAAGTATAATGACCAGGCTTTCTAGGGTCTAGGAATGGGTTCAGCAATGGAGCTTGCATTTATTAAGCATCTATGTTGCAGTCACTGTTCCAAGCTCTGTAGATCCAAAGAAAAGTAAAAAAGGCATCAACAAAAATTAACTAGCATCTGCTCGAAAACAACCAACATTCTGTCAGAGAAACCAGCAGAAACATGTATTATATTTTGCAGACCAGAGGGTTTATCTCTGTGTTTACAAATGGTGATCACCATTTTCTGTTACTTACAATTCTGGATGGTTATTTGTAGTACTGACAAGTTACCTGCCTTGCCCATAGTCACAAAAATGGAAGTGAGAACCAGTTGACCCGGTTTCCAGCATTGCTCTTTTCCCACGGTGCCATATTACATATGTAGAAATTGCTATGTATGATTTGTCATTTCAACCTGAAAGCCCAGTTCTAAAGACCATCTCTGCTTCTTAGACCAAGAAGCTTCACATCTTCTTTACCTTATGTTATTCTCACCTACTTGACGAATCAGAACTGAAGAATGGAAATTAGGACAAGAGAAATTTACAATATTGTGAGTTGAATTTATTATATGGAGAATGAAAAGGAGAGCATTAATCTTTTGGAGGAATGATTCATGTTAAGATAGCAAGTTTGGAGCTACAGCTAATGCTCAGTTATATAGACTCATAACTAGGCAGATGGAGAGATGGACAGATTTGTAGATTTGTAGATTCTTCATACAGTCAGATTTGGGCCAGTCTTCCAGGAAAATCTAGGAGTAAACAGAAAGTAGTGCCTTAGGTTTTACTCCATTAAACCATTTTTGGTGTAATCTGTTCCCATTGTCAATGCTATTAGTCATTCAAATTGGTCAGAAGTAACCTCAGGGTATAGATTTCTCATGGAATTATTACGTTGTTTCAGAATATGTTCGATAGAGACCTCTCTATTCTACCTGGTACCCAAACCATCCTTAAGTCCTTATGACCTCAGAATCCAGTCCAGGCTGTTAGTAGGATAGTCCAAAGCATTGTAAGTAGGCATCTATTCAGAAAACTCCAAGGTTCTGGAATGTGTGATTTTGCTTTGTATATCTCCCACTGATGTGATAAATAGACATTCCTGTGTTACTCCTCAGTAAAGGTGACGGGCACTAGAATAATCTTTGTTGTATTAACAGTTTTTTCATCCAATCCCAATAAGAATTTGACTCCCCAGTGGATTTTGGAAGCTGGTGTTGGTCAATTTTGTGAAAACACTTTCTGCATAAACCAAACTCTTCTCCCCACCCCCACAACCCACTTTTCTCTCACTCTCCTGTTTTTCCTGTTGTTTCCAGACAGGTTAATTGAGAGCCCTGTGGCAGCCATTAGTCTCCTGAAAAATCTTGAAGGAAATGTATGATCAGAAAAAAAGGTGGTCCAGGCATGTAGTCAAGGAGAGTGATGAGAATGGGTAGAGGAGCTGCTGTACTGGTACCAGAAAATGAAAAAAAAAAAGGGCTTAAAGGAAGCCTCCATTATGCTGAGTACATCCTCTAGGCGGGAAGGCACTGTCAGGAGCTGTGTAGGATCAGATCACAGGGATGGGCTGCAATCTGCACATTTGAGGGGAATGCCCACATCAGTGAGATCATAGGTCCACAGAATTAAAAGGATATTACAAAATGTCCTGTTGAGAGGAAAGAAAGAATTTCTTCCCATACCAGGTTAACTGACATCTCTAAGAGGCTCATTTGTGTACTCTTCAGGTTAAATCTGGTTCTCCTTGCACTGAGCCTGATCCAGATCCTGGCAAGTGGCAGCTGGGAAAGTGAGCACTTAATGAATGGCACCTGGCATTCCAACCCAAATCAGTTGATCATTTGGAGACCTTCTCAAAGTGAAGGTAGAAAGATTTCTTAGAATCTCCAGATAAACAGGCAGTCCACTCACTGGCACAGTTTTGAGAGAGAGGAGGCCATGGCACAGAAGCTAAAGTGGGGTGAAATAGACAATTATTGTTTATGTTAAGTTTTACATTTGATTGGTTCTTTAAGGTGGGGTGTGTGGTGGGCTGATTAGAAGCAAGGTAAAAGATGTAGCAACTATACAGAGGATATCTAAAGTTTCGTTTCTCCTAAATCACATGATTTCTAGGAAACTGAAACTCAGGCCCAAGGCTTTATGTACTTTAATGAATAGTCTGAGAAACCACACTATCCCATACAATTGGAAAGTACCTGACTCAGCTTCGCAGGGACCAAGTGCCTTCAGCTTCCTTTTGCTAAAAGTGTTTGGGGAAATTGATGAATGCATTGCCCAGGAGGGAGCTGAGCTAATGTTAGAATCATGTGACTCTCTCCCCAGGGCTCTTTCCATCAAAATGGGTTCTGATTCAAAAAAACAACAGCCATTTATGGAGTCTCAGATTAGGATTCATTAGATAGTGCAGCATGCTAGATCTCTCTCTCTCTTCTCTCTGTCTTTCTCTCTCTCTATCTCTCATGTCTGAACACCAGAAACTGAGATGTTGTTCTTTTCTCATGACTGAAAAATAAATTACATTTTTCACTGTAGAAGTTCAAATAATCAACAGTTGAATTAAAAAAAAATACAAGGTCAGTAAGGTGATGGATCCTAGAGATGGTAGACTGCCCTATCCTGATTCCTACCCTATTCCATTCTCTGAAGCTCCAATGGGACATAAGGAGAATCAAGACAACAAACATTTTTCAAGCATTCGCTATGCCCTAAAGTCTGTCCTAAGAGTCAGAGATAAAAGAAAGGGTGAGGGGACAAAATGGTACTGTGGGTGAGAAATAGCAGGAAGCCAATTCAACTGGATCAAAGCATAAGCAGAGAGGAGTAAAGTGTGAGGAAAGAAGAAAGTTAGGAAGGAGTTTATTCTGAAGGAATTTAAAAACCAAATAGAGAGTTTTATATTTGATCTTGCACATATTAGGGAACCTCTAATATTTATGGGAGGAGGACTGAACAGCAATATGGTAACAAGTGAACTGAGGAATATTCCGTTGGTTGCTCAATGGAGAATGGATTCAGAACAATCTTCTGTAAGAGAGAAGATGAGTCGTTAAAGTATTAAGGGGATCATCTGAATTTTAACCAAGAGTTTTAACCATGAAATCCAGTATTCTTTCCACCACACCACCTGCCAAGCTTTCAGTAAGCACAATTTATCTTTACCTGAGATTATTTATGTCCTCCTTGCCTTGCCCTGGGTGAATTGGTGGTTAGAGATTATTTACCATATGGAGGATATCCATCAAGTGAAGGCTGTCCTTCATAAAATGACTTCTAAAAGAAAAAGAGAATAGCAGAGATAAGGATGGCACTCCTCATTTGCAACAAGGTAAACTTCTTAGGATCCATTATAACATTAAAATAATAGGCATATAATATCTAATTGGGTGGCTCCTTGATCATTGGCTAGAGTATGGGGTCTGGAGTTAGAAACACTCATTTTCCTGATTTCACATCTGGCCTCAGACACTTACCATGGGCAAGCCACTTCACCCTGTTTGCCTCAGTTTCCTAATCTTTTAGATGAGCTAGAAGAGGAAGTGGCAAACCACTCTGACATCATTGCCAAGAAAACCCCAAATGGGCTCAGGAAGTGTTGGAGAAAAATGAAATTACATAAGATCAACAATAACACCACAAAATGTAACAGGATTAGTACAACTGCTGACCCACCACAGGGTTAGTGGGATCCCCGGACTCAATTGTATCATGTCAGCCTGAGCTCTAGAGTGGCCTCGAGATATGTATGTTTGTGTGCTCCTTTATACAGTTTCATGAAATCTCCCAATCCATTAAACTGAGAGGACTCCAGAGTTTATCAAGATGACTTACATACTAAACCAAAAAATCTTATTTCCAAATAGTCATTACCCTTTTCTTTTTTTTTTCCAAATGCTTTATTAACATCATTCATTTCCGTCAGATTTTGAGTTACAATTTTTCCCTATTTTTCCCCTACCCTAGACCCCAGAATAACAATCCTACAGGATATTCCCTAAACCAATCTGCTCTTTCCCATCTCTTCTCCATACCCCCTTCGAATTTTCCAGTAGGGCGAGGTGAATCTCTGAGCTCCATTGCCTGCACATCTTATCTCCCAATTATATGCAGAATAGTATTAATCATAGTATTTATATAATTTTTAAAATTTTGATTTTAAAAGGAAGATAATAAACTCAGTATATGCTGTACATGTGTAGCTATGCAAAACATTACCATAGTAGATATATTGTAGAAGACTGACTATATTTCCCTCCTATCCCAACTTCCACCTGGTCCACTCCCCACCTTGATCCTGTCCCTTTTCAAAAATGGGTGCTTCCAACTTCCCTCCCCTGCAGCCTGCCCTCTCCTCCACCACCTTCCCCCATCCCCTTCCCTCCCATGCTCCTGTAGGTTGGGACACCCTATTTAGTATGCATGTCACTCTCTCCCTGTTCCAAATTCATTGAGAATAAGGTTTTGCCTTTTTGCCTTCTTGTTCTTCCCCTCCCCTGCAACCACCTTTCCATGCCTCCTCTACACCAGACAGTTCACCCCATTGTCTCTCCCCATTCCCCCTCACCACATTACTCTTTACCTCTTAACCTCACGTTTTAAGTATCATCCCTTCCTCTTAAATTTGACTTGTGCCCTCTATCTATGTATACCTGAAAATATATATACACACCCATTCACATATGTATTCATATGCCCATATACCCTTCTTCAACTATTTTCATACTGAGAAAAGTTTCATCAGTTACAGTTATTGTTTTTCCATATAGGAATGTAAATAGTTCAACTTTGATAAGTTCATAGTGATTTCTTTTCCCTGTTTACCTTCTCAAGCATCTTTTGCTTCTTGTGTCTGAATGTCAAATTTTCTATTCAACTCTGGTTTTTTCCTCAAGAATGCTTGAAAGTAGTCTATTCCACTGAATGACCAAATTTTCCCCTGAAACACAATACTCAGTTTTGCTGGGTAGGTGATTCTTGGTTTTAATCCCAGATCTTTTGACTTCTGGAATATCATATTCCATGCCCTTCAATCCATCATTGTAGAAGCTGTCAGATACTGTGTTATCCTGATTATGTTTGCACAATATTGAAAATGTTTCTTCCTGGCTGCTTGTAGTATTTTCTCCTTGATCTGGGAATTCTGGAACCTGGCTATAATATTCCTGGGAGTTTTCTTTTTGGGATCTTTTTCAGGAGGTGATTGTTGGATTCTTTCAACCTCTATTTTGCCCTCTGGGTCTAAAACATCAGGGCAATTTTCCTTGAGAATTTCTTGAAGGATAGTTTCTAGATTCTTTCTTTGATCATGGTTTTCAGGTAGTCCAATAATTTTTAGATTGTCTCTCCTAGATCTATTTTCCAGGTCAGTGGTTTTCCCATGAGATATTTCACATTGCCTTCTATTCTTTCATTTGTTTGGATCTGCTTAATAGCATCTTGATTTCTCATAAAGTCACTAGCTTCCTTTTGCTCCAGTCATATTCTGAAGGAATGATTCTTCTCAGTGAGCTTTTGAGATTCTTTTTCCATCTGGCAAATTCAACTTTTTAAGGCATTCTTCTCTTCTTTGCTTCTTTGAACCTCTTTTGCCATCCGAGTTAGTTTATTTTTTAAGGTGTTATTTTCCTCAGTCAGGCTGTTGACCCTCATTTCAATTTCATTCTTTTCTTGCATTTTTTCTCATTTCTCTTCCCAATTTTCCCCCACTTCTCTTATCTGCTTCTTAAGGTCCTCTATGGCCTGTAGCCAGCTCGTATTTTCATTTGGGGCTTTTGGTTCAGGAGTTCTGACCTCACAGTCCTCCTCCTGTTTCATGCTTTGATCCTCTTTGCCCCCCAAATAAGAGTCTAATGTTGCATGTTTCTATTTATTTTGTTTCCTTTGCCTAGGCATGTTGCCACTCAATTACTTGACTTTTGGGCTTGTTGCCACAGTAGAACTTTGCTGCCAGCCAGGGGAACTTCAGTCCCAAACGCTGGCGTCTTCTCAGCTGCTGGAGGTATTAGTTGGGTGGCCTCTGTGAAGACTCCACACACTCTGGCAATCTGGTCACACACCCCAAGACCTCCTCCCCAGACCGCAATCCAAGAAAGGTAAAGCAAAAGTGCTTACCCCCCAGACTGATGGAGGAATCCTCCTACAGTTCGCAAGCCAAGAGCAGAAGCTGCCACAGGGCAACGAGGTTCAAGCTGTACAGGCTTCTCAGTGACTTCTCACCACCAGGGGAAGAAGCTGAAGAATTCTCCCAACCAGTCCCAAAGTCCATAGGGCACTAACCTCTCACTTTGTCCTAGGCATCCATGTGTTGATAATTCTAGAAACTCCACAGCTGCTGATGTTCTGGGGTCCCTCCAGCCTGCTGCTGTTCTGGCCACCCTTGGGCTAAAACCTCGACTCAGGTGGCTTGGCTCCCAGAGCACTGTGCTGGCCGCTCCCTGCCAGGCTGCTGGGTTGTCCTCAGCAGGAAGTTAGCTTCTCTGTGCCATTTTGTGGGTTCTGGAGCTCCAGAGGTCGTTCATTGTCCCCCTTTTACATAATTTTGAAGTGGTGTGGGCTGGAGCTCCTTGGAAGTGCTGTTTCTACTCTGCCATCTTGACTCGGCCCCCTATCCTTTTTATAATGTTTCTTAATTAAAGAATCTTAGTTCCCTTCTCCATATGTTCTCACAGATGAGAAAAAGAAAAATAAAGGCATATTAGGCATGTCCTTTCACTTCTAGATCTCCCTGAGGGTCTTCCCCTCCCAGCTTGATTTTGACTTTTAACTAAATTTTTAACTAAAAGGTTAAAGGGGCCATCCCTTCACTCACTTCTCAAAGAGACCTATTCACTAAATGAGTGTGTTACCTCACTCTAAGTGAGAACCTTGAAAGTCCTTAGCCCAAAAGGGCCAGGGTCTCCCATAGCATCCTAGGTCATTTCCAGTCATCCTGATGAATATCAGGCCCCTGGACCCAGATGGCTCTGGAGGAGAAAGTGAGGCTGGTGACCTTGCATAGCCCTCCCTCACTCAAATCCAAGTCAACTGCAAGTCATGTCATCATCTCCCTGATGCCATGGTCTTCTTCAAAAAATGAAGGACAAACACAAAAGATTTCTGATACTGTGAAAGAAACACTGTGGCTTCTGAAGGACTGAGTTGAGAATCAAAGTGAGATGGGACCTTATAAATCTGCTCCAACATCACTAAAACTTGGAACAGGGAAAGTGAAGTGGCCTGTTCAGTGTCATAGATTTAATAAGCAGGAGATTTGAAACTGAATTATTGGAATAAGAATGAAGACAGAAAAATAAAATCTGAAAGCAGTCTTTAAAATCAGTTTCAAAGCATCCAATAGATTTATTCTCATGGTCAAAGGACATTGGCAGACAAACCCATGTACATGACCTTGAAAATAAATAAAAAGTATTGTTTTCAATAAAGAAAAGTCAGTTTATTTTGTGGGCAGAACTGTTGATGTTTCAACTAATTACCCCTAGTGTTCTGTAGCAATCTAGTAGCTATGAGTGCTTTGAGAAAATACCTTTGGCGCAATTGCCTCAGATATAGCCAGGGGTCAATGAAAGGGATAACTGAGCAACTTCACAGAAGACAAGTCAATAATGCACTGTTGTTTGGTGACATGGGTATCATCAAGGCCAAGAATTAGCACAATTTTATTTGGTCACAAAAATGTGGCCTGATATCAGTTTTGCAGGAAACAAAGCTAGTGAATATCAGTCACTTTTTCAAGTAGTTGGAATTCGAGGAGATAGGTCAACTCCTCACTCTCCAAAACCAACCCATACCACTTCGAGTCATTTCAGGCAATATTTGTGAAGCTATTTCTTTGTGCAAATCCCTCTGCGTATAAATGTGAATCACTTAGGATTTCATGAATAACCTGAGAACCCTAAAACATCCATCAATCCAGAGAACACCTGTGATATCTCATAGTTGTAATGAATTAGTGAAATGCCATGGAATCAGTGGCAAAAGGATATAAAATTTGAGAAATAGGAAAAAGAAACTGAATATGGGCAATATTTCTTGCAGTAAGCATATCACCTTACTAAGCATGGTTATTGCAAAGTATCAATTCTATCCCAGTGGATGAATAGGGAATATAACAGTGCTTGTAAACCCCTAGGAGTCTCACACAAAATGAATGGAAGTAATGTCTTTTTTTGCTTTATTTAAATCCACATTTGCTCAGGAACACTGAGCAATGAGATATTTGTTGGGGTTGTGATGTTAAAGATAAGAAATTTACTAATAAAGGCAATATGTTAAATTCAACATGTTAGACAAAATGAAATATAATTTTACCTTGTGATATTTTGACTCATGGTGCTTCTGTTAAAAGAAAAAAAATTTAAAAAGAAAACCTATTACTGAACATTAATCAATTCATACATTTTTTTGAAAAAATCTTACCTCTCCAGAATGATCAGCTCCTTTTGAAAAGAAAAATGTCAATAAACTCAGTTATATGACATATTAAACAAAGAAACAAAAAAACCCAAGCAGTGAGTTGAGTTAATTCTCAGGTTATGGAATGAATTACCCTTACACTGAGGGAAGAGCAGAATTTTGCCCCCAATAGCCAAATAAACATTCAGTATCTTCACTTTTATTTTGGGATATGTAGATCCTGTCCCTTGTAGAGTAGGAAAAAGCTGTGCATACAAAATGAAGAGTTACTTAGCTGGGGCTAAAGTCATAAGGAATTTTTCTAGATTCTTCAGAGATCAATACAGATAGTAAAAAGAACAACAACAAATTAATCCATATACATAGGGATGCAAATACAAGGCCAAGTCTACAGATCCTAAAGGAACATTGTTAGAAAGAGGGATTGATCACTCCCAGTACCAGCTCCTTTTCCATTTCCCCAAGTACTTACGGCCAGGACAGCCAGAAGAGCCACAAGAAAAGGTAGAAAATAGAGGTTCATGGTTCTAGGTTCCTGTGAATAGAGAGGAGAGAAATCCCTGCTGCCTTTGGTCTTTTTTTTTTTTTTTTGCTTTGTGTCATATTCCTCTTTTCAATGAAGAAGAAACTTAGGTAAATAAACTCCCACTCCTATGAAATTGATGAGTTTTAGTGTTTTCATTCCATAAACCTGATTAGCAAATGCTATTCATTTTCATTTTACAAATGAGGGAACTGAGTCTCAGAAAACTTGCACTGATGTAGCTAGTGATTGCCAGAACCAGAATTTAGATGCAGGACAGCACGTGAAGGACACAAACAGCATGCAGTCATAATGTCTGTAGGATTCCTGAGGTTTGAGAAACAACATTTAAAAATTCAGTTTTATTTTATTTTCAGTTTCTAGTTCACTGCCTTTCTCTTCTCTCCTCATTTGACAAGGCAAGAAAACAAAGGCCATCAAAATATGTCTAGTCCTACAAAACAAATTCCATTAATTAAGAATAAAGAAAGCAAGGCTGAGAGAAAGAAAGAAGGGAAAGAAGGAAGAGAAAAAAAGAAAGGAAGTGAGGAAGCAATGAAGAAAGGAAGTAAAAAGGAAGGAGAGCAAGGAGGAAATAAGAAAGGAAGAAAGAAAAGGGTCGAGAGAGGGGGGAAAGCAGAAAGCAAGAAAGAAAGGAAGATAGAAAATATTATAGAAGGAAGGAATGAAAGGAGATAGGGACATAGGAAGGAAAAAAGGAAAGAACAAGAAAGGAAGAAAAGAAAAGCAACCTGAAATCAAGACAGGAAGAAAGGAAAACTGAGAGGGATCAAGGAGGATAGGAAGAAGTATGCGATAGAAGCATTTTTTACTTCTGTTTAATGATCCTCAGTTTCTGTGACCATAGTTGCCCATATCAACTACCCCCAATTACCTGACATTGAATAGCCGAAGCTGAGGAAACAGCAAAGTGTCCACACTGACTGGATTGCTCCATTAAGAATCTGGAGTCAGAAGGACCTGAGTTCAGATCCGGCCTCAGACACTTAACACACACAGAGACAAAAACCTAGCCGTGTGACCTTGGGCAAGTTACTTAACCCCAATTGCCTTCCAAAAAAAAATCAGAGGGGTATTTCATATATATTTCAATAAGGTTTCTACTGGGTTCTTGAGCCAGTTTGGGGTCAATTAAAAATGGAAAAGGTAATACAAAGGCAGACTATTATGGAATAAAGAGACTATCAATGCTCCCTGACATGAGGAAGGGGACAGGCAAGGTAGAAGCAGACAAACAAGATGGGAGAAGACCGGTGTGGGACAGAGGATTTGACTATATTGACACGTGTAGAACCAGAAGCAGGGGAGAGGGAGAGCAAGTCTCCCCAGCAGTTCCTTTCTCCCCTGTTTCTGTACAGCCCAGAGGTCACTGACTGCTGGTTCAACTGAAACATTCTGCATTGTGTTTAACGGTTTATTCTTTTCTTTGTTTTTGATACTATTAATAAATTCCTTGGTCACTAGCAGTGAAGCGTCTAATTGTATCCAGTTGCTGTTTGAGAAAAAGGAATCTAGTCTGTTGTAGAAATCTTATTCCAGAAAAGGGACTGAGACAATTGGAGGGAGTTTCCTTAATTTTTGAAAAATAATCCAGAGCACCCATACCCCCAGATTACTGTTAAACCAGGCAGGAGCTAAATAATAAGGGAGCCTGTATCAGAATGAAGAGTAGTGCTGTAGTATTACCCAAGAGTATTTTTGATATCCTCTATCACACAGCTGTAGGTCAGCTTTTTGGCACAGGAGATAGAGTTTTTTAGTTTCCTCACCTGTAAAATGAGCCAGAGAAGGAAACGGTAAACCATTCCAGTATCTTTGCAAAGAAAACCCCAGATGGAGTCCCAATGAGTCAGACACTGCTGAAATGACAGAAAGGATTGAACAGCAATATATGCCAAGATGTTTAGTACATTTATTGTAGCAAATAACTTGTAACAAAATATATGCCTACCGTGGGGAAAAGCTAAACAACAAACGTGTGATAAATTGTAAAGTTGAACGTTAGTTTGCTGGAAGAAATTATGAATATGATGAATGCAAAAAAGCATGGAAAGACTTACATGAACTTACACAGACTGAAGTATGCAAAATCAAGAAAATAACATACCCAATGGCTAAAACAATTTACATAGAAAGAACAACCACAAAACAAAATTAATGTTGCACAATTCCAAAGACAAAATTTGACCAGAAAGAAGAAAGTTGAGAAAACACTGAAGGTGGGATTTCTGTGAGACTGGGCGAAATATTAAATACATTATAAAGATATTTTTATTGGTTTTACTTATTTTTTTTCTCTTCTTTTTCTTAAAAACATCTTTGCTCTATGAGATGGCTTTCTGAAAGAAAGATAGGGAGTGATGAAATGGAATAAATTTAGGTATAAAAATATAATGAAATCTATTTTTAAAAAGAAATGATAAGGGGCAGCTAGGTGGCGCAGTGAGTAGAGCGTCGGCCCTGGAGTCAGAAGGACCTGAGTTCGGATCCGGCCTCAGACACTTAACCACACACAAACAAACAAACAACAACAAAAAAAACCTAGCCGTGTGACCTTGGGCAAGTTACTTAACCCCAATTGCCCTCCAAAAAAAGCAAAAAAAAAAAATGATAATTAACAGTGGTCAATTCACATAACTGAAGCTAAAGCCACTTCTTTATGCCCCTTAATTTCAATAATTAGAACATAAATTATCATAGTACTTCATTAATTTAACTTTCTGAATTAAATCCACATCATACACAGGATATATACATCTGCACCATCTCCCCTCAAAAACATGACTTTTAATTGCTTATTTTGTTTCAGAAGTTGCTTCCAAGAACGGATTTTTGCCAATTTTAGAATTAAAAAAGAGATCCAGTAAAACAAAATTCTTAGTAAATTGCAAAAGTCTAGAAACTTTCACTAACATAGAATCTACAGGCAAAATCAATAAACCATTCATTCTTGGCAATGATGAATTTCATAAACCCCAGGTGCAGACTGTTGGTTCTATTTAATCTAAAGCATTGAAACAAAGGAAACAAGATGGTTACTTACCTTGCTATTTCATCATGCTTTGGGGTAATTTCACCCGAATGTTCTCTTAATGCACCAAAGTCCACGCCAACTTCGCCCTTTGTCTAGTCTCTTTATTCCCTTATAGTCTGCCTTTGTATTACCTTTTCCATTTTTTCAACAAAAATCTAATTTTTAATTAACTTATTAGTTTAGTTTTAGTTAACAAGATTCAATTCCATAGTCACTTGATTTTCAAATTTCCTTTCCCTCCCTCCTCCCACCCCCCACTACAGCATATAGTTCAGTATAGGATCTGCAAATACTTTCATATTAGACATTAGTCCAATTACAAAGGTGTATTGTACTAGGTGGGATGAAAAATGGTAAAGAAGAAATAAAACCAAACAATGCAAAGAAAAAGATCAAGTAGCTTGCTTCCATCAGGATTCAAGCTCAATTCTTTCTAATTATTTCTCTGGATGTCGCATTTCTCTCCTTCATTAGTCTTTTGGGATTGACTTATATCACTGCATTGCTGAAAAGAGTCCAGTCTGTCCTAGTTGGTCATCACACATTTGTTGTGTCTGTGATTGTATACAAATTTCTCCTGGTTCTACTTTTCTCACTCAGCATCAGTTTGTATAAGCCTCTCCAGGTAAATATGAAGTCCATCTCCTCCTTGTTTCTTATAGCAAAATAATATTCCATTACATTCATATATCACAACTTGTTTAGCCATTCCCCAATTGATGGGCACCCCTTTAATTTTCAATTCTTTGCAACCACGAAAAGAGCTGCTATAAATATTTTTGTACATATGGGTCTTCTTCCCTCTTCTATGATCTCTTTGGGATATAACCCTAGAAGTGGTATTGCTGGGTCAAAGGGTATAAAATTATTTATAGCCCTTTGAGCATAATTTGCCCACATCCTCTCCAGCATTTGTCATTTTCTTGTTTTGTCATCTTAGCCAATCTGACTGGGGAAATGTGGTATCTCAGAGTTGTTTTGATTTGCATTTCTCTAATCAATAGTGATTTAGAGCATTTCTTCATATGCTTATAGATATCTTTAATTTATTTCTCTGAAAACTGCCTGTTCATATCCTTTGACCATTTAACAATTGGGGAATTACTTGTATTCTTATAGATTTGACTCAATTCTCTATATATTTTAGAAATGAGTCCTTTATCAGAGACATAGGTTGTAAAAATTCTTTCCCAATTTCCCACCTCCCTCTTGATCTCGGTTACATTGACTTTGTTTGCATAGAAGCTTTTCAATTTAGTGTAATCAAAATTATCCATTTTGCATTTTATAATGGTCTCTAATTCTTGTTTGGTCCTAATGTCTTCCCCTCTCCACAAATCTGTCAGGTAAACTATTCCTTGCTTTCCCAAATTGCTTACAGTATCATCCTTTACACCTAGATCATGCACCCATTTAGACTTGATTTTGGTATATGGTGTTAGATAAGGATCTATGCCCAGTTTCTGCCATACTGTATTCCAGTTTTTCCCAGCAGTTTTTGCCAAATAGTGCATTCTTATCCCAAAAACTGGGGTCTTTGGGTTTATCAAACAACAGATTACTATATTCATTAACTGCTGGGTCTCCTGCACCTAGTCTATTCCATTGATCCACTACTCTACACCTCTGCCAGTACCAAGTAGTTTTGATGACTGTTACTGTATAATACAGATTAAAATCTGGCATAGCTAGTCCACCTTTCCTAGCATTTCTTTTCATTAATTCCCTTGGTATTCTAGACCGTTTGTTCTTCCAAATAAATTTTGTTATTATTTTGTCTAACTCTATAAATTAGTTTTTTTGGTAAATTGATTGATATGGCACTAAATACTTAATTTAGTTTGGGTAAAATTATCATTTTTATTATATTAGATCGACCCAGCCATGAGCAATTGATATTTTTCCAATTCGTTAGATCTGATTTTATTTGCGTGAGAAGTGTTTTGTAGTTGTGATCATATAGGTTTTGTGTTTGTTTTGGCAGGTAGATTCCCAAATATTTTATAATGTCTACAGTGACTTTAAATGGGATTTCTCTTTATATCTCTTCCTGTTGAGTTTCATTAGAGATATACAGGAATGCCGAGGTTTTGTGTGGGTTTATTTTATATCCTGCAACTTTACCAAATTTATTTATCATCTCACATAGTTTTTTACTTGATTCTCTAATATTCTCTAAGTATATCATCATATCATCTGCAAAGAGTGATAGCTTGATCTCTTATTTTCCTAATTTGATTCCTTTGGTTTCTTTTTCTTCTCTAATTGCTACTGCTAGTCTTTCTAGTACCAGGTTGAATAAGAGGGGTGATAGTGGACACCCTTGTTTCACTCCTGATCTTATTGGAAAGGCTTCTAGTTTATCCCCATTGCATATAATACTTGCTGATGGTTTTAAATAGATGTTATCAACTATTTTAAGGAAGGCTCCATTTATTCCTATACTTTCTAGTGTTTTTAATAGGAATGGATGTTGCACTTTGTCAAAAGCCTTTTCTGCATTTATTGAGATAATCATGTGATTTCTGCTAGTTTTATTGTTGATATGCTCAATTATACTGATGGTTTTCCTAATATTAAACCATCCTTGCATTCCTGGAAAAAATCCTACCTGATCAAAGTGTATAATTCTTGTGATAAGTTGTTGTAGTCTTTTACCTAATATTTTATTTAAAAATTTTGCATCTAGATTCATGAGGGAAATTTGTCTATAATTTTCTTTCTCTGTTTTATCTCTTCCTGATTTAGGAATCAGTACCGTGTTTGTGTCATAGAAAGAATTTGGTGGCAAAAGAAGCTCAAAAAGCCAATGAGGAGAAGAATACATTAAAAAGCCGAATTTGCCTGATGGAAAAATAATATCAGAAGCTCACTGAAAAGAATCATTTCTTCAGAATTAGATTGGAGCAAATGGAAGCTAGTGATTTTATGAGAAATCAAGATACTATTAAACAGATCCAAACAAATGAAAAAATAGAAGGCAATGTGAAATATCTCATTGGAAAAACCACTGACCTGGAAAATAGATCCAAAAGAGATAATTTAAAAATTATTGGACTACCTGAAAGCCAGGATCAAAAAGAGAACCTAGAAATCATTCTTCAAGAAATTCTCAAGGAAAATTGCTTTAGATGTTTTAGAACCAGAAGGCAAAATAGAAGTTGAAAGAATCCACTGATCACCTCCTAGAAAAGATCCCAAAAAGAAAACTCTTAGGCATATTATAGTCAGGTTCTGGAATTCCCAGATCAAGGAGAGAATATTATAAGCAGCCAGGAAGAAATAACTTGCCCACACTGAAGGATTGAAGGGCTTGGAATATGATATTCCAGAGGTCAAAGGAGCTGGGATTAAAACCAAGAATCACCTTCCCAGCAAAACTGAGTATCATGTTTCAGGGGAAAATATGGCTATTAAGTGGAATAGAGGACTTTCAAGCAATCTTAATGAAAAAAACAGAGTTGAATAGAAAATTTCACATTCAGATACAAGAAGCAAGAGAAGCATGAGAAGGTAAACAGAAAAGAAATCATAAGGAACTTATCAAAGTTGAACTATTTACATTCCTACATGTAAAAATGATAATTGTAACTGACAAAACTTTTCTCAGTATGAAAATAGTTGAAGGGAATATAAATGTATGTATGTATAAATACATATATATGTCTATATAGGAGGGTACATGGGAATATGAATACATATGTGAGTATGTGTATATATGTGTACAGGTATACATATACAGAAGGCAGAGGACCAATTGAATAGGAAGGGATGATACTTAAAAGTTGAAATTGAGAGGTAAGAGAGGAATATAATTAGAGGAGACCAGGAGAGACAGGATGAGGTAAATTACCTCATATAGAAGAGATTAGGGAAAACTGTTAAAATGAAGGGGAAGAACAGGAAGGCAAAAGGGAATGGGTCAACTTTACTCTCATTGCATTTGGCTTGGGGGGGGGGGATTACATACACACTAAATAGAGTATCACACCCTATAGGAGAGTAGGGGGGGAGGGGATAAGAGGGGGGATGATGGCGGGGAGGGCAGGTTGGGGGGGGACAGAAGTTAGAAGCACACACTTCTGAAAACAGACAGGGTCAAAGTAGAGAATAGAACAAAGTGGGGGGTCGGGAAAGGATGGAGGGAAATATAGTCAGTCTTTCACAATATATTCACTATGGAAATGTTTTGCATAGCTATGTGTGTACAACCTATATTGAATTGCTTACCTTTCCAGTAAAGGTGGATGATGAGGGAGGAAGGGAAAGATTCTGGAATTCAAAGTTTTAAAATCAAATGTTTAAAATATATAATTATTATTTTTACATGTAGATGGGAAATAAGATACACAGGCACTGGGGTATAGAGATCCAACTTTCCCTACTGGAAAGTCTGAGGAGGAATGGGGGAGGATAGAGGAGAGAGAAGATTGGGGGAGGGGGTATACAGTGTGATCCCTGTTTTGGGGTGGTGGGTAGGGGAAAGATGGGAGAAAATTTGTAACTCAAAATCTTGTGGAAATGAATGATGTAAACTAAAAGTAAACATAAAATTTAATTTAAAAAATAAAAATAAAAAAGAATGCGTACATCCATTTCATCTCCCCCTCCAAAAATCCCCCAAACTATAGCCTTTAATTGTTTGTTTTATTTGAGTACTGCCTTCCAAGAATAGATATTTGCTAATTTTAAAATTACAAAAGAATTCTAGTAAAATATAATTTCTTACTAATTTTAGAAATTTTCAATAACATTGAATCTACAGCTGAAATCAACAAATCTTTCATTTTCAACCCTCAAGAATTTTAAAAGTTCTAGCCCCAGGTCATTGATTCCAATGACTATAAGGTATTAAAATGACGGGAACAAAGTGTATACTTACCTTGCATTTTCATAATACTATGGGATAATTTCATATTTATGTTCTTCTAATGCATTATAGGTCATGCTGACCTTACTTTCTGTCTAGTCTAGGTTTCTGCCTTTTTAATTACCTTTTCAATTTTTAATTTTCTCTGGTTGTGTGACTGAATAAATCACTCAACTTTTTAGTGCCCTAGGCAACTCTCTTAACAGTCTGGAGGTTACAGAGGTGCTCCCATGAATTGGTAAAGGGAGTTTCTTTATGAAGTAGTTCTTGATAAGTGAAACCATATAACTAGTCAATAATTTTAAAGTTCCTCATACAAAAAGCATTATAAGAGAACTAAAACATTTAGGTGACCCAAAGAAAGTATTTGCCTGCTAATATTAATGTTGCCAATAAGTATAACGACTTTGGATTGCTATGAGGATAAAATAAGATTTAAATGAATGTTTAAAACTGTAAATGCTACATAAATGCCAGACATTTAAATTAGCATTGCCATGAAACAAGTTATAGCTAAGTTCTGATACTCATTCATCCTATTTTTAAATTTCCAAATATGCTTTGCATTTTATATTCGTCTTTGTAGAGACACAAAACTGCTGTCCTTTAAGGACCACAGAACCTTGTCATTGAATTTATAATTTAAACCTCCTCTATGTGTTGCCTCCTACTAGAATGGGAGATCTATGAGGGCAGGGATTCTCTTGCTTTCCTATATATCACCAACACTTAGCACAGTGATCTGTATGTACTAAATGAATTAGGAATGATTTTTCATTTATTTATCCCTATCTTATGACCCAGAGTTCCCAGTGCTATAAATATATGCTTCAAGGTGGTAAAAAATAGAAAGATTCCTTATACACTAAATATTAAGGTTTGTGTGTATGTGTGTATGTGTGCATTAGATGATATTCATTAGGAAATGACTAAACAAATATTATCACAAGAATGTAATGAAATGTTACTGTACAGTAATAGACTGAGGAAACAAAAGGAGAGGGTCCTATGTTTTCTCTTTTCCTTCTCTCCCATCTCTTGGAGAGATGATTCTATCTTTAAATTTAGCACTATTTTTACATCAGATGAAAATTCACACTCACTTCCTAGGATTTAGGTTCTATTTTTACCCTAGGCCTTTGCAAAACATTTTATAACCAGAATCGTTCTTACAGTGAACAATGTTGAAAAATTTGCAAATCTGTGTCTGAGAACATGGTGGTCTATCCTCTCAAATTTTACAAAACATTTTTGCCCCATACTTTGTAACACTTTACAAATTGTATAACTGCCCTTGACTTCTTTCTTCATTTATGTGTGAATTCATGTACGAAAATGTACCAAAATATATGTAGGCCATCTTTTGTCTCAATTTGTACCTAGCACTTAGTCACTGGATGGATGTTGCCTTAGACAAACTGAGGCCTGGGAAGGACCTTAATCTAGAAAGGCCAAAACAATGCATTATATCCTAGGCCATTGCCAGTCATCTTGACTTTTGTCTTGTCATTGGACTTCGTTGACTCTTGAGAAGAGAGTGAGTCTGACAACTTTGTGTAATATGCTTCACTTAAATCCAATTCACACACAAGTCAAGACATCATCCATGATGTCACTGGTCCTCTTTGAGAACAAAGGAAAAATGACAATAACAACATGTGAATGCAAAAAATGGCTTGTCAGGAGCCCCTACTTGGTTGACAGAGGAAATGCTTCTTGTCTTCCTGCTGTGGTTTATAGTAACAATAAAGCTTCACCTTGATATGTTTTTTTTAGTAGTGGTAAGAAAACTTTATTTTAGGAGTAGAATTCACTGATACATTATTATAAGATATATATACAGTATGTCTTGGGAGAAATTTTAATGCTGAAAAACACATACAAGTTTGATGTTTTAAAGAAATGCTTTGAACACACTATAGTCACTTTTTATTTACCAAATTTTCAGACTTTATCACATAACACAAACTAGCAACTAAATATGACATTTTAAGTGATTTTTAGTGGCTTGAATTCTTTGTAGCCCAGTCTACTTTAATCTAAATTTCTTGGTCTGGTTCAGGAACACAATTTGTTCTGCTTCTCTGCTTCTAATGCTATTCTTAAATCACCAGTCTTAGATTTCTGCAAGCTAAGAGTTTCATCTTCTCTTTTTGGCACATTAAAATATTTTAAATTATCAAAAGGATTTTTATAAAGGATAGCTATGTTTAATATATTCTTCCCCTTTCTTCTAGACAACTATCCTACTTTAAGTAGAGATATGACTATGAGCATATATAAAATAGAGGTGATACAGCTATACACACAGACACAGACACACAGGTCTTGTATTCTTTGATTCCCCTAACCTTTACTTAGTGCCTGCTACATTCTGGGAACGCTGAGATGCTTGGTATATGAAGACAAAAATTAAGTTTCTGCTTTCAAGGACTTTAATTCTGTCTTCTTTTTTTTTATAGGACAAATCCCTTTATTTTATTTTATTTTTTTTAAACAAATGCTTTATTAACTTCTGTTTTACATCATTCATTTCCATCAGATTTTGTGTTACAATCATTTTCCCCCCGTTATTCCCCTACCCAATCTCCCAGAATAGCAGTCCCACAAGATATCGCTTCCTCCAATCTGCTCTCTCCCATACATTTTCCCATACCCCCTATGACTTCTCCATTAGAGGAAGGTGAATCTTTGTGTCCCAGTGCCTGCACATCTTATCTCCCAATTATAAGCAAAAGAGTATTAATAATAGTATTTATATATATTTGAAACATTTAATCTTAAGACCTCGAATTTCAGATCCATTTCCTTCCTCCCTTGTCACACATTCCCTCTTGGGAGATACGTAATTCAGTATATGTTGTACATGTCTAGCTATGCAAAACATTATCATAGTGGATATATTGTACAAGGCTTATTATAATTCCCTCCCACTCATCCCACCCCCCACCTGGTCCATTCCCTACATGATCCTGTCCCTCTTCTATAGTGGGTACTTCCAACCTCCCCTCCCCCAAGGATGCCCCCCATCAATCATCCCTCCTCTCATCCCCCTTCCCCCTATTCTGCTGCAGGTTGAGATATCCCATTTAGTATGTATGTCATTCTCTCCCTGAACCAAATTCAATGAGAATGTGGATTTGCCTTTTTTTCCCCTTCCTATTCTCCCCCTCCCTTGCAACCACTTCCCCTTGCTTCTTCTACATGAGATAGTTTACCCTACCCTGTCTTTCCCCATCTCCTCTTGCCACTTTCCTCTCTCACCTCATAATTTCATCCCTTGAGTATTCTCCCTTCCCAACAAATTCAACCTATGCCCTCTATCCAAAAACAACCATATACACACACATTCACATATGTATTCATATGACCACACACCCTTCTTCCATTATTTTCATAGTGAGAAAGATATCATCACTCACAGTTATTGTTTTTCCATATAGGAATGTAAATAGTTCAACTTTGATAAGTTCCTTTTGATTTCTTTTCCCTGATCACCTTCTCAGGCATCTCTTGCTTCTTGTGTCTGGATGTCAAATTTCCTATTCAATTCTGGTTTTTTCCTCAAGAATGCTTCAAAGTCCTCTGTTCCACTGAATGACCATATTTTCCCCTGAAACAAAATACTCAGTTTTGCTGGGTAGGTGACCCTTGGGTTCATTCTTAGTTCTTTTGCCCTCTGGAATATCATATTCCATGCCCTTCTATCCCCCAGTGTAGAAGCTGCCAGGTCCTGGGTTATTCTGATTGTGTTTCCACAATATTGAAATTGTTTCTTCCTGGCTGCTTGTAGTATTTTCTCCTTGATCTGGGGATTCTGGAACCTGGCTATAATATTCCTGGGAGTTTTCTTTTTGGGATCTTTTTCAGGAGGTGATCTGTGGATTCTTTCAACCTCTATTTTGCCCTCTGGATCTAAAACATCAGGGCAATTTTCCTTGAGAATTTCTTGAAGGGTGATTTCTAGGTTCTTTCTTTGATC
Source organism: Gymnobelideus leadbeateri (assembly GCA_011680675.1). NCBI lineage: Eukaryota > Metazoa > Chordata > Mammalia > Diprotodontia > Petauridae > Gymnobelideus > Gymnobelideus leadbeateri. The sequence goes on along the minus strand of WOXC01008437.1, from coordinate 94,048 downwards.
ATGGCTTTCAGGTAGTCCAATAATTTTTAAATTGTCTCTCCTGGATCTATTCTCCAGGTCAGTGGTTTTTCCCATGAGATATTTCACATTGCCTTCTAATCTTTCATTTGTTTGGATCTGCTTAACAGCATCTTGATTTCTCATAAAGTCATTAGCTTCCATTTGCTCCATTCTAACTCTGAAGGAATGAATCTCCTCAGTGAACTTTTGAGATTCTTTTTCCATCTGGCAAATTCGACTTTTTAAGTCATTCTTCTCCTCATTGCCCTTTTGGGCCTCCTTTGCCATTTGAGCTAGTCTATTTTTTAAGGTGTTGTTTTCCTCAGTCAGGCTGTTGACCCTCATTTCATACTTTTCCTGCATCCTTCTCATTTCTCTTTCCAATTTTTCCTCCACTTCTCTTATTTGATTTTTAAAGTCCTTCTTAAGGTCCTCTATGGCCTGCAACCCACTCATGTTTTCCCCTGGGGCTTTTGGAGCAGGACTTCTGACCTCACAGTCCTTTTCCCGCTCTATGCCCCCAAAATAGGAGTCTAGGGTTGCATTTTTCTGTTTCCTTTGCCTTGGCATGTTGCCACTTAATTGCTTGACTTTTGGGCTTGTTGCCACACTATGGCTTTAAGGCCAGATAGAGGAATTTTCGTCCCGAACGTGTGGGGGGCAACTTCCGTTTCTGGCAAGCTGTAAACCCACCCACAACTTCCACCCTAGATCACAATCCAGATCCAGGGAGGTTAAAGCAAGAGCGATTAACCCCCCAAGACTGATCGCTGGATCTCCCTACAATTAATTGCAGGCCAAGAGCTGGAGCTGCCTCTGAAAACTACAAAATGGCGTGTCTCCTCAGCGGCTTCTAGCCCCCAGGGGAGGGAGCTGACGCATTCCCCCAAAAACAGGTCCCAAAGTCCATAGGACACTAACCTCTTATTTTGTCCTAGGCATGTCTATGTTGATAATTCTGGAGTCTCCACAGCTGCTGGTGTTCTGGGGTTCCTCCAGCTGGCTGCTGGCCCTGCCGCCCTGGGGCTAAAACCTCGGCTCACGCAGACCTGGGCTCCGCTCGGCTTTGCTTCCTGCGCTCTGCGCGTTGAGTGCTGCTGGCTCCCAGACCGCTGCGCTGGTCCTTCCTGCAGGGCTGCTGGGCTGTCCTCAGCAGGAGGTTAGCTTCTCTTTGTCGTTCTGTGGGTGCTGGGGCTCCAGAAGTTGTTCAGAGTCCCCTTTTACATAGTTTAGGGGGAGTCTGGGGGCAGAGTGGCTTGGACGAGCTGTTTCTACTCTGCCATCTTCAATTCTGTCTTCTATATAGATGACTCATTTAAAAATTCCTTCTGAAGAAAGACTTGAGAATTCTGATCAACTTAATGACAACCCAGAATTCCAGGGAAGGAATGATGAAGCAAGTTACCTATGTCCGGAGAAGTGATGGATTTTAGATGTAGGTGGAGACAAACATTTTTTGAAGTGATAAATTTGGGAACTTACTTTGCATATTTATGCTTCTTTGTTATAAAGGTCCCCCTCCCCTTTTTGGGGGGTTTGAGGTCTGAATGGGGAGGTAATCACAAGCAAATTAAAAAAAAAAACCTTAATTGAATTTTTTTAAAAAGGAAAGATATGTATTTAAATCCTGGCTCAACCATTTATAAACTATGTTACTTTGGTCAAGCCATTTAACTTAGATACCAGTCTCCTCATCTGTGACATGGGGATAATAACAACATTTACACCACAGGTCACAGGGTTGTTGTGAGGACCAAATGAAACAATCCATGTGAAGAACTCTGAAAAATGTTAAAACTTTATAAATGTTTTTTTTTAAGTATTTCTCCTGACCACTGCATGCCTCAAATGGATAAAGGAAAGGCACCTATTATTTAAAAACGAATGTAACATCTGTTACTCCTTATTGCCTAATGCCAAGGCTTCACTTGAAAGAAGTTTGCATTTTTACCCTCAGTAAAGTTGGAATTTGGATAATTTATAGGGTATCACTGATTGACAGACTATATTACTATTTTCAAAGCTAACTTTAGAGAGGTTTATCACTGGTGTTGGCGCACAGAAAATTTCAAAGTACTTAGTAAAATATATTTTCAGGGTTTCAGGAATTAAAATTCCTGATGCACTTTAAAAACAAAAAGTGTATCTTATCTTTATATTTGCTGAAATCATGCTATAAGAATCTAAGTATGAATTAGATTGCCTTGGGAAAAAAGTATGCAAGATGGAAATGTTAGATCCACAGTATGCTAAACTTGTAACAAAAAAAACACACATAAAGTAAAGCTTCCCCACAATAGCCAATTCTACATATGTTGATGATTGTTCCTTGGATTTACCCTGAATCATTTGAACCTGTTCTTTCCTATTAGCCACTGCTTTCACTCAATGTTTCTTCAATAACTGGGCCAATAAGAAATTAATCCCAATGGTGAGAGACCTCGAAAGGGATGGTTATGATTTTTCTTTCTTGAATTAAATTAATTAAATTAATTTATAAATACAATTAATTCATAAATTAATTAAATAATAAATGAATGGTAAATGATATTTAATTAATAATAATAGTAATTAATTAATTGATTAAATCAAATTAATTCAAATTAAACCCTGCTGCTCAAACCTTGATTGCTTGAGAGATGGAGACAGAGCACATGCCCTTCCTCTCCTCCTTTCCTGCCTACCCTTTAGGCCCAAGGGCTCCAGGGCCCCATTACCATTTCAATTCTAAATTATTCTCAACCAGGAAAGGAAGAACTGGCCCCAGGAAGATCTTCTCCTTAATATTGACTTCACAAGCTTGTCCCAAGTTTTGTGTACTTTTTTCAAATCTCCAGGCAGGGTGGAGAAAGGAAAAGCATTTATATAGCATCTACTACGCACCAGGCACTGTGCTAAGCATTTTACAAACATTGTTTTATTTGATCTTCACCACAATCTGGCAAGGTAGGTGCTGTTATTATCCCCATTTTACAGTTTAGGAAACTGAGGCAAACAGGGGTCAAGTGATTTGTCCATAGTCACAGAGCTAGTAAGTTTCTGAGACTGGATTTGAACTCAGGTGTTCCTGACTCCAAGTCCAGTATTCTATACACTGTATCACCTAGTGGCTAGTTTGGAATCTTGGATTCCATACACAGAGTAAGCCATGAATTGAATGGTGAATAAATGAATGCAAATGTGGTTTAAAGTGCTTACTATGTGCCAGGAACTGTGCCAAATGCTGTAGACTCAAATATAAAAGTGAGACAGTCCATAATTATTCATATTTAATAGGGGGAAACACCACAGATCTGGGGATGGTGGAAAGGAATATTTTGTTCTAGGGAGTCATAGGGATAGTGAGTGCAACAAAAAGAGAGTCCATTAGCAAGCTCTTTCTAGAAGCATTTGTAGTTTTGAGTTCTCTACTGTTCATAGAGCAAGATGTCAAGAAGGTGTGAGGGATAACTTGCAATGAAGTTTCCCCATTCTGAATATCCTATATACATTCTTATTTCTTCCTTATACTTTGTAACTAAGTTCACTATCTTTCCTCATATATATGTAGGCCATTGTGTGTTTTTAGGTAATATAAGAGTTATTGAGTATTAATACAATTGATTGGATTAACTATTGAGACCAGATTAAAGGTGTTTGTAGTTTGGGGAAACGAATGGTAGTGTGAGAGGTAGCACAGAGTTAAGTTTCTATAGAACTGCCAGAATTGCTGACACAAGACTACTGATAAAAATACCAGATGGTAGCCTTGGGAAGAGTTGAGGCAGTAGCCTCGGGAAGACATTGGGTTCCCACTTCCCAGAGAACTCCTAGATAATACTAAAAATTTAATAATGTAGAATAAAAGGAGCTGGCAGCAGGTGGATTTGACCAATTAGAAAGCATACAGTGGCCTTGGGACGATCAGGCACAGATAAGGACACATCTAGGTTTGACTGAAGGGGTTCAGTATTCTGGGGTTGTTATTACACTTGTGTAGTGGATCTCATGTATTATGTATATTATCTAACAAAATTAGAGCCTCATTAGTAATAGTTAGGGTAATGAATGGAGAGGGCTTTGCACTGATTGGTTGGCATTAATAAGAATGTGAGCTTGCCTTACCAACAAATGGTAAGGTGGGACAGTGGAGAAGGTGTGGAATTCCCACATTAGGGCTTTGTAATCTTGCTTTTGCCTTCTGTAGTGCTCTCCTCCCTTCTGACCTCTTTGTTGGATTTGGGGATGCCCTTTCTTGAGAAAGATGGTAATAAAGTTTTTGCTTCTACATTGAGAAGTCTCTGAGTTATTTTGGGTGAGTGGTCTTCTGATCCATACAAAGCGTTGGCAGAGGGATAGGGTGAGGAACTGGGTATTGCTGCAAATTGGAAAATGACCACAGTGAAAGAACACAATTTTAAAAGGCCCTTCTTCAATAGTTAAGTGGTCAAGAAATAAGAACAAAGGGTTGTCAAAAAAAATTGAAAATGATTAAGAACCATATGAAAGAATGTTCCAAATAGTTAATACCAAATGTAAATCAAAATAACCCTGAGATCTCACCTTACAACAACAAATTTTAGAGATGATAAAAGAGGGAAGAGTCAGTATGGGAAGGCTTGTAACAATATAGGCATACTAATGCATTGCTGGTGGAAGTAGCTTGGAATTATATGAATAAAGAGACTAAAAATGACCATACCTTTTGACCCAGAGGTTCCACTGTTTTATATATATACATATATACATATACATACATATATATATACATATATACATATACAATATATATATATACATGCTTCAAGGATGTTAATAAGTAGAAAGGCTCCATATAGAATAAAATGGGTATATAGGAACTTTTTTGTGGGAGCAAAGAACTAGCAACAAGGTAGCCCATCAACTGGAAAATATCTAAACACACTGTGACCAATGAATGGGATGAGATATTACTGTTCTTTGAGAAATTATGAATATGAAGAAGCATCAAAAGATTTATATAAACTGATGCAGCATGAGATAAGTAAAGCCAAGAAAAATGATACACCCAGCAAGCAATTAAAACAATTTAAATGGAAAGTACAACAACAAAATGAATATCACAAAATTACAAAGACCAAGCTTTGCCCCAAAGATGACATATGAAAAGACTCATCCTCTACTACTCTGCAAAGCCTGACAATCCAGGAGTGTGCAGAATTGTGAGACTTTTTCAGTACATTGATTGGTTTTGCAGATTTTCCCCTTCCCTTTCTTTTAAAAACTGATTTCTTAAAGCCTGGGAAGACTTCTATGAACTCATGAGCAAATGAAATGAGCAGAACTTGGAGAGCATTGTACACAATAACAGCAATATTGTTCAGTGATCAGCTGCAAATGACTTAGCTATTCCCAGCAATACAATGATCCAAGAAAATTCTGAAGGATTTATGATGAAAAGATATTATCCACATCCGGAGAAAGAACTGGTGGAGTATGAATACAGATTGAAGTATACTTTTAAAAAAAAAATCTTTTCAGATTTGTGCAGAGGGAAAGACTTTAGGACCAAAGAAGAATTAGAGTTCATTTTAAAATGCTAAATGTATAATTTTGATTACCTTAAATTGAAAAGCTTCTGTACAAAGCCAATGTAACCAAGATCAAGAGGGAGGTAGGAAATTGGGAAAGAATTTTACTACCTATATCTCTGATGAAGGACTCATTTCTAACATATACAGAGAATTGAGTCAAATCTATAAGAATATAAGTCATTCCCCAATTGATAAATGGTCAAAGGATATGAACAGGCAGTTTTCAGGGAAAGAAATTAAAGATATATATAAGCATATGAAGAAATGCTCTAAATCACTATTGATTAGAGAAATGCAAATCAAATAACTCTAAGGTGCTGCATCTCACCAGTCAAATTGACTAAGATGACAAAACAGGAAAATGACAAATGCTGGAGAGGATGTGGGCAAATTGGAACACTAATGCATTGTTGGTGGAGTTGTCAACTTATCCAACCATTCTGGAGAGCAATCTGGAATTATGCCCAAAGGGCTATAAATAATTTCATACCCTTTGACCCAGCAATACCACTTCTAGGGTTATATCCCAAAGAGATCGTAGAAGAGGGAGGAAGGCCCATATGTACAAAAATATTTATAGCAGCTCTTTTCGTGGTTGCAAAGAATTGGAAATTAAGGGGGTGCCCATCAATTGGGGAATGTCTAAACAAGTTGTGGTATATGTATGTAATGGAATACTATTGTGCTATCAGAAACGAGGAGCAGACAGACTTCATATTTACCTGGAGAGGCTTATACAAACTGATGCTGAGTGAGAAGAGTAGAACCAGGAGAAATTTGTATACAATCACAGACACAACATATGTGTGATGTGACAGACTGGACTCTTTTCAGCAATGCAGTGATATAAGTCAATCCTAAAAGACTCATGATGGAGAGAGATGCCTACATCCAGAGAAATAACTAGAAAGAACTGAGTTTGAATCCTGATAGAAGGAAACTATTTGATCATTTTCTTTTCATTGTTTGGTTTTATTTCCTCTTTACAATTTTTCATCCCACCTAATACAATACACCTTTGCAACCTTATTAATGTGTAATATGAAAGTATTTGCAGATCCTATACTGGACTATATGCCGTTGTGGGGTTTGGGGGGAGGGAGAGAAGGGAAATTTGAAACTCAAGGAACTATGCAATTGAATCCTGTAAACTAAAAATAAACAAACAAATTACTAAAAAATGGGGAAAAGACCTTTTGTTATTTTTCTTTCTTTTATTCTGTGTTCTCTTTTACAACATAACTAATATGGAAATATGTTTTCCATGATTGCACATGTATAAGCTTTATCAAAATGCTTGCTTTCAGTGATGGGGAGGAAAGGAAGGGAAGGAGAGAATTTGAAACTTAAAAATTTTAAAAATGAATGTTAAAATTTTTCATTTATACATATTTGGGGAAAATAAAATATGAAATAGAAAAATGCATTTCTTACATTAAATGGCTCTCTGGGAGGAGGCAGGGAAAGGGATGTGTAAAAGAGAGATGGAAATTAGGTAAAGTAAGACAGAAGATATCAATTAGGATTTATTAAATAACAAAGGTGGAAAAAGCTAGATTTAGTGAGGTCTCCCTCTGAGGAGAGAAGAATCCAGGAGAATACATTCCAAAGATCCTCTAAGGAATGGTCTCAGGATGTCCATGAAGGGAAATGCAGCAAGTCCAAAAAATGGTCAGGAGGAAAAAAGGGTCAAGCAACAAACATTCATTAAGTACCTACTATGTACAAGGGACTCTGCTAAGCTTTGAGGATACAATGAAAGTGGAGGGGGTACCTCAAGGATTTCATAGTCTAATGGTGGAGATGACTTTTAAACAATATAAGCAAGATCTATTAAGAAAAAAAATGGAGATAATAAAGTGAGGCCAGGCATAAACACTGAGGAGCATCAGGAAAGTCTTCTTTAGAATGTAGAATTTTAGCCAAGAGAAGAAGCTGAGGATAAAGAGAATCACAGATGTGGAGGAAAGCCAGTGAAAATGCATGGAGCTGAGAAATGGAGAGTATTGTGAGAGGAACAGCAAGGAGCTGCCCACTAAATAGAGAGTATGATAGCAGAAGGGAATAAGTGTAAGAAAAGTGGAAGGATGATGGAAGGGGCCAGGTAATGACAGGCTTTAAAAACCCAAAATAGGCCGTCTTGGGTCCGGCTGCGCGCGGAGCGGGCTCCGGAGGGAAAGTCCCGAGACAAAGGGAAGCGGCGCCGTAGCCACCGACCATCCGGGTACCTTCCGCCTCGATCCGGGACACTTGCCGGGGGCCGCGGCCGCGCTGAGAGGGACTTTGAATATGTCTGGAATAGCCCTCAGCAGACTTGCTCAGGAGCGAAAAGCTTGGAGAAAAGATCATCCTTTTGGCTTTGTAGCAGTACCTACGAAAAATGCAGATGGCACAATGAATCTCATGAACTGGGAAGGTGCCATTCCAGGGAAGAAAGGGACACCATGGGAAGGAGGTTTATTTAAACTACGGATGCTTTTTAAGGATGATTATCCATCTTCACCACCAAAATGTAAATTTGAACCACCATTATTTCACCCAAATGTGTATCCTTCAGGCACAGTGTGCCTGTCCATCTTAGAGGAAGATAAGGATTGGAGGCCAGCAATCACAATTAAACAGATCTTGTTAGGAATACAGGAACTTCTAAATGAACCACATATTCAAGACCCAGCTCAAGCAGAGGCTTACACAATTTACTGCCAAAACAGAGTGGAATATGAGAAAAGGGTTCGAGCACAAGCCAAGAAGTTTGCACCCTCATAAACATCGATCTTGTGGCATCTTAAAAAGGAAGGGATTGGTTTGGCAAGAACTTGTTTACAAAATTTTTGCAAAATCTAATGTTGCTATGTACAATGACTATTCACTTAGGGGAGGGGGTTGTGTGTGTGCCATTTTCCATTTTCGCCACTTGTATACAGTTCTGAATTCGCTGAATTGCCCCCAGTTTTTTCATACAGGGTCTCTTCCTTCAGTCTTTTGTATTTTTGATTGTTATGTAAAACTTGCTTTTATTTTAATATTGATGTCAGTATTTCAACTGCTGTAAAATTATAAACTTTTATACTTCTATAAATTCCCTAGTATCTAGTTTCATTTGCTCTCTGATGCAGGCATGCTTACAAATGTTTAGAACTCTTATTTAGCCTCTAGCTGGCTGTATGAAAAAGGAAGTTCATAACCTTTCCCTTTCCCTACCCTTAATTTGTTTTTTCTATCTTTCAGAGACTAGGTTATATTGCTTCTAAACCCCAGAGATCCAAAGTCAGCCAGCATCTTGTTTCTGCATCACTTCCTTGTGTTTATATGGCGTTTTGTCTGTGTTGCTGTTTAGAGTAAATAAACTGTTTATATAAAAAAAAAAAAAAAACCCAAAATAAGGGGGCAGAGCCAAGATGGCGGAGTAGAAACAGCTCGTCCAAGCCTCTCTGCCCCCAGATTCCCCACAAACTATGTAAAAAAGGACTCTGAACAACTTCTGGAGCCCCAGCACCCACAGAACGACACAGAGAAGCTAACCTCCCGCTGAGGACAGCCCAGCAGCCCTGCAGGAAGGACCAGCGCAGCGATCTGGGAGCCGAGCCAGCCCAGGTCCACGTGAGCCGAGGTTTTAGCCCCAGGGCGGCAGGGCCAGCAGCCAGCTGGAGGAACCCCAGAACACCAGGAGCTGTGGCGACCCAGAATTATCAACATAGACATGCCTAGGACAAAGTAAGAGGTTAGTGTCCTATGGACTTTGGGACCTGTATTTGGGGAATGCGTCAGCTCCCTCCCCTGGGGGCTAGAAGCCGCTGAGGAGACACGCCATTTTGTAGTTTTCATAGGCATTTCCTGCTCCCAGCCTACAAATTTGTAGGGAGATCCAGCGATCAGTCTTGGGGGGTAATCGCTCTTGCTTTAACCTCCCTGGATCTGGATTGTGATCTAGGGTGGAAGTTGTGGGTGGGTTTACAGCTTGCCAGAAACGGAAGTTGCCCCCCACACGTTCGGGACGAAAATTCCTCTAGCTGGCCTTAAAGCCATAGTGTGGCAACAAGCCCAAAAGTCAAGTAATTAAGTGGCAACATGCCAAGGCAAAGGAAACAGAAAAATGCAACCCTAGACTCCTATTTTGGGGGCATAGAGCGGGAAAAGGACTGTGAGGTCAGAAGTCCTGCTCCAAAAGCCCCAGGGGAAAACATGAGCGGTTGCAGGCCATAGAGGACCTTAAGAAGGACTTTAAAAATCAAATAAGAGAAGTGGAGGAAAAATTGGAAAGAGAAATGAGAAGGATGCAGGAAAAGTATGAAATGAGGGTCAACAGCCTGACTGAGGAAAACAACACCTTAAAAAATAGACTAACTCAAATGGCAAAGGAGGCCCAAAAGGGCAATGAGGAGAAGAATGCCTTAAAAAGCCGAATTTGCCAGATAGAAAAAGAATCTCAAAAGTTCACTGAGAGATTCATTCCTTCAGAGTTAGACTGGAGCAAATGGAAGCTAATGACTTTATGAGAAATCAAGATGCTGTTAAGCAGATCCAAACAAATGAAAGATTAGAAGGCAATGTGAAATATCTCATGGGAAACCACTGACCTGGAAAATAGATCCAGGAGAGACAATTTAAAAATTATTGGACTACCTGAAAGCCATGATCAAAGAAAGAACCTAGAAATCACCCTTCAAGAAATTCTCAAGGAAAACTGCCCTGATGTTTTAGATCCAGAGGGCAAAATAGAGGTTGAAAGAATCCACAGATCACCTCCTGAAAAAGATCCCAAAAGAAAACTCCCAGAAATATTATAGCCAGGTTCCAGAATCCCCAGATCAAGGAGAAAATACTACAAGCGGCCAGGAAGAAACAATTTCAATATTGTGGAAACACAATCAGAATAGCCCAGGACCTGGCAGCTTCTACACTGAGGGATAGAAGGGCATGGAATATGATATTCCAGAGGGCAAAAGAACTGGGAATGAACCCAAGGGTCACCTACCCAGCAAAACTGAGTATTTTGTTTCAGGGGAAAATATGGTCATTCAGTGGAATAGAGGACTTTCAAGCATTCTTGAGGAAAAAACCAGAGTTGAATAGAAAATTTGACATCCAGACACAAGAAGCAAGAGATGCCTGAGAAGGTAATCAGGGAAAAGAAATCAAAAGGAACTTATCAAAGTTGAACTATTTACATTCCTATATGGAAAAGCAATATCTGTGACTGATGATATCTTTCTCACTATGAAAATAATGGAAGAAGGGGGTGTGGTCATACGAATACATATGTGAATGTGTGTGTATATGGTTACAGTTATATATGGATAGAGGGCATAGGTTGAATTTGTTGGGAAGGGAGAATACTCAAGGGATGAAATTATGAGGTGAGAGAGGAAAGTGGCAAGAGGAGATGGGGAGAGACATGGTAGGGTAAACTATCTCATGTAGGGGAAGTGGTTGCAAAGGAGGGGGAGAATAAGGAAGGCTAAAAAGGCAAAACCACATTCACATTGAATTTGGTTCAGGGAGAAAATGACATACATACTAAATGGGATATCTCAACCTGCAGCAGGATAGGGGAAAGGGGGATGAGAGGAGGGATGATGGAAGGGAGGGCATACTTGGGTGAGGGAAGGTTGGAAGTACCCACTATAGAAGAGGACAGGATCATGTAGGGAATGGACAAGGTGTGGGGTGGGATAAGTGGGAGGGAATTATAAGCAGCCTTGTACAATATATCTACCATGATAATGTTTTGCATAGCTAGACATGTACAACATATACTGAATTACTTATCTCCCAAGAAGGTGGCAAGGTGACAAGGGAGGAAGGAAATGGATCTGAAATTCAAGATCGTAACATTAAATGTTTCAAATATATATATAAATACTATTATTAATACTCTTTTGCCTATAATTGGGAGATAAGATGTGCAGGCATTGGGACACAAAGATTCATCTTCCTCTAATGGAAAAGTCGATGGGAGTATGGGAGAAGGTATGGGAGAGAGCAGATTGGAGGAAGCGATATCTTGTGGAACTGCTATTCAGGGAGGTTGGGTAGGGGAATAATGGGGGGAAAATGATTGTAACTCAAAATCTGGCAGAAATGAATGATGTAAAACAGAAGTTAATAAAGCATTTGTTTTAAAAAATAAAAAAAAACCCAAAATAAAATTTTATGTATTTGTTTCTGGATGTAATAGGGAGCCATAGGTTTGTGGCATGACTAGATTGTGCTTTAAGACCCCTTTGATAGTTGAGTGGGGGGTGAACTGACATGTGGAGCAACTTGATAGGAGCAAACCAACAACAGACTACTGCAATAGTCCAGACATGCAATGAAGAGAGCCTGCACCACTATAGTGGCAGTCTCCGAGGAGAGAAGGGGGGTGGTGGAAATAAGCGATATTATATAGGAAGAATTAGCACATTTTGGCAAAAGACTGGATATGGGGGTTATTACAGTGAGAAGTTGAGGCTGACACCTAAATTTTGAGCCTAGGTGACTGGAAGGGTGGTGGTGCCCTTGATAGCAACAGAATTGTTAGGAAGGACATCAGGATTTGGGGAAAATAGGTTAAGTTCAGTTTTGGACTTATTCTGTTCATGATGTCTATGGGACATTCAATTTGAGATGTCCAATAGGCAGTTGGCGATGGCAGACTAGAGATCAGCAGAAGATTGGATAATAGATCTGAGAATTATTTGCACTAAGATGGTAACTGAGTCCATTGGCCCTGATGAGATCATCAACTGAAAGAGTATAGGTATAGATGAGAAGAGGAACCAGCATAGACCCTTGAGAGACACTCAGGGTTGACTGGTGAGACCTGTATGAGGATTCAGCAAAGGAGACTGAGAAATGATCAGAAACTAGGAAGATACTCAGGAGAGAGAAGTTCGAGGAAAACCTACAGAAACCTAATATCCAGAAGTGATTGGGTGTCAAAAGCTGCAGAGGATTAAAGAAGGGTCAGGACCAAGAAAATCCATTCTGATTATCAATGTCCAGATTCTTGATAACTCTGGGGAGAGCTGCTTCAGCTGAATGATGAAGTCAGAAGCCAGACTGCAGAGAGTTCAGAAAAGAGTGTGGAGAAGAGAAGCAAAGGCACCTCTTGTAGAGCAAGAAGTTTAGAGACAAATATGAGGAGAAATACAGGACAATGGCTACTGATAATGGACAGATTGTGAGAGATTTTCAATTTGGGGGAGATTATCCATTTGTTTTCTTTAACAGGTCAGTAACAACCCTTCTGTTTGTTTCTATTTATTTGTTTTGGTTTTGTGTTGACTAGTCTTCTTCTTTCTGACTTTCAACAGGAGTCAGACTGTGTTTGTTTTGTGTCACTCAAGAAGATTCTTACAAGTGGGATCTGGCAACAAAAAATCTATTTGGTTACCTCCACTGGATTTGTCGGATGGTTAGTGTGCATTTTCTGTTTATCACCAAGGGTGTTTATATTTCTTTAAGATTCTGAGAGATTCTGCTGACTCTTAGGATATTTCTGTATCTATTGCCCTTTCTCTCTCTCCCTGTGGGCCTCTCTTATTATTAGCCGTCTTTTAGAACTTTCCCAGGACATCATCCGTGATGTAGCTGAGAGCTGCCAACGTTGATAGGCACCATCTATAGGGAGTTATGTTTCCATTTGTTAATTGTGGGAAAAATGAGTTTAAGTAAATTTTAGTTCCTTTAAGGGAAAATCAACATCTATAGGATTCATTATTGTCTTATAATTTGGAAATTCTTTTAGACAAGTAGGGTTGGTATGCAGAAGCTTCCAAAAGTAAAACTGAATAATCAGCTAAAATCTACACACACACACACACACACACACACACACACACACAATCTCAAATAAAAAGGCAGAAAAAGTTAGCTTCCATTCCCAAATTAATGCACAGCTTGACCTTTCTAAACATAAGGAGGTAGTTAAGTCCAAGATAAGGCTGGGATATTTTCAAGAGAATTTGAAAAACATTCCAAACAATCAATAAACAAATATTTATTAAATTCTCACTGTGTGTCAAGTACTATACTAGACACTGGTGATGTAAGTACAAAGAATAAAAAATCTTTGGTTAGAATGAATTTACATTCTATTAAGGGACAAAACAAATATTTATGAAATATTGATAGATAAAGACAAGCTGTTGTTCAGCTATTTTTCAAAACTCCATTTGGGGTTTTCTTGACAAAGACACCAGAGTGGTTTCTTGTTTCTTTCTCTAGATGATTTTACAGATGAGGAAGCTGAGGAAAACAGGGTTAAGTGACTTCCCAAGGTCACACAACAAGTCTCTGAGGCAAGATTTGAACTCAAGAGGATAAGTCTTTCTAATTGAAGACCCAACACTTTATCCCTCTGAGCCATCTAGCTGCCCTTAGATGAACATAAACAGCAAAAATGTGAAGTTAATAACAAATAAAAACGTAAAAAGTAATGGAGTACAAGATAACTGGGGCAAGTAGTTGGAGGTCTTAATGAAAACTTCATGCAGAAGATAATATTTAAGTTGCATATTAAAGCAAGAATGGCAGGCTATGAGTGCATTCCTGAGGTGGGGATTAGCTGGTGCAGACATGGACTGGTATGTGAGAGAACAGTGAGAAGACTAGTCTGGTCAGATTGTAGTGTGTAGGAGGGAGCATAATGTCCACTGAGGCTGGAAAGACAGGCCAAGTTGTCTAAGTCTTTAAAGGTTAAACAGTGTGGCTCATATTTTGTCCTTGAGGCAGCAGGAAGCCATTAGTGTTTGTTGTCTAGGGTAATCACAGGATCAGATCAGTACTTAAGGAAAATTACATTGGCAGCAGAGGACAAAATGGCCTGAGGTGGGGAAAAGTTGAAGGCCAAGAGAACAATCAGGAGGATGTTGCAATTATCTAGGTGAAAGGTGATGAGGGTCTGAACTAAGGTGGCAGCTTGGTAAGTGGAGAGAAGAAGTTGGATGGAGGGAACATAGGAATGGGGAGATTTTCCAAGTGGGTTAGTATGTAAACTGAAGGAGAATAAACAGTCCAGAATAGCTAGGTTATAAATTTGACACTATGGAAGGATAGTGCTATATTCAACAAAAATAAAGAAGTTTGCAATTGGAAAGGATTTAGGAGGCATAATAATTCAATTTTTGACAATTTGATTTTAAAGATGTCTCCAAGAAATCTAGTTTAAGACATCTACTAGGTGATCTGTAACTGAAACTCTTTGTGAGATTTGAACTGGATATATAAATATGGAATTCATCTACAGAGAAGGTGGGAAACTCATGACAGCTAATGAGGCTAGGTAGAGAGTATATCCAGAAAAGAAAAAGGGGGCAAAACAAACCTTTGAAGAAAGTACAGTTCCCCACAGTATCCTATCCCTAACCCACAGATAGGGGGCAGGAAGATGTAAACAATGAATCATCAAAGGAGACTGAGAATCACTCAGACAGATAGGTGAGTCTGGAGAGAGTAGTGTCATAATAACCGGGACAGGAAAGGGTATGTATTCAGGAGGAAGAAAAAGTTAACAATATCAAATGAAGCAGAAATATTAAAGAGGATTAGAATTTGGCAATGAAGAGAACAATTTGAGTTGAGTGTTGAGGTCAGAAGTCAGATGGTAAAGAATAAAGAACTTCTTTTTTTAAGGGAGTTTGACTAAGAAATGGAGGAGACATAGAATACTAGCTCAAAGGAGTTGTTGAGCATTGTAAAGGTTTTATTAGAAGATGGAGGGACTTGAATATGTAGAAATGCAATAGGTAACCAGCTGACATACATAGATTATATTATTTATATGTATTTTGTTTTTATCTTATAGAGTTTGCATATGTATACATACACAACTATTTAAAATAGTTTAACCTTTTGGTGACAGAAAAGTCCCAACAATCCTGATGTACAGTTGGGCTCCCAGACTTAGTTATGGAGACATAATTTGAAAATCACTTGACTCCTTGCAATTCATGACTGTTTTTCAAAAATAAGCTTGAACATTATAATTCAAGAAACAATAGGGGAAAATTGCTCAGATCTAGTAGAACCAGAGGGCAAAAAAGAATCTGCTGATCATGAGAGAAACCTTGAAAGGTAAATGCATTTGAACAATTAAAAGGAATTGCATGATGATATAGTACTAACATTCTAATAGGGAGAGAAGAATATTACCATAGTAGATATATTGTAAAAGACTGGCTACATTTCCCTCCCACCCATCCCATCCCCCCACCCAGTCCATTCCCTACTTTGATCCTGTCCCCCTTCAAAAGTGGGTGCCTCCAACCTCCCCTCCTCCCAGCATGCCCTCCTCTCCATGATCCCTCCTCTCATCCCCCTCCCCCCTACACTCCTGCAGGGTGAGATATCCCATTTAGTATGTATGTCATTCTCTCCCTGAGCCAGATTCAATGAGGATATGGTTTTGCATTTTTGCCTTCCTGTTCTTCCCCTCCCCTGAAACTACTTCCCCTTGCCTCTTCTACATGAGATAGTTTACCGCTCCCCCATCTCTCCCCATCTCCTCTTGCCATATTCCTCTTTCACCTCTTAACTTCACCTCTTAAGTATCATCCCTTCCCACCAAATTCAACCTGTACCCTCTATCAATGTATACCTGTAAACATATATACACACATTCACATATGTATTCATATGCCCATATACCCTTCTTCAATTATTTTCATACTGAGAAAGTTTCATCAAACACAGTCATTGTTTTTTCCATGTAGGATTATAAATAGTTCAACTTAGATAAGTTCCTTTTGATTTCTTTTCCCTGTTTACCTTCTCAAGTATCTCTGTGTCTAAATGTCAAATTTTCTATTCAACTCTGGTTTTTTCCTCAAGAATGCTTGAGAGTCCTCTATTCCACTGAATGACCATATTTTCCCCTGAAACAAGATAAACAGTTTTGCTGGGTAGGTGATTCTTGGTTTTAATCCCAGGTCCTTTGCCCTGTGGAATATCATATTCCATGCCCTTTGATCCCTCAATGTAGAAGTTGCCAGGTCCTGTGCTATTCTGATTGTGTTTCCACAATATTGAAATTGTTTCTTCCTGGCCGCTTGCTTCATCTGGGAATTATGGAACCTGGTTATAATATTCCTGGGAGTTTTCTTTTTGGGATCTTTTTCAGGAGGTGATCAGTAGATTCTTTCAACCCCTATTTTGCCCTCTGGGTCTAAAACATTGGGGCAATTTTGCTCGAGAATTTCTTGAAGGATGATTTCTAGGTTCTTTCTTTGATCATGGCTTTCAGGTAGTCTGATAATTTTTAAATTATCTCTCCTGTATCTATTTTCCAGGTCAGTGGTTTTTCCCATGAGATATTTCACATTGCCTTCTATTCTTTCAATTGCTTGGATCTGTTTAACAGCATCTTGATTTCTCATAAAGTCACTAGCTTCCATTTGTGCCAGTCTAATTCTGAAGGAATAAATCTCCTCAGTGAGCTTTTGAGATTCTTTTTCCATCTGGAAAATTCGGCTTTTTAAGTCATTCTTCTCCTTATTGCCTTTTTGAGCCTCTTTTCACATTTGAGTTAGTCTATTTTTTAAGGTGTTATTTTCCTGAGTCAGGCTGTTGACTCTCATTTCATACTTTTCCTGCATCCTTCTCATTTCTGTTCGCAATTTTTCCTCCACTTCTCTTGTTTGATTTTTAAAATCCTTCTTAAGGTCCTCTATGGCCTGTAACCTGCTAGTATTTTCATTTGGGGCTTTTAGTGCAGGATTTCTGACCTCACAGTCTTCCTCCTGTTCCATGCTTCGATCCTCTTTGGCCCCAAAATAAGAATTTAATGTTGCATTTTTCTGTTTATTTTGTTTCCTTTGCCTAGGCATGTTGCCACTTAATTACTTGACTTTTGGGCTTGTTGCCACAGTAGGACTCTGCCACCAGACAGGGGAGCTTCTGTCCCAAATGTTGGGGTCTTCTCAACTTCTGGAGGTATTAGTTGTGTGCCCTCACTGAAGCTCCCACACACTCTGGCAAGCTAGACACATACCCCAAGGCCTCTACTCCAGATTGCAATCCAGATCCAGGGAGGTTAAAGCAAGAGTGCTTACCCCCCACACAGATTGAGGGATCCCCTTACAGTTCGCAGGCCAGGAGCTGAAGCTGCAAAATGACAGCTGTGCTACTGCTCCTCAGAGACTTCTTGCCCCCAGGGGAAGAAGCCGAGGCATTCCCAAATACTGGTCCCAAAGTCCATAGGGCACTAATCTCTTACTTTGTCCTAGGCATTTATGTCTTGTTAATTCTGGAGAAGCCACAGCAGCTGGTTTTCTGGGGTCCCTCCAACTGGCTGCTGGTCCTGCTACCCTGGGGCTAAAACCTCAGACTCACAGGGTTCTGGGCTTGGCTCCCAGAGCTCTGATCTGGCCGCTCCCTGCCAGGCTGCCAGACTGTCCTCAGTGGGCGGTTAGTTTTTCTGTGTCATTGTGTGGGTTCTAGACCTCCAGAGGTTGTTCAGAGTCCCCCTTTTACATAATTTTGAAGTGGAGTGGGCTGGAGCACAGTGGAAGTGCTGTTTCTACTCCACCATCTTGGTTCCGCCTTCAAGAATAATTAATTCTAATATTATATAAACTATTTGGGGAAATTGGTTAAAAAAGCAGTCTTAGCAAATTCTTTTTATGGTACAAATATGATACTAATATCTAAATCAGGAAGAACCAAAACTCAGAAAGAAAATTATAGACCAATTTCCCTAATATATATAGATGCAAAAATTTTAAATAAGATATTAGCAAAAAGATTATAACAACTTAGCATGAGAATAATGCATTTTGATCAGGTAGGATTTATCCCAGTAATGCTAGGCTGGTTCAATATTAGAAAAACTATCAGCACAATTGATCATGTCAGCAATAAAACTAGTAGATATAGGGGTGCCTAGGTGACTCAGTGAGTAAGAGTACTGGCCCGGGAGTTGGATGACCCATATCTGTTCCTGGCCTCAGAAAATGAGCACCCACACATAATTGATGACTGGCCGTGTAACCTTCAGCAAGTTACTTAACCCCAATTGCTTAAAAAAAAGAAAACTAGTAGAAATCATATGATTATTTCAATAGATGCAGGAAAAGCTTTTTGACAAATTACAACACCCATTCCTATTAAAAACACTAGAAAGCATAGGAATAAGAAGAATTTTCCTTAAAATGATAAGTAGCATCTACTTAAAACCACCAGCAAGTATTATATGTAATGGGAATAAGCTAGAAGCATTTCCAGCAAGACTGGGGGTGAAAAACCTGGAAAGACTTATGTGAACTGAAACTGGGTGAAGTGAACAGAACCAGGTGGGCACTCTACAGAGTTACAGCCACACTGTTCAATGACTAACTTTGGCAAACTTGGCTCTTCTCAGCAATGCAAAGTTCTAAAACAACTCCAAAGGACTCTTGATGGAAAATGCTATCCACATCCAGAGAAAGAATTACAGAGTCTGAATGCAGATCAAAGGATACTATTTGCTTTCTCTCTTTTTTTTCTCGTGGTTCATTCCATTGGTTATAGTTCTTCTTTACAACATGACTAAGGGGAAAATATGTTTAACATGAATGTATATGTAGAACCTATATCAGATTGCATGATGGCTTGGGGAGGGGGAAGGACAGGGAGGGGGAGAAAATTTAAAACTCAAAAGCTTATGGAACTGAATGTTGAAAACTAAAAACAAACAAACAAATAAATAAATAATAGAAGTTCCTTGAGAGTTGGAATAATTGTATTTTTTTTTTGTATTTGTATACCCAACAAATACATACTTATCTAAGTGGCTAGGAAATAATAAGTGCATAATAAATGCTTGGTATGCTCTCTTTCCTTAGGAAAGACTTAGGTACCCTGGAGAGCATCCTCTCTCAGAACCAGTGACACTGTCTGATGTGTGAGTCCAGGACATTGGGCTGTTTCTGAAGCAGATCTGCTCTGAGTACCCACTTGTCAGGGCTCTTTTCCTTTCTAAATTACCATTCATTTAGTTACTTCCTGGGTTCATGCTATATACTTAGAGCAGACCGGGAGCTTCCTGAGACAAGAAACTCTTTTAGTTTTTCTCTTTGTACCCCAACACTGAAAATATTTTCTTGTTTATACTAAGTGCCTAATAGATGTTTATTGAATTGAATGAGGAAACTGAGTTCCAAAGAAGGTCAGAACTTTGGAGGCCCCTTTCACTTGTCTGGGTAACTAATTGTAAGAGGATGTGGCTTGGTTCTAACAACTAGGAGCTCAGTGTGTCTGTCAGTCCTGATTTTCTTCTGACAAGCCACAGGTCTCTGAAATGCTATGCTTTATTAATCTGTAAAACCCAAATTCTGGCTGCTTTCATCTTGAAGACAATAAAGTGATTGAAATCTGCAAGTTGACAGGTTTTGGATAGTTCTGTAGGTTTTGTATTCTTTTTGCTAGCTCACAGAAAGAAAGCAGAGCTTAAGTTTGAATGAAGACAGATTTTTGGGGTGACTGTGGGGGCAGGGGCTTTAATGAAGTCATCGAATCAACAGGGTGTTTAAATTAGAAAGGATCTTAGTGGTCTTATGGTACAACTGCTCTGTTTTGCCACTGAGAAAACCTTGAACAAGGCCACAGGGTTTATTTAGTGGTAGAGCTGGGCCCTGAACCCAGGTTGCCTAACTCTCAGGCTAATGCTCATTCTACTAAAACCCATTGCCTTCAACAAAAGTTGATCAGTGCCAGTCTAAGTGTAGCATGGGTAGACATAAATACATTCTAGGACCAGATATACCAGAGACCTAGGGCAAACAGGGGCCATAAGAACATAACTTTAGAGATGGAGCAGATTTAAAACACAATCTAATCCAACCCCTTTGTTTTATAGATGAGGAATCCAAGGCCCAGTAGAGGTAAGTCAGTTGACTCAGTGCATAGAGAATGAGGCCTGGAGTCAGAAAAGTGAATTAAAATCCAACCTCTCACACTTACTAGCTATGTGACCTTAACCTCTGCCTCAATTTCCTCATCTGTAAAACAATGATAATAATAGTAGTTATCTCCCAGGATTGTTGTGAGGATCAAATGAGATAATAATTGTAAGGAGCTTAACAAAGTGCTTGGCACATAGAAAATGCTGCATAAAAGTTAGGTACTAGCTGTTCTTATGAGGGGAAATGATTTGCCTAAGATCATGCAGGTAGTGAGCATCCAGGTAGAAACTGAGTCTATTCCTCTGACTCCCTAGCCAGTACTCTTTGCACTACCTTACACTCCTGGGCTGTTGTGGACATGGTGTAAATCAGTTCAGGTTAGAAAGAAGAGAAAGGCATATGTGGTTTCAAAGTGATCACATGAGAAAGCTGAAAACTGGTATGGTAATGTTGAAATTGCACTGAGAGAGCACACCCTGAGAAGGCAGTAAGCTGTTCTGGCAGGGTCCATCTGGGAAGAGCAGAGCAGATACTGCAAAGGACAGTCTCGGTAGGGTTAGGAGGCCCGGCCTGGCTGTGGATCAGACCATCCCAGTCTTGAAGGATCCCCGAGGACCTTTGTAGATTCTCAAGGCCTTCTAGGACAGGTTGGGGAGATAGCTTTGGGGCAACATACAGTTTCTTCAGGTCCCTAGGGGTGGAGGTGGTGGTGGTGGTGGTTTTGCATATATACACAGAAGAGAGATTAAAAGTTACAGTGCAGGAAGCTCCATCTTTAATGCTTTTCTTGGAATCATGGATCTGGATCTGGAAGGGAGCTCAGAGGTCATTTATTCTACTGTCACTTAACAGATGAAGCAACTGAGGCCCAGGGAAATTAAATCACTTGCACAAGATCATACTGGCAGAGCTGGGATCTGAACTCAAATCCTATGATTCCAAGTTCTGTACTTTTTGCTACACCAAGCTGCTTCCAATTTGTTTGACTTCAAAATAAATAAAGTTTTAAATACAAAAAGAGCTTAAACATTATGTGTATGTATGTATGCATGTATGTATATACACACAAACACACATATACATAACATATAATTACACACGACAACATAAGCCATAACATGTGAAAACACACAACACATGACAACATATAACTGCGACAAAATAAAAAACATGCATTGTCATTCCATAACATGTAAAGCAACATATGATAACACATGACAACACATGCCATAACGTGCAAAATATCTCATATGGAAGAAGCAAGGAAAACTTACAATAGAGGGGAAGAACAGGAATAACAACCTTATTCTCAGTGAATGGGGTGGAGGAAAATATAGTCAGTGTTTCACAGTATATCTACTATGGGAATGCTTTCCATAGTTACACATGTACAACATATACTAACTAAACTGCTTATCCTCCCAGTGAGGGTGGGTGACGAGGCAGGTAAGGAAAGAATCTGGAATTCAAATGATTAAAACACACTAACTACTGTTATTTCATTTTTTCCTACTCTCTATATCCCCACTTGCCATATCCCACCATTCATGGGCACAATTCTTACAACCCAGTCCTGGTGATGCCAGTCTAGTTAGGTTCATCTCTAGTCTAGGGGTGTAGTTAAATGATCATTTACATGGGAATTTTAGGTGGGATGTGCTTCAAGAACATATAAGTCTAATATATAGCCACATCATCAACACAGTCACTTAAAACCTCAGAATTCCTTGAACATGGGGTATGCAGTAGGTGTTACCTAATGGCAATGACTCAATATCATTTAGACAATGACACAGAGCTGAGTGAAGGACTTTGATGTCCCAAAGTGAGGCTGAGAGGGGAAGTACTCATACTTTTCGGGTGGCCCTAGCTGGGGAATCTTATCACTGTCTTACATATTCTTTTGTGCAAGGTATTTTTGGGGGGAGATTGGAGTTCCAGATGAGTGCTATGTACCTCCCTTACCTGTGGTTATACAGTAAGTATATTGGGAAAAAGGGCAAATAGAATCATTTGTCTGACTCATAGATTTTGTAAAGGGTAGTAATGAGAAATAAGTCTAGGGAGGTAGGGTGAGTCAGATAGTAGAGGGCCTAGAAAGTCAGGTTAAGGAGTCTATAGTTGCTAATGAAAGTCCCAAATACAACTGGAAGCCTGTGAAAGGTTATTTTGTTTGTTTTTGTTTGGTTTTTGGTAGGGAAATTATGTAATCTCAATGATTCATTAAGAAAATTATTTGTGGCAGTGGAATTAAATACAGATTCGAGACAGTTGGGAGGCCAGAGGCAGTAGGACCAGTTAAGGACTATTTTCACTAGTCTAGGTGTGTGTAGAAAGGCTTTGTCTTTGGTTAGAGGAGTTTCAGGCATAAGGAATGTGGTGGAAAAAATTTGTGGGGCAGGGAAGCTATTTTCTTGTTCCTGAATTGATACTATGCCTCACTGCAACCCTGAAGATAAACCCTCGTTAACCATTTTGGTAGAAGTATGAGACTGGATAAGAATGGACTGGTCTACCTTTTTCTCTTCATGTTCTTTTTCCAGACTCAGTAATTTCTTCTCTCACTCAGAGCCTAGCCTTCCTGACCCCAGGGATGTAGGATGACTACTTCTGTTCTGTATTACTTCTAGGGTGAACCTCTCTCCTCTATCTGTAGCTTGATTATTTTGCTATTGCTATCTATGAACAGTCCATCCATGGCCTCTTGGCTCAAATTTTCTCCTACTGTAAGATCCTGATTTTCAAAGGTTACATAGGATTGTTCATTGGTTCTGTGAAAACAGTATATTAGGCAAAATAATGTTATGAGGAATGATTTGCTCCATGGGAACAAAACTGAGTGAAACCTCCATGATGATGATGGAGTTATCTGGATTATAGACTAGCTAAGCTGGCAAAGGAGAGAAGAAGCTGTTTTGGTAAAGACTGGGTTAAGTGGGTGAGGCTCACACGAATGATCTAATGTTATAGTAGTACTGAAGAATTCATTGATTTTTTTTGAAGTTTTACATAGTTTATTCATGTCCAGGTGAAAGTTTTACATAGTTTATTCATGTGCAAGTGAAAAATTATCTTCACAGATAAACATAATCCATAGTGCCTTTTAATCCTTCTTTTTGCCAGCACCGACATTTGCCTTTGCAGTACCCCTGACTTTCTTCATTCTGTTCTTGCGTTCCTTTCGCTGCTTTCTTGAAGTCTTTCTTCTCATACAGGCCATGCCTTGCAAGTCTGTGCTATGGTTCATTTTTCTTTGCATAGTCAAGGGAATCATAAATCATGCCAAAGCCTGTTGTTTTGCCACCACCAAAATGGGTTCTGAATCCAAAGACAAAAATGACGTCTGGAGTTGTCTTGTACATCTTGGCTAGTTTTCCTAGAATTTCAGTCTTAGGCACTGTGGCCTTTCCAGGATGAAGGACATCTATAACCATCTGTTTGTGCTGAAGAAGTCTGTTTGTCATAAACTTTCTGGTTCTGATGGTTACAGTGTCATTCATGGTGGCGGCCGGCTCCTTGAGCAGCAGGAGAGGGAAAGGGAGAATTCATTGATTAAAGTTGAATATAATAGCAATGTGATTATTGTGAAAATTTTTTTCTTGTTTTTTTTTTTACTTTGTTTATCTCTTCTTTGATTTTCAGAATGACTTTTTTTGTTTCTATTTGGTTTCTTTGATTTTCTGTTTTTCTAGGGTGTTGTTTTTTTTTTTGTTGTTGTTGTTAAATTTATGAGACCAATTCATTAATTTATTTTTTTTTAATTTTGCTGGCAAAAAATGGTTAAATATGTACATTTCCCTTTAATGGATACTTTAGCTGTGTCCCAAAAGTTTTGGTTTATCATCTTGTTGTTGTCATTTTCTTTGCTAAAATTATCTATTGTTTTATGACTTTTTAGCCCACACTTTTTTTTGTTGCCTTTTTGAATGGCAGTTTGGGTTAAGTGACTTGCCCAATGTCACACAGCTATTTCTTTGTGATAAGTGTCTGAGGCTGGATCTGAACCCAGGTCCTCCCGACTCTAAGCCAGTGCTCTATTCACTGCGCTACCTAGCTGCCCCTGGCCCACACTTTTTAAAGGATTGTATTATTAAGTTTCTATTTAAGTTTACATATTTACTTCAAATACCCTTTATATATTATAATTATTATTGCATTGTGCAATAAAAAATGTATTTAGTATTCTACTTTTATGCATTTGCATATGAGGCTGTTATTCTCTAAAATGTTTATTTTTTTGCAAAGGTTACATGCAAAGCTAAGAAATATTTACAATCCTTACAATAATACAATACAAATATTTATATTCAGTATTTGCCAGAGATCTGTCAAATTCAACTTTTCTAAAATTCTCATCATATCTTTCACTTCTTTTATGTTTATCTTTCTGTTAGATTTGTGTAGGTAAAAAAGGGACATCCTAAAGTACTTAACTATTATAGGTGTGCTTTCTATTTCTCCCTGTAATTTTATTAGCTTTTACTTTAAATGGGTAAATACAATGCCATTTGGTGCAAGTGTAGTAAGTATTGATTTTATTTCATTATCTATGCTGTTTTAAGTATAATGTAGTTTCCATGTGTATCTCTTTTAACCATGTCTATTTTTGGTGTCCTCTTGTTTGAGATTATGATTATCAATGCAGCTTTTAAAAATTTAGTTGAGATACAAAGAATTCTCCACTAAACCTCATTTTAATTCTTTGTAAATCTTTGTTTCAAATGAATTTCTTATAAACAATATACTGATGGATTGATTTTGCTTTCTAATCTATTCTGCTACCCTGCTCTTTTTATGGGTGAATTTATCCCTTTCACATCCATGGTTATGGTTATTGTATTTTTTTCTCCATCATTTCTATCCCCTTACAATTTTCCTTTATTCCCCCCATTTTCTTCTTTACAAAACAGAGGAAGGTGGGGAAAGAAAAAGTAAGATTGACCTTAGTAAATTATGATTGAAACAGTCTGACTGTACTTCTTGCCCCTCTTCTCTTTACTCAAACCAGAATCTGATCACTGATTTTTATATTTTATTCCTTTTCCTTTCCCCTTTCAACCCCCCAGTTTATGATCTGCCTTCTGGGGTTGAAGTTTGTTTTGTTTGTGACTATTTCCTGCCCAACTCTACTCTCTTTCTCTTAAGCCCCACTCTTCTCCTTGTCCCTACCTATTTCTCTATTGAATTTAATGTATTCTTACACCATGTTCTCTCTCCCTGTTTCTCTCTCTATCTCTGTCTTTTTTTTTTATTTCTATCTCTGCATGTCTTTGTTTCTGTCTGTTTCCATCTTTGTATGTCGATCTGTGTCTTTGTGTTTAGGTGTCTGTCTCTCTCACCTGGCTCTATTAAAAATGAGATTTTTGAGATGGCCACTCCCTTTACTCCCTCCTCTATGCTTGTTTACTCTTATTTGTTCTTTCTTTTGACTAGGTTGAATCAATATGACGCTTTTTTTTAAACCATATGGAGGGAAGATGGGAAGGGTATTTAGGGCATGAGTCTTTACAGCTTTGGGGATCTCTATCCTAAGATTAGACAGAAGGTAGGACATTTGCAATCCTCTCTTCCGCCTTAGTTACATGTGACTGATCAGGGTGGGTGTAGGGGTGGGTTTTGGTAGAGTGTCTGCAGTGGAGGTGGGAGAGGGGATCCCAAAATAAATCCTAGGCATAAGCCTTGAAGTTAGATTGTGTTCCTGCTATGGCCATGTAGAAGCTGGTTGGGCTAGGAGTGTTGAGTGGACCCTTTTAAGAATTCTTGAGTTCTCCAGTGATAATTAATAAGAGTTTTTACTTTGTCTAGGTTGTGTCTTCTCTGTTCCCTGGATTTGGGGAGAGGAGAAATGAACAAATATTTTAAAAGTACTATATTAAGTACTTTTCAAATATTATCTTGTTTGATCCTCATAACAACTCTATTAAG
Source organism: Gymnobelideus leadbeateri (assembly GCA_011680675.1). Lineage (NCBI taxonomy): Eukaryota > Metazoa > Chordata > Mammalia > Diprotodontia > Petauridae > Gymnobelideus > Gymnobelideus leadbeateri. The sequence continues at coordinate 67,707 of WOXC01008437.1, read as the reverse complement.
GTCTATTATTGTCTTCATTTTAGAATTTAGAAATGTGAAGAAGAAAATACTAGGTGAATTGTCTAGGGTCACAATACTAGTAAGTAGTGGATTTGAATTCAGGTCTTTCTGACTCCAGGTTCAGTGTTCTATCCATCACACCAACCAGCTGTTTCAATTTAACTATTTTATACCACATTTGCTTAATTCATTTTTTTTGAGAATTGAAGATTTAAAAGGTTGAGAGACCTTTAATTCATCATTTCATTCTATGATGCACAGTTTTATTGAATAGGTTATTTTGGTTGTAAGTCTTTTTTCTTTTGCCTTTTACAATATTGAATTCCAAGAATTCTGTATTAGTTGCTGCACAGGTTTTTGTGATTCTGACTAGTTTCTTTCTGTATGCTTGCAGCATTTTGTCTTTGATAAGGAAGATTTTGGTTATGGCATTTCTGGGAATTCTCATCTTGGCATTTTCTTTCAGGACGTGACCAATGGCTTTTTTCTATATTTACTTTGCCTCTACTTCTAATAGATCTGGGCAAGATTCTTTTAAGATTTCTTAAAATGTGGTATCCATTTTTTGTTGGATTATTGTTTTCACAGTCTGATGAATTTTAAGTGGTATGTTTTCAACTTGTTTCATAATCATTTTAAAAAAATGAAATATACCTTACATATACATCTAAATTTTTAGTCTTCTGACTTTGTCCTAATATTCTTTGTTCTCTGTGGAATTATTGAATTTTATTTGTTTTATCCTATTTTTTCAGGGAGTGTGCTACTTGGGCAAAATTTTCTACATTTTCTTCAAAGCCATTTCTTCTTCTTTCATTTTTTTCTCTTGAGACCCTTACTTTCTCTTTTAACCTTTTGTTCCAGCCATTCTTCTAGTTTTTATGGCCAATCCACTCTTTTTTAAAAGCTATATTTGTACTTTATGTGTAATTACTCTGATCTCAGATCTCTTTTGGACTTAACGCATAATATTTTGTCATTCTACTCAAAGATTTCTCCATTGTATATCTTTATTCTCTATTCCCAGGAGCAACTTTGTGTTAGGCTTGATTCACTCCTTCCCCTTCAGATAAGTTGGCACCCATCAGGAGCCCTGTCTCCTGGTTTGGCTGCAAAAGTAATGCTGGTTTCTAGCTTCTTTGAGGGCCCAACATGTGCACACAGTTTGGCCCAATCACTGTGCCCAATGACCTACTGGGACCTGGCTCTATGCTTATTTGTGGCTCCAATAATCCAATGACAAGATCCTGCTGGTTTCAGGTCTATTTATTAGAAATTAGGTTTGATTCACCTCTTTTTATCACAGCCCCACTTAGAGCACCTGAAGGTTTCTGGAGAGATTTTCCAAAATCTTATTGGATTACCATACTAAAGAATTATGTTGTTCAGACCTAAGACTAAAATGTACTTGTTCTCTCTGAAAGGGTAAAAAAAAAACAATGACTGTCATAAGAACTAACATTTATATAGCATTCTAAAAGAGGTAAAAAGAATAACAAGAGGTAAAAGAGAAAGATGACTTCTGCCTGAGTCAGATTCAAGGACATGACATTTAATTTGAACTTTAAAATCTGGTTGTCTATTAACAAGCATTTATTAAGCACTTACTATATGCCAAGCACTGTGCTAAGTACTGGGTATGCAAAGAAAGGTAAAGATAGTACCTACCCCTGAGGGGGATCTAATGGGGTAGATAACATGCAAATAACTATATTATGTTACGTTAATATATTAATAATATAAAGAATTCAGAGAAACCTGGGGAGACATGAAATAATACAGAAGTAAGTAGAACTGGTATATACAATTACCTTACTAATGTAAATAACCTTGCATACAATTCCTTCAATAACAACAACAACAAAAAGAAACCATGGAAAGACATTAGAATTTTGATTCATACAGTGACCATTTCTGCCTTCAGGGGACTGATGGTGAAGCATATCTCCCTCCTTTTGGCAGAAAGGTGGTGGGCTATAGGTATGGACAGAGGAAAACATTGTCAGGAATGGCAAGTGTGTTGATTAGTTCTTAACTATAATTCTTTGTTACAAGGGGGGCTTCTAGTGGTGCAGGTAGTTGTACAACATGTGTATACTTGGCAAGTTCTCATTTTCTCTCTACTATTTACCACCTGTGTGATATTAGGCCAAGTCTTTATCCTCTCTGGGTATCAGTTTTCTCATCTATAAATGGCATATTGGAGTAGATACCTTCTTAGGTCCCTTCCAGCTCACAATGTATGATTCTAAGTGATATAAATATATTAAAATATATCAACAATATATTAACTTAGCAAAATTATTTGTCAAGACCCTTGGCCTTGCTTGGTTAAGTCAAGGCAATGATCCAAATCTAGCAAATATGTTGATGGAGCTAAGGGGCAAAAGGAACAAAGTCTCTTTCCTGGGCTTATTTTTTTCAAATTGTACATCAAACATTATCAGAAATAAGGAGTGAAATAGAGGCTCTTGAGTACTACAGAGAAAAAGGTCAGACCAGCAAGAAGTCAGGAATTAGGTACTAAGGCAAGAGAGTGAGTAACTCTGACTCCATGTGGAAAAAGTAGATGCCAGTAAATAGAAATTTATACTAGGTAACTTAGGAGAGCTGTGGCCTGATGATTCAGCATTGTGATGATTCAGAGGCACTGTGGCACAGTGTACTGACACTGGAATCAGATGATCTGAATTAAAATTCTGCCTCTAACACTGCTTTTGCGAAGTTGGGTAAACTCCTTAACTTCTCTGGGCCTCAGTTTTCCCATCTGCAAAAATAGAGGGTTGAATCAGATGGCATCTGGAGTTTCTTCCAGCTCTGTGCCCATAATCCTACGAACACCATTCATCCTCAGTGTCATCATTACACTGGGCACCCCTGCCAGGTACCCAAAGTCTAATGCAATTCAACACACAGTTATTCAGTGCTGGGCACTGGGTCGATAAAAAGCAAAGGGTCTTTGCCCTCAAGCATCTTATAGGGATCTAGGGGATACAGCATGAAAACACTTTAGCAAAAGCAAGATTATTTGAGGAGAGATAGAGGACTCAGGATATCAAGAAAGGTTGTCAGTAGGAAGTGATACCTGATCTGGGCTCTGAAGGGAGCTAAGGATTCTAAGGCAGAGAGAAGAGGAAGGCATGCATCCAAGGCATGGGGACAGTAGACTGGACAGAACCATAAAGGCAGGAGATAGAGTAGGAAGTTTGAGGAATGACCGCTTAGTCAGTTAGGCAGAAACACAGAGTTAGGTTCTGTTGATGGGGTTAAGTTTGGACCTAATGATGAAGTCCCTTTCATAGACCCAAATAACCTTTTTTCTTAGCTGGTTCTGCTCTTGTTTAGTTGTGTACAACTTTTTGTAACCCCATTTGGGGTTTTCTTGGCAAAGATACTGAAGCGATTTGCCATTTCCTTCTCATTTTACAGATAAGGAAACTGAGGCAGAGAGGGTTAAGGGTCACACGGCTAGTGTCTAAGGCCAGATTTGGATTCAGAAAGATGAGTCTTCTTGACACCAGGTTCAACACTCTATCCTCTGTACCGCCCAGCTGCTATTATGGTCAGCTATCACTAAAGATAAAATCTTTTATGATTTGGAAATTCTTTAGACAAGTAGAGTTGGTATGCAGAAGTTTCCAAAAGTAAAATTGAATAGTCAGCTAAAATCTACACACACACACACACACACACACACACACACACACACAGAATCTCAAATAAAAAGGCAGAAAAAGTTAGCTACCATTCCGAAATTAATGCACAGCTTAACCTTTCTAAACATGAGGAGGTAGTTAAGTCCAAGATAAGGCTGGGATATTTTCAAGAGAAGTTGAAAAACATACCAATCAAGAAACAAATATTTATTAAATTCTTACTGTGTGTCAAGTACTATACTAGACACTGGTGATGTAAGTACAAAGAATAAAAAGTCTTTGGTTGGAATGAATTTACATTCTATTAAGGGACAAAATGAATATTTATGAAATATTGATAGAAAAAGACAAGCTGTTGTCCAGTTATTTTTTCAAAACCCCATTTGGGGTTTTCTTGATGAAGACACCAGAGTGGTTTCTTGTTTCTTTCTCTAGATCATTTTACATATAAGGAAGCTGAGAAAAACAGGGTTAAATGTCTTCCCAGGGTCACACAACCAGTAAGTGTCTGAGGCAAGATTTGAACTCAGGAAGATGTCTTTCTAACTGAAGACCCAGCACTTTATCCCTCTGAGCCATCTAGCTGCTCTTAGATAAACATAAACAAGCAAAAATGTGAAGTTAATAATGAATAAAAATGTACAAAGTAATGGAGTATAAGATAATTTGGGCAAGGAGTTGGAGGTCTCAATGAAAACTTCATGCAGAAGATAACATTTAAGTTGCATATTAAAGGAAGAATGGCAGGTTATGAGTGCATTCCTGAGGTGGGGATTAGCTGGTGCAGACATGGACCGGTGTGTGAGAGAACAGTGAGAAGGCTAGTCTGGCCAGATTGTAGTGTGTAGGAGGGAGTATAATGTCCACTGAGGCTGGAAAGACAGGCCAAGTTGTCTAAGTCTTTAAAGGTTAAACAGTGTGGTTCATATTTTGTCCTTGAGGCAGCAGGAAGCCACTAGTGTTTGTTGTCTAGGGTAATCACAGGATCAGATCAGGACTTAAGGAAAGTTACATTGGCAGCAGAGGACAAAATGGCCTGAGGTGAGGAAAAGTTGAAGGCCAAGAGAACAATCAGGAGGATGTTGCAATTATCTAGGGGAAAGATGATGAGGGTCTGAACTAAGGTGGCAGCTTGGTAAGTGGAGAGAAGAAGTTGGATGGAGGGAACATAAGAATGGGGAGATTTTCCAAGTGGGTTAATATGTAAACTGAAGGAGAATAAGCAGTCCAGAATAACAGCTAGATTATAAATCTGAGACTGTGGAAGGATAGTGTTATATTCAACAAAAATAAAGAAGTTTGCAATTGGAAAGGACTTAGTGGGGATGACAATTCAATTTTTGACAATTTGATTTTAAAGATGTCTCAAAAAAATCTAGTTTAAAATATCTACTAGGTGATCTGTGACTGAAACTCTGGGTGAGATTGGGGCTGGATATATAAATGTGGAATTCATCTACAGGGAAGTAGAAAACTCATGACAGCTAATGAGGCTAGGTAGAGAGTATATCCAGAAAAGAAAAAGGAGGCAGAACAAACCCTTGAGGAAAGTACAGTTCCCCACAGTATCCTATGGGGAACTGGCAACCAGAGAACACTTAGAGGGATTTTCCTCTCTGCTGCATAAAGGTCCTCAAAAACATTCTAGGGACCTCTCGGCTCAAAAAGAGAGTCAAATCTCATCCTACCTCAGTGAATCACTCTTCAGATGTCAAAGAGAAACTTCTGAAAGACTTGTGTCCTCTACCCCACACTGTTGTCTATAGTATGAAAAAAGTGCTTGCTTAGAGTTTCAACACATTTTGAAAGTGTCTCTGCTCTGGGAAAATAACAACTTGGCTGACAATTATTTCCTAATTCTTTGAACTAGTTCTTGGAACTTACTAGATGTGTGATTCTGGATGAGTCATTTAACCCTGAAAAAGTCAATAATAGCATTATTTGATTTTAAATTCAATTTTATTTTTGTTTCAATGAGCAGAAAGCCACATTATTTCCATCCCACCCCTTGCCTCCTCCAAATAATGAAAAAATGAAGAAACCCAAATCTTCTATTACAAATAGAGGCAATAAAGCAAAACAAATCTCTACATTGGTCTTATAAAAATAAGTCTTCTCTTGCACCTGGAGTCACTTTCCCATCAAGAATTGGGCAGAATGCCCCATCATTAGTTCTCTGGAATCATGAATGGAAATTATGATGGTCAGAGTATATTTTCTTAGACATTTTAATTTGACTTAATTTATTTTTAACAATTATCAAATTTGGAATTCCAAATTCTTTCCCTTGTGTGACCTCATCCTTCACCCACTGAGAAGGCAGTTATACCTATTATGTCATTCAAAATGTATTTCAGTATCAGGTGTACCAGTGAAGAACAAGCAAATAAAATCCCAAGAAAAAGAAAATGAAAAAATGATGCTTCAATCTCCATTTCTCTGGATCATTTGACAGATGAGGAACTAAGGCAAATAGGGTTAAGTGATTTACTCAGGGTCACACAGCTAGTAAGTGTCTGAAATTACATTTAAATCTTGAAGATGCACCACAGAATTGCCCTGTAGTTTTGTGAAATAAGATGTCAATGGTACACTCAGAGGAAACCACAACTCCCTTCTCATTATTCTGATATGGATCCTTTCCTTATTAATTCTTAACTACCTAGTATAACAGTAACCCAGTCGGGGCACTCTGGATTATTTTCAAAAATTAAGAAACCTCCCTCCATTTGGCTCTTCTCCTGAATAAGATTTCAGTATGGATTAAATTCCATTTTTTCAAACCATAAACCTTATAGAATTAGACATCTCACTGCTGGTGACCAAGGAATTTGTTAACAGTATCAAGAAATAAAAAGGAAATAGAATAAAACATTAAACACATTAGAGAATGCTGCAATTGAACCAGCAGTCAGAGTCACCTCTGGGCTCTGCAGAGCCAGGGGAGAATGGAATTTCAGTGTGGACTTGCTGTCCCTGTCCCCTGCTTCTGGTTCTGCTTGTGTCACTACAGTCAACTCCTCTGTCACACACTGGTCTTCTCTCTTGTTTGTCCACTTCTATCTTGCCTCTTTGCCTCCTCATGTGGTGCCCTAAAGTTTGGGAACAAGCCCCTTCCTCAAGGAATCTGAAACTCTAAAACAGAGTTCCCCTAGGAATTATCTGTTAGCAATTCAGTTCTCCTCAAATTGCTGGTAAAATGACTTGTTCTCCTCAGAATTTCAGTGAATTCCCCTATGATCCTATTAAAGACCACGTATCAATCTCTAAACTACTTGTGATCCAGAACATCAGGAAATTGAGCCAGCACTCACAGGAAAATAAGAGTCACCATAGGCTCTTATCTGTTCAAGACAGTTCTTAGAATTCTCTCTTTTATGGCAACAATCACTTCTCGTGTATATAGAACACCTATCAATATATAGTTACTAACAGGAGAAAAGATCATCCTGATCTAAACTAGTGATGATAAATTAAACGATAAGGAATTGGAAGTATCCAGATACTAGTGAGGTGTGGGTTATATGGAAAACCAATGGGTCACCTACTGGGAAGTGAAGATTCTTTGTGGAGTTTTTCACAAGCAAATGAAAGAACATCCTTAAGATAGCACAGGGTTGGTCTTTTAAAAGAGCATGGGGTTTTTCAATAGGAGAAAATGGTTCCTTTTTAATGCATTATAAATATTATGGAATTTTCAGATACACCAGTTTTTCCAGTAACCTTCTATTCATACAGTGTTTGATGAGAGAAAAAAAGATATCATTTACAATATTCCTCTTGCTTCTAATATGTCTTATTCTTGGTTCCTATGGTCACACATATTCCACATAGAACCTCTCTTGGTGAGCTTAAGTCAGACTCAGAATAAGAGAAACATTCTGATGAGATATATAAAAATATAATAATGGTCATGTGTTAAATGACTGATTAAAAGTCTCTAGTTTCTTGACCTGAGAATTTTCTTGCCCAACTAATTGTTGATGAAGTTGTCATTTTTGTAATTTAGTAGTCTTTTGTATGTGACATTTATAATTCATGGAAGAATCTTTTCGAACTTTTAATGAAAAGTGGCATCCTAGTGACCTTCATAAGGAAAATTCTTTGTACTTCCCTTATAGGGATTATTGAACATTTAGTTGGCTCCTCACATGCATTATTCTCATTTCCCCCAACAGGAATCACTAACTCTCCTTTTAAAAAATGGATTGATCCAGATCATCACCCACGACTCAGTTTCATTTATTGTTTTTGAAAAACACCATGAAGATGAAATTGTAAAAGACTGATTTGTGACTGGGGTATGAAACTTTAAAAACATGAAAAGAAGAAAAACTTATTTCAATTACCCAAGAGTTTCATTTGAAATTGTTTTTATCACAAATTATTTGATTAAGTTCTGGGGATCATATGTGTGGAGGGGTCATAATTATTTTAAGCAATTGCTTCCTTTTTCATGTTTTTTTCCCTACCTATCTTGTTGGAGGGGTCAGAAAAATATTCATCTACAATATTGTCTGAACAGAACCTTCAAGAAAGATAAAGATCTTTTGAAATGGAGGCAAATGAGAAGTTATCATTGCATTAAACAGGATAGAGTGTATGGAGGTGGGAAATGTAATGGTGAGTTTGGGAAATGCTATTAAGTACAGCTTGGTTGCAACATGGAGTGTTTGGAAGGGAAACATGCAGAAGAACAGAGGCAGGAAAAATGACAATGGAGTTAGATGGTGAAAGACAATGGAATTCGTATTTTAGCCTGGGAGCAAGAAGGAGGGAGTCCACTTTTTTTCAGCAAGAGGTGACTTGTTGGTTTCAGAAAAAGAATTAAGGAGATCATTTTTGAAAAATATTTGATAGACTGACTGGAGAAAAGAGAAAATAAAAACAAATAATGAGCTTGGGAAGCTATTGCAATCATTTTGGTAAAGATGATGTAAGCTTAAATTTAGGTGTAAGCTATGTGAATGGAAAAGAGGAATGGATGCTAGAGATTCTGGGAAAATGGAGTCAACAAGGTTTCCTGATTGGTTAGATATGGGTGTGAGGGAGAGAACAGAGGAAAGTATTACCCTGAGGGTATGAATGTAGGTGACTGGGAGCAAAAATAACTAACTTGGGACAAGGGACAGGCTTAAGGTAGAAAGTGAGAAGTATGGTTTGGAGGGCTTTGGATTCTACTTACTTCTAGCACATCCATTGGGGATGCCAACAAGGCTTTTGGTAACATCAAGCTGGGCTTTCAGAGAGGGAAATGAAGATTAGGTGTAAAGATCTGGAAGTCACCTGCAAAAAAGAGGATAATGGAAACCATGGGTGTTAAGTTGTTAGTCTCACTCTAACATGTACATTGCTGATACTTAACATTTGCTGTGATCATAGAATTATAGCACCCCAGGGTGAAAGATATCAACGGGGACACTGGGCTAAACCAATCCTGAAGAAGAATCCCTCCCATATACATCTAGAGGCTATGTGATGAAGAAGAGTGCTACAAGTGAAATTGGCAAGATATGGGTTCAAATCCTTCTTCTTCACACCTACAAACAATGTTATTCAAAGAACTTAAATCTGGATTATGAGTCATCATATGGCCTATAGGTCTGTCTGCCAGACTCCCACAAGGATTAAGCATTTGATATTTTAGTTTTTACTTGGAATCTATAACTCCACAGTTTGTGGTTAAACTTACCTTCTTAAATGACTTCTTGGCATAGTTGGGTACTGAAAATGGGCACAAAAATCAATATTCTTTCAAAGTGTTGAAAATACAGGGTCACTACTGACATGATATACAATCATAAAATTAGCATATCATTAATGGCAGAGTTTAAATAGTTCTGAGATACCCTAAAGCCCATCATCTCTTGAAAGAAGGTATCTTTTTCCAGTTGTCTGTCTTAGGTAATATTTCTATATATCAAATAATTTTTTGTTCTAACTTATCACTGAATGGATTAAGATAATAATGGTTTATAGAGAAATTTTAATTTTGAAAATAAAGATATTGGATTGAAGAAATGAAGATGTCATAGAATTATAAATGAAGGACTGGAAAAAATCATCAGAAGCCATCTAGTCTAAACAAATAATTTTACAGATGAGAAGACTGAGGCTCAGGTAGTTTAAATCCATTCCCTAAAGTCTCCTGCTTTGCTATGATATTGGAGAACTGGAGATGGCCCATTTTCACAGAGGATAACATGGGTTCTATAAATTTTAGTATGCTAAGGGTACTATTAAGGTCATGAAAATCACAGTAAAAATCTCCCCTAAAAACTGAACTAGTGAAATATTTGGAGCAACTGGACAACTTGGCATACCATTCTCCTTCTGACTCTTTGCTAGCATCCTCATTCTGAAAAGAAGTTCACATATTGACTGTCTCTTTTAATGTTACAACGCTCCTTTATGGTCCTCTCTTCTTTCCCAAAGCAGGAATTTCAGAAGTCTTCTCCTGAAATTACTTGTTTTTCCATTGAAGGTGTGTCACCTACATTACTTACTGCTGCCCAGATACTTTCGTTTCTCTGATTTGTTCTGCCTCTGGTTTCTCCTTTGCTACTCTTCTCCACAACAAATGAATTTTTGTTTTTCTTTGTTTGAACTCTTTTACTTGACATCCTTCCACTCTCAAGTCTTCCTCTCAAGCATATTAAATATTATTAGGTTCAGCAAACAGTTAATTGAACATTCCTACCAAGTTATAGGGCGCTTCTGTCCCCAATGTATACTTTCTGAAAATTCAATTAACTAATCTTTTTTATTATCTGGCTTTGGAGAAAAGGAGCTATAAATCTGGAGTAACAACCATACAATAGAAAGAAATCAGCCCAAATGTCATGAAATTCTATTCTACCCGTTAGTAGATTACTGTGCTTGGAATAAGTTAGACTCATCTACATGAATAAATCTGACCTGCAATACTTTCTAGCTATGTGACCCTGAGAAAGTTACTTAACCTTGTTTGCCTCAGTTCCTCATCTGTAAAATGAGCTGGAAAAGGAAATGGAACTATCTGCTCCAATATTTGTCAGAAACCCCCAAATGGTGTCATGAAGAGTCTGACACAATAGAAACAAATCAACAGAAGAGTAGGAAGGGACCACATTGGACTGCCTACTGTGATTTATAATGGAACAGAATATTCTCAACAATATACTTTAAAAATGATCAAACGCATTTTGTATGAGGTCTAGTAGTGGTGGTGCCAAAGGAGAGTGGGGCTCACTACCCATCACAACAGACCATTCTCCTTTCAGATAGCTTTAATTGTTTGGATATTTTTCTTTCCATGAAATCTAAAGCTTCCTCTTCACAAATTCTAACAATGAGGTCATGGCCTCTCTCTTGAGTTCTGGTTCTACATCACCATCAAGTGAGCAATTGGACATTTGGAAGGGGTTGCTCTATGGGCAGCTCAAACTCTCCAGGAATAAATAGAAGTCATTATCTTCCCCCCCACCCCCACCCTTATTCTGCACATACCTCTTTTTGTTAGAGTGGGACAGAGGGGCAGGGAGAAGGAAAGAAATGACAAATTGTTAATTACCTGCTGTGACTCAATTACCATGCTATGCACTTTCTAAAGATTATCCCAATGTAGCCCCTTCCTCCCAGTGACCCTGATACAGAAATTCATCCTCAGCTAAAACTACTCTTACTCCCCAAATATCCAATCACTAACCACATTCCTTGATCTGGGGTCTGCCACCGCTCTCACACACATTCCTTTCTAGAGCAAGTCAAGCCCTCCTCACCTCTCAATGGCAACAATAGACTCCTCATCGCTCTCCCTGCTTCTAGACTGTCTCTTCTCCCACCCATCCTCCCTACAGCTAACAGTGGGCTATTCCTCAGGCACAGCTCTGACCAGGTCACTCTGATGGTTATGTTCCAGGGACTCTAGGATAAGATCTGACCCCTTTTTTGTGGCCAATTGAGATCTTCATTTTTATCCTTTTTATACACTGCTCACTTTCTTGTAGAAAATCCAGTCCAGTCAAACTGGTCTTCTTCTTGCTATGCTTTGCACATATCCTCCATCCATCCCTCTTCTCCATGGCTTTGCACAGACTGGCTCCCAAGGCTGGAATATATTTCCTCTTCATCTCCTCTGCTCAGAATCTCTGACTTTTCTTCTTCAATACTCGTCATCCCAGAGGCTTTTCTTAGTCCCTCAATTAGTTGTGCCTCCCCTCCCAAAGGAAATGCCTTTCATTTCTTTTTAATATAGTTAATGTATAATTTATAATTTGAATGCAGTTGTATGTTATTTGGAACATATGAGCTGTTGTTGTTATTGGTTCTTTTGCTTTTTGGAGGGCAATTAGGGTTAAGTAACTTGCCCAAGGTCACACAGCTAGGTTTTTGTTTGTGTGTGCATTAAGTGTCTGAGGCCGGATCTGAACTCAGGTCCTTCTGACTCCAGGGCCAACGCTCTACTCACTGCGCCACCTAGCCACCCCTCTTCTAGCTTTTCTTATGGCTCTTCTGGCTGTCCTGGCCAAAAGTACTTGGAGACATGCAGAAGGGGCTGGTGTTGGGAGGGACTGATCCCTCTTTACAGCAATTGACCTTTAGCATCTGAGATTTGACTTTATATTTGCATTCCCATGTCTCCGTTTTAGTACAATTTAATTCTTTTTCAGTTTTTTCTTTTAGATTATCTACATTGATCTCTGAAGAACCTAGAAAAATTCCTTGTGCCTGTAGCCTCAGCTAACTTACTCTTCATTTTACACTAAGAGCTTTTTTTTTACCCTTTAAGGGACAAGATCTATATTTTCCCAAATCATAAGTGGTGATGATGAATGTTTATCTAGTTATTTCAGGCAAAATTCTGCTTTTCCATCATTGTAAGACTAATTCTTTCCGTATCTCAGAGATACGAAAAATTCACTGCTTGGGTTTGGGTTCTGGGGCAGTGTTTTTTTTTTCCCAAAAACTTGTTATTTTACTGAATCTGTTGATGTTTTTCTTTTCCAAAGAGAGGAGACAGTTCATTTGAAGAGGTAAGATATTTCCAAATAAATTCAAAGTGATTTGATATTCAATAATATGTACCCACAGAAATATTTTTCTTTATTTGAACAGAAACATTATAATCAGTGAAATCATAATAAGGCAAACTTATGACATTGTATTTAACATGTAATATAATAGACTTAACATATTGAAATTTATTAGTATAGTTGCTTCTGTTTCTCTTTAATCCTTGCCCCAAAAATATCTAATCAGTCAAAACTCCTGTACAAATGGTGATTTAAATGAACCAGAAATAGATGTTCATTCCATACATTAAGTTTGAGGCATTACTTAAACTAGGGTTTCCAAGCTCTAAGTACACAATGTACATAGAAATTTATCTTCAGGATTCAATGATTGAGATAGAAATGTTACATTGTGATAACCATGTTAAATCAGGTGAAATATTTACTGCAAGAAATTATATTCATATTCATTCTCTTTCCCCTGTTTCCTTAAGTTGTACATAGCTTTGCCAAAGATTCTATAGGATTTCACTAATTCATTCCAAACACAAGAGACATCAGAGGTGTTCTCTGGGCTTATTGGATGCTTTAGGATTCTCTACTCATTCATAGGGTTCTAAGTGATTCACATGTACAAGCCCAGGGCCTTGTACCTAGGGAGATCTTAACAAATATTGCCTGAAATGATGTGATTTGGTTTGTTTTGCATTTCAAAAGTGAGGAGTTGAATTTTCTCCTCAAATTACTACTATTTGATCTGTTTACTCTAATATCTATGAAACTCTGGACTCCAGAGTGAGTTCTGGCCACATTTTTTTGACTCAACTGAGTTCTGCCCATACACAGGTTTGATGATGCCCAAGTCACTAAGCAAAAAGAGACTTTTGTCATGTCTTCTATAAAACAGCTCAGTTCTCTATTTTATTGTCTCTTGGCTGTGTCTGAGGAACTCAAGTTAAATATATTTTCTCAAAGAAATAATAGGTATTATGGGGGCGGAGCCAAGATGGCAGAGTAGAAACAACTTCTGGAGCCCCTGCACCCACAGAACGACACAGAAAGCTAACCTCCCACGGAGGACAGCCCAGCAGCCCTGCAGGAAGGACCAGCACAGCACTCTGGGAGCCGGCAGCGCAGCTCTCGGGGAACCGAGCCCAGGTCCACTTGAGCCGAGGTTTTAGCCCAAGGGGGGCTAGGCCAGCAGCCGGCTGGAGGGACCCCAGAACACCAGTAGCTGTGGCGATTCCAGAATTATCAACATAGACATGCCTAGGACAAAGTGAGAGGTTAGGAGCCTATGGACTTTGGGACCAGTATTTGGGGAATGTGTCAGCTTCCTCCCCTAGGGGCTAGAAGCCACTGAGGAGACACGCCATTTTGTAGTTTTCAGAGGCAGCTCCAGCTCCCGGCCTGCGAACTATAGGGAGATACTGTGATCTGTCTTGGATGTAATTGCTCTTGCTTTAACCTCACTGGATCTGGATTGTGGTCTGGGGTGGAGGTCTTGGGGTGGGTATCCAGCTTGCCAGAAAGGGAAGCTGTGAAGACCCCAATGTTTGGGCCAAAAGCTCCCCTGTCTGGTGGCAGAGTCCTACTGTGGCAACAAGCCCAAAAGTCAAGTAATTAAGTGGCAACATGCCAAGGCAAAGGAAACAAAATAAACAAACACAACCTTAGACTCTTATTTTGGGGGCAAAGAGGATCTAACCATGGAACAGGAAGAGGTCTGTGAGGTCAGAAACCCTGCTCCAAAAGCCCCAAAGGAAAATATGAGTGGGTTACAGGTCATAGAGGACCTTAAGAAGGACTTTAAAAATCAAATAAGAGAAGTGGAGGAAAAATTGGGAAAAGAAATGAGAATGATGCAGGAAAAGTATGAAATGATGGTCAACAGCCTGACTGAGGAAAACAACACCTTAAAAATAGACTAACTCAAATGGCAAAGGAGGCCCAAAAGGGCAATGAGGAGAAGAATGCCTTAAAAAGTCGAATTTGCCAGATGGAAAAAGAATCTCAAAAGCTCACTGAGGTGATCCATTTCTTCAGAGTTAGACTGGAGCAAATGGAAGCTAATGAGTTTATGAGAAATCAAGATGCTGTTAAGCAGATCCAAACAAATGAAAGAATAGAAGGCAATGTGAAATATCTCATGGGAAAAACCACTGACCTGGAGAATAGATCCAGGAGAGACAATTTAAAAATTATTGGACTACCTGAAAGCCATGATCAGAGAAAGAACCTAAAAATCACCCTTCAAGAAATTCTCAAGGAAAATTGCCCTGATGTTTTAGACCCAGTGGGGGAAATAAAGGTTGAAAGAATCCACCAATCACCTCCTGAAAAAGATCCCAAAAAGAAAACTCCCAGGAATATTATAGCCAGATTCCAGAATCCCCAGATCAAGGAGAAAATACTACAAGTGGCCAGGAAGAAACAATTTCAATATTGTGGAAAAAAATCAGAATAGCACAGGACCTGGCAGCTTCTACACTGAGGGATAGAAAGGCATGGAATATGATATTCCAGAGGGCAAAAGATCTGGGACTGAACCCAAAGGTCACCTACCCAGCAAAACTGAGTATTTTGTTTCAGGGGGAAATATGGTCATTCCATGGAATAGAGGATTTTCAAGCATTCTTGAGGAAAAAACCAGAGTTGAATAGAAAATTTGACATCCAGACACAAGAAGCAAGAGATGCCTGAGAAGGTAATCAGGGAAAAGAAATCAAAAGGAACTTATCAAAGTTGACTTATTTACATTCCTATATGGAAAAACAATAACTGTGACTGATGAAACCTTTCTCAGTATAAAAATAATGGAAAAAGGGTGTATGGTGATATGAATACATATGTGAATGTGTGTATATATGCTTACAGTTATACATGGATAGAGGGCATGGGTTGAATTTGGTGGGAAGGGATGATACTTAAGGGGTGAAGGTAAGAGGTGAGAGAGGAAAGTGACAAGAGGAGGTGGGGAGAGATAGGGTAGGGTAAACTATCTCATGTAGAAGAAGCAAGGAGGGGGCAGCTAGGTGGTGCAGTGAGTAAGAGTGCCGGCCTTAGAGTTGGGATGACCCGAGATCAGATCCAGCCTCAGAAAATGAGCACCCACACATAAATAATGACTGGCCACGTAACCTTGGTCAAGCTACTTAATGCCAATTGCTTTAAAAATAAAAGTAAAAAAATAAAAAAGAAGCAAGGGGAAGTGGCTGTAGGGGAGGGGAAGAATAGGAAGGCAAAAAGGTAAAACAACATTCTCACTGAATTTAGTTCAGGGAGAGAATGACATACATACTAAATGAGATATCTCAACCTGCAGCAGAATAGGGGGAAGGAGGATGAGAGGAGGAATGTTGGATGGGAGGGCATTCTTGGGGGGAGGGGAGGTTGGAAGTACCCACAATAAAAGAGGGACAGGATCAAGTAGGGAATGGACCAGGTGGGGGGTGCGATGGGTGGGAGGGAATTATAAGCAGCCTTTTACAATATATCTACTATGGTAATGTTTTGCATAGCTAGACATGCACAACAAATACTGAATTACTTATCTTCCCAGAGGGAATGGGTGACAAGGGAGGAAGGGAATGGATCTGAAATGCGAGGACAAAATTAGATGTTCCAAATATATTTAAATACTATTATTAATACTCTTTTGCGTGTAATTGGGAGATAAGATGTGCAGGCATTGGGGCACAGAGATTCACCTTGCTCTAATGGAAAAGTTGAAGGGGGTATGGGAGAAGATATAGGAGAGAGCAGATTGGAGGAAGCGATATCTTGTGGGACTGCTATTCTGGGATGGTGGGTAGGGGGAAAACGGGGGGAAAATTGTAACTCAAAATCTGGCGGAAATGAATGATGTAAACCAGAAGTTAATAAAGCATTTGGTTAATAAAAGAATATATCTTTCAAAAATAAAAGTATCTCTTTTAAAATGAAAAAGCTATTATTCTAATAAACTTTAAAATGATTTCTAAAAAAAAGAAATAATAGGTATTATATTGCTGTAGAATACCAGAGATAACTAATTGGAGCAGAAAGAGTTCTGTCCATGAAATAGGATGATTTTATCCTGAAAGCAACTCTTTCCTTAATTCTTCACATAAATTAGATGGGTTTTTTTTGCCAGTGTCCTTCAAGGAAGAATAAAATTTTTAGATGCTTTGAAACTGATCTTAAAGGAGGATTTCAGTTTATATTAGTGAGCATTTCCCTTCCCAGTAACTGGCATCATTCTTTCTCAGTCATTCAAGTTTCAATTTTCTGCTTATTACCTTGTTGACAGTGAACAGGTCATTTCACTTTCCCTATTCTAAGTTTCCGTGATGATGGATCAAATCTATAAGGTCCCATCTCACTCAGTCTAGGAATCTCTTGCTATAGATTCATCTATAAACTTTATTTCTCTACTGTCTTTCAGAGGCCATACTGTCTCTTTCACAGTATCTAGAGGAGGTAGGACCCTCATCTAATCCCTTTATTTTACATCTGAGGAAACTGAGACCCAACACAATTAAATGTCTCCCCCAAGGTGATTTGCAGTGTGCATTAGAGACAAGATTTGAAGTCAGATCCATTATTATTAGAGGTATTTAATTCTTTTCATTATTTCACACATAAGAACAGAGATGTCAGTAGATAGAGTATTCACTGTTGTCTATGCTTCTCTTCCCCCAGTGGAATCAGTGAAAGCAGAGGGTTTGTTGTTTCTTTTTTCATCTGTGAGAATATATGGAGAAGACAGCTGTCTAAGCTTTTTTTTTCAAATCATAAATCATGAATCATGATAAGAATAACTAATATTTGTCAATGAGGCTTCTTCAGTTTGTTACATAAGTCAATTTGAGGAATTGGTGAGAGCTCCCAGGGTGCTTATTGAGAGGGTTTCTGCAAGTGTGTCAATGAGTCCAAACACATCCATAAGTCAGGTCTGCTCTTCAGCTCAGAGGGGTGAGTCTGGTGATCCGAACAGCCCTCTCACGTGGGAGCACTCGTACTATTCCTGTCACATTTCTATTAGACCTATTTTTTCAATGTTAACAAGGATGCTAAGGAATTAACAAAAGTATAAATGAACTGGAATGCCACAACCTTATGTCAGTTATTTTCTCTTTCTTTTTGAAGGAATACCATTGTCAAAATGATGATGATACTAGATTTCCTTAGTATCCTGGACATCATGGATTTCTTCAAAATCCTGAATAGGGTCCAAATTTTTGAAATTCCTCATATTAAGAAGTCCCCAAAACCCACCCCAAATACCTCAATAAACACAGGTAAAGAGAAGTTGTGCTTTCCAACAACAGGGTGGGTGATTGGTGTGATGGAAAGAATACCGAATTTTGCAATGAATAAAAGAACCTTCCAGGTGGAACTTCAGAATTGCCCCTCAGTATGTGAATAACTTGGACCAGACAGAATCTGAATGCTGGTTTTGCTGAGTCCATTCTCCATTGAATTACCAAAGGGACATCACTAAAGCTTAGCTGTAACAATGGTGCTTATGAAATGAGAATGATGCAAGAAATCATGAAAAGAAAGTCAACAACCTGACTGAAGAAAATAACCTTAAAAATAGACTCATTCAAGTGGCAAAAGAGGAGAAGCCAAAATAGCCAAAGAGGAGAAGAATGCCTTAAAATGCTGAATTTGCCAGAAGGGAAAAGAATATCAAAAGCTTACTGAAGAGAATAATTCCTTTAGAATTAGATTGGAGCAAATGGAAGCTAATGACTTTATGAGAAGTCAAGATACTATTGAACAGATCCAAACAAATGAAAAAAAAAAAAACAACAGAAGACAATGTGAAATATCTCATTGGAAAAGCCACTGACTTGGAAAATAGGTCTAGGAGAGATAATTTAAAAATTATTGGACTACCTGAAAGCCCTGATTAAAATAAGAATCTAGAAATCATCCTTCAAGAAATTCTCAAGGAAAATTGCCCTGATGTTTTAGACCCAGAGGGCAAAATAGAAATTGAAAGAATTCACCGATCACCTCTTGAAAAAGATCCGAAAAAGAAAACTTCTAGGAATACTATAGCCAGGTTCTGAAGTTCCCAGATCAAGGAGAAAATGTTACAAGCAGCCAAGAAGAAACAATTTGAATATTGAATAACACAAGATCTAGCAGCTTCTACATTAAGAGATGAAAGGACTTGGAATATGATATTCTGGAAATCAAAGAAGCTAGGATTAAAACCAAGAATCACCTACCTAGCAAAACTGAGTTTAATATTTCAGGAGAAAATATGGTCATTTAATGAAATAGAGGACTTTCAAGCATTCTTGATAAAAAAAAAACTAGAGTTTAATAGAAAATTTGACATTCAAACACAAAAAGCAAGAGAAGATGAGAAGGTAAACAGGGAAAAGAAATAAGGAATTTATCAAAGTTGAAGTATTTACAGTCCTACATTGAAAAACAATAATTGTATCTTATGAAACTTTTCTCAGTATAAGGACAGTTGAAGGATATATAAATGTATACTTATGCATATATAGATACATATGTCTACATAAGAGAACATATGTGAGTATGGATACATATGTGAGTGTGTGTATATATGTACAGGTATACATAGACAGAGGGCACAAGATCAATTGAATAGGAAGAAATGATATTTAAAAATGAAATTAAGAGGTGAGAGAAGAACATAGTGAGAGGAGATAGCGAGAGACAGAATCAGCAAATTATTTCATATAAAAGAGGCAAGGGGAAACTGTTACAGTGGAGGGGAAGAACAGGAAAGCAAAAGGAAATGAGTCAACCTTAATCTCATTGAACTTGGCTTAGGGAGGGAATAACATATACACTCAGTTGGGTATCTTACCCTACAAAAAAGTAGGGTGAAAGGGGATAAGAGTGGGGATGATAGAAGGGAGGCAAATTGCGGGGGTGGGGTAATTAGAAGCAAAAACTTTTGAAAAGGGGCAGGGTCAAAGTAGAAAATAGAACTAGTGGGGGGTGGGATAGAATGGAGGGAAATACAGTCAGTCTTTCACAATATATCCACTATGGAAATGGTTTGCATAGCTACTCACGTACAACTTATACTGAATTGCTTATCTTGCCTGTAAGGGTGGGTGATGAGGGAGGAAGCGAAAGAATCTGGATTCAAAGTTTCAAAATCAAATGTTTAAAAATCATCATCATCATCATCATCATTACTATTATTATTATTTCTTACATGCTACTGGGTAATAAGACATTCAGGCACTGGGGTATGGAGATCCATCTTGCCTTACGGGAAAGTCGGAGGGGAGATGGGAGAGGATATAGGAGAGAGCCGATTGGGGGAGAGGGTATTCAGTGGAATCACTGTTTTGGGGTGGTGGGTAGGGGAAAAACAGGTAGAAAATTTGTAACTCAAAATCTTGTGGAAATGAATGTTGTAAACTAAACATAAAATTAAATAAAAAAGAGAAATGAGGCCCTTATCAGAGAAACTTCAAAAAAAATTTTAAGTTAACATTGCTAAATATATTTCCCTCCATCCTATTCCACTATCCTGTTTATTCTCTCTCTCCTTTCACCCTGTCCCTCCTCAAAAGTGTTTTCATTGTGACTACAACACCCCCATTCTTCCCTCCTTCTATCAGGCTCCCTTCTCTTATCCCCTTTCCCTGCTACTTTCCTGTATTCTATACTCAATTGAGTGTGTATATTATTCCTTCTTTGAGCCAATTTTGATGATAAGTAAGCCAATTTTGTAGGGTAAGATACCCAACTGAGTGTATATGTTATTCCCTCCCTCTCAACTCCTCTACCTTACCCTCTATTGTAAAAACTTTTCTTGCCTCTTCTGTGTGAGATAGTACATCCCATTCTACCTCTACCTTTCCCTTTCTTCCAGCACATTCCTCTCTCAACCCTTAATTATATATATGTATATATATAGATTATATATGTATATATATAGATATAGATTTTATATATATATATATATATATCATCCCTTTGTAGTCAAATCACATCTGTTTCCTCTGTTTCTATGTACCCCTTCTAACTGCCCTGATAATGAGAAAGTTCTTCTGAGTTACAAGTATCATCTCTGCATGTAGGAATGTAAATGGTTTAACCTTATAAAGTCCCTTATGATTTCCTTTTCCTTTTTACTTTCTCATGCTTCTCTTTAATCTTGTATTTGACAGACAAATTTTCTATTAAGCTCTGGTATTTTCATCAAGAATGCTTGAAAGTCCTCTATTTGATTGAGTGTCCATTTTTCCCCCTGAAGGGGCAAACTTAGTTTTGTGGATAGTTTTTTTTTTATTGTAAACCTAACATTTTTCCCTACCCCCTTGCCAAGTGTCATACTCCAAGCTCTCTAGTCCTTTAATGTAGAAGCTACTAAACTTCTAAGGATCTAGGGGATACAGCATGAAAACACTTTAGCAAATGCAAGATTATTTGAGGAAAGATAGAGGACTCAAGATATAAAGAAAGGCTGTAAGTAGGAAGTGATACCTGATCTGGGCTCTGAAGGGAGCTAAGGATTCTAAGGCAAAGAAAAGAGGAAGGCATGCATTCAAGGCATGGGGACAACAGACTGGACAGAACCATAAAGACAGGAGATGGAGTAGGGAGTTTGAGGAATGACCAATTAGTCAGTTAGGCAGGAATACAGAGATAGGTTCTGTTGATGGGGTTAAGTTTTGACCTAATGATGAAGTCCCTTTCATAGATCCAAATAACCTTTTTTCTTAATTGGTTCTGTTCTTGTTTAGTTGTGTACAACTTTTTGTAACCCCATTTGGGGTTTTCTTGGCAAAGATACTGAAGTGATTTGCCATTTCCTTCTCATTTTACAGATAAGGAAACTGAGGCAGAGAGGGTTAAGTGACTTGCTTAGGGTCACACAGCAAATGCCTGAGGCCAGATTTGGATTCAGAAAGATGAGTCTTCTTGAGACTGTGCTGCCCAGCTGCTATTATGGTCAGCTATCACTAAAGATAAAATCCTTTATGATTTGGAAATTCTTTAGACAAGTAGAGGTGGTATGCAAAAGTTTCCAAAAGTAAAATTGAATAATCAGCTAAAAACTACACACACACACACACACACACAGACACACACACACACACACACACACAGAAATACACACAATCTCAAATAAAAATGCAGAAAAAGTTAGCTTCCAGTCCCAAATTTATGCACAGAACAAGCTTTCTAAACATAAGGAGGTAGTTAAGTCCAAGATAAGGCTGGGATATTTTCAAGAGAATTTGAAAAACATATCAATCAATCAATAAACAAATATTTATTAAATTCTTACTGTGTGTCAAGTACTATACTAGACACTGGTGATTTAAGTACAAAGAATAAAAAGTCTTTGGTTGGAGTGAATTTGCATTCTATTAAAGAACACAACAAATATTTATGAAATATTGATAGAAAAAGACAAGCTGTTGTCCAGTTATTTTTTTCAAAACCCCATTTGGGGTTTTCTTGATGAAGACACCAGAGTGGTTTCTTGTTTCTTTCTCTAGATCATTTTACATATAAGGAAGCTGAGAAAAACAGGGTTAAATGTCTTCCCAGGGTCACACAACCAGTAAGTGTCTGAGGCAAGATTTGAACTCAGGAAGATGTCTTTCTAACTGAAGACCCAGCACTTTATCCCTCTGAGCCATCTAGCTGCTCTTAGATAAACATAAACAGCAAAAATGTGAAGTTAATAATGAATAAAAATGTACAAAGTAATGGAGTATAAGATAATTTGGGCAAGGAGTTGGAGGTCTCAATGAAAACTTCATGCAGAAGATAACATTTAAGTTGCATATTAAAGGAAGAATGGCAGGTTATGAGTGCATTCCTGAGGTGGGGATTAGCTGGTGCAGACATGGACCGGTGTGTGAGAGAACAGTGAGAAGGCTAGTCTGGCCAGATTGTAGTGTGTAGGAGGGAGTATAATGTCCACTGAGGCTGGAAAGACAGGCCAAGTTGTCTAAGTCTTTAAAGGTTAAACAGTGTGGCTCATATTTTGTCCTTGAGGCAGCAGGAAGCCACTAGTGTTTGTTGTCTAGGGTAATCACAGGATCAGATCAGGACTTAAGGAAAGTTACATTGGCAGCAGAGGACAAAATGGCCTGAGGTGAGGAAAAGTTGAAGGCCAAGAGAACAATCAGGAGGATGTTGCAATTATCTAGGGGAAAGATGATGAGGGTCTGAACTAAGGTGGCAGCTTGGTAAGTGGAGAGAAGAAGTTGGATGGAGGGAACATAGGAATGAGGAGATTTTCCAAGTGGGTTAATATGTAAACTGAAGGAGAATAAGCAGTCCAGAATAACAGCTAGATTACAAATCTGAGACTGTGGAAGGATAGTATTATATTCAACAAAAATAAAGAAGCTTGCAATTGGAAAGAACTTAGCAGGGATGATAATTCAATTTTTGACAATTTGATTTTAAAGATGTCTCCAAGAAATCTAGTTTAAAATATCTACTAGGTGATCTGTGACTGAAACTCTGGGTGAGATTGGGGTTGGATATATAAATGTGGAATTCATCTACAGGGAAGTAGGAAACTCATGACAGCTAATGAGGCTAGGTAGAGAGTATATCCAGAAAAGAAAAAGGGGGCAGAACAAACCCTTGAGGAAAGTACAGTTCCCCACAGTATCCTATGGGCAACTGGCAGCCAGGGAACACTTAGAGGAATTTTCCTTTCTGCTGCATAAAGGTCCTCAAAAACATTCTAGGGACCTCTCAGCTCAAAAAGAGAGTCAATTCTCATGCTACCTCAGTGAATCACTCTTCAGGTGTCAAAGAGGAACTTCTAAAAGGACTTGTGCCCTCTTCCCCACACTGTTGGGTCAAGAGAGCACTTTGGGATGGCAGAGAACACAGTGATAATACATGGCTCATGGTGCCACCTGCTGGTAACTGCACAGAACAGCATGGACATCGAAGACCACAATTTTTTAGCAAATGGTTTCTTTATTATCCCAGAGGTTCATCAGAAGCCCTATTTTTATTTAATATTCCAAACAAGTTTTATATTTGACCTGCCTGCTGGCAAGAGGGTTGTTGCTAGTGCACTGAATGACATCCAGGAATGACTTCCACAGATTTTTTCAAGAAGGATGTCATAGTGCTTTCAGAATCAGAGGAGGGGAAAAATCCCCAAAGGGAACAACAGCTCTGTGACATGAGAGCCTCTGCTAGAAGAATTATACCCAAATGGAATGAAAGAACTCTGACTTTAAACAATGTAATTCTTTAAAAATAGTAAATAAGAATGTGATTATAATAACAAAAATATAATACTATAAATAATATAATAAATACTGTTTTCATAATAATATACATAAATGAAATAATAATTCATGTAACAATTTATGAGAAACCTAGTATATCTACATTTAACAGGGAAGTAATCACACTAGTTCCTTCTTCCTGAGTTTCCAGTTTTCTGAGTAAAAAAAATGTCTATAATATCTTTAAAAAGTGCTTGCTTAAGGTTTCAACACATTTTGAAAGTGTCACTCCCCAAGTGTTCTGTGAGGCTGGTCATAATGCTATCCTGTCTTTTCCTTACTTTGTATTCTCAAGGCTAAGCACAGTTCTTGGAACATAGTAAGCAGTGAATAATTTTTTAAAAAGTCAATAATGGGGAAAGCTAGATGGTACGGTGACTATAGCACCAGTCCTGGAGTCAAGACAACCTGAGTTCAAAACCATTCTCAGACACCTACTATATGTGTGACCCTTGATGAGTCACTTAACCCTGACTGCCTCCCCAAAAAAGTCAATAATGGCTTCATTCTATTTTAAATTAAATTTCATTTTTCTTTCAATGAGCAGAAGGCCACTTTCTTTCCATCCCATCCATGCCTCCTACAAATAATGAAAAAATGAAGAAACCTAAAACTCCTGTTACAAAGAGATGTAATAAAGCAAAACAAATTTCTACACTGGTCATGCAAAAATAAGTGTCCTCTTGCACTTGAAGTCCTTCCTAAATCAAGAGTTGGGCAGAGGGGGCGGAGCCAAGCTGGCAGAGTAGAAACAGCATTTCCACTGTGCTCCAGCCCACACTACTTCAAAATTATGTAAAAGGGGACTCTGATCAACCTCTGGAGCTCCAGCACCCATAGAACAACACAAAGAATCTAACCTCACGCTGAGGACAGCCCAACAGCCTCGCAGCCCAGTAGGGAGTAGCCAGGGAAGAGCTCTGGGAGCCAAGCCCAGGACTGTGTGAGTCAGAGGTTTTAGCCCCAGGGTGGCTGAACCAGCAGCTAGTAGGAGGGACCCCAGAACACCAGCAGCTGTGGCTTTTCCAAAATTAACAATCATTGATGCCTAGGACAAAGTGATAAGTTAGTGCCCTATGGACTTTGGGACCAGTATTTGGGAACTCGTCAGCTTCTTTCCCCGGGGGTAAGAAGCCACTGAGGAGCTGCAGCACAAATGCCATTTTACTGCTTCAGTTGCAGCTTCAGCTCCTGTAGGGGGATCCCTCAATCAGTCTGTGGGGGTAATCACTCTTGCTTTACACTTAGTGGATCTGGATTTTGGTCTCGGGTGGAGGTCTTGAAGTGTGTATCAAGCTTGCCAGAGTGTGTGGGGGCTTCAAGGAGGGCACCT
This sequence comes from Gymnobelideus leadbeateri, assembly GCA_011680675.1. NCBI lineage: Eukaryota > Metazoa > Chordata > Mammalia > Diprotodontia > Petauridae > Gymnobelideus > Gymnobelideus leadbeateri. Next base: position 42,455 of record WOXC01008437.1, on the reverse strand, counting down.
GACTAATACCTTTGGAAGTTGAGAAGTCCCCAAAGTTTGGGATGGGAGCTCCCCTGTCTGGTGGCAGAGTCCTACTTGGCAACAAGCCCAAAGTCAAATAATTAAGTGGCAACATGCCTAGGAAAAAGAAACAAAATAAACAGAAAAATTCAACACTAGACTTATTTTGGGGGCAAAGAGGATCAAAGCATGGAACAGTAGGAGGACTGTGAGGTCAGAAATCCTGCCCCAAAAGCCCCAGATGAAAATATGAGCTGGATACAGGCCATAGAGGACCTTAAGAAGGATTTTAAAAACCACAAAAGAGAAGTGGAGGAAAATTGGGAAGAGAAATGAGAAGAATGCAGGAAAAGTATGAAATGAGAGTCAACAGCCTGACTGAGGAAAATAACCCCTTAAAAATAGACTAATTCTTTTTGGGATCTTTTTCAGGAGGCGATCAGTGGATTCTTTCAACCTCTATTTTCCCCACTGGGTCTAAAACATCAGGGCAATTTTCCTTGAGAGTTTCTTGAAGGATGATTTCTAGGTTCTTTCTTTGATCATGGCTTTCAGGTAGTCCAATAATTTTTAAATTATCTCTCCTGGATCTATTTTCCAGGTCAATGGTTTTTCCCATGAGATATTTCACATTGCCTTCTATTCTTTAATTTGTTTGGATCTGTTTAATAGTATCTTGATTTCTCATAAAGTCCCTAGCTTCCATTTGCTCCAGTCTAACTCTGAAGGAATGAATCTCCTCAGTGAGCTTTTGAGATTCTTTTTCCATCTGGCAAATTTGACTTTTTGAGGCATTCTTCTCCTTATTGCCTTTCTGAGCCTCTTTTGCCATTTGAGTTAGTCTATTTTTTAGGGTGTTATTTTCCTCAGTCAGGCTGTCATTTCATACTTTTCATTGACTCAGACTGTCATTTCATACTTTTCTTGCATCTTTCTCATTTCTCTTCCCAAAATTTCCCCCACTTTTCTTATCTGCTTCTTAGGGTCCTCTATGGCCTGTAGCCAGCTTGTATTTTCATTTGGGGTTTTGGTGCAGGAGTTCTGACCTCATAGTCCTCCTCCATGCTTTGAGCCTCTTTACCCCTAAAATAGGATTCCAATGTTGAACTTTTCTGTTTATTTTGTTTCATTTGCCTTGGCATGTTGCCACTTAATTACTTGATTTTGGGGCTTGTTGCCACAGTAGGACTCTGCCACCAGACAGGGGAGCTTTCGCCCAAATGTGGGGTCTTCACAACTTCCACCAGTTGGGTGGCCCCTGTAAAGCCTAGGAATATTATAGCCAGGCTCCAGAACTCCCAAGTCAAGGAGAAAATACTACAAGCATCCAGGAAGAAACAATTTCAATATTGTGGAAACACAATAAGAATAGCCCAGGACCTGGCAGCTTCTACACTGAGGGACCGAAGAGCATGAAATATGATATTCCAGAGGGCAAAAGAGCTGGGATTGAAGCCAAGGGTCACCTACCCAGCAAAACTGAGTATCTTGTTTCAGGGGAAAATATGGTCATTCAGTGGAATAGAGGACTTTCAAGCATTCTTGAGGAAAAAACCAGAGTTGAATAGAAAATTTGACATTCAGACACAAGAAGCAAGAGATGCTTGAGAAAGTAATCAAGGAAAAGAAATCAAAAGGAACTTATCAAAGTTGGACTATTTACAGTCCTACATGGAAAAACAATAGCTGTGTTTGATGAAACCTTTCTCATTATGAAAATAATTGAAGAAGGGTACATGGCATATGTTCACAGGTATACATGGATAGAGGGCACAGGTTGAATTTGATGGGAAGGAATGATTTTTTTTGGAGAGCAATTGGGGTTGGGTGACTTGCTCAGGGTCACGTGGCTGGGTTTTTGTTTGTGTGTTGGGTGTCTGGGGCCAGATCTTAGCTCCGGTCCTTCTGGCTCCGGGACAGGTGCTCTGCTCTCTTCGCCACCTAGCCGCCCCAAGGAAAGGATGATTCTTAAGGGTTGAAGTCAAGAGGTGAGAGAGGAAAGTGGCAAGAGGAGATGGAGAGAGACAGGGTAGGGTAAACTATCTCATGTAGAAGAGGCAAGGGGAAGTAGTTGCAGGGGACGGGAAGAACAGGAAGGCAAAAAGGCAAAACCATATTCTCATTGAAGTTGGCTCAAGGAGAGAATCACATACATACTAAATGGAATATCTTACCCTCACTCACTCTCCTGAGTAGGGAAAAGGGGGATGAGAGGGGAGATGATGGAGGGGAGGGCATTCTGGGGGAGGGGAGGTTGGAAGTACCCACTATCAAAGAGGGACAGGATCAAAGTAGGGAATGGACCAGGTGGGAGGTGAGACAGGTGGGAGGGAAATATAAGCAGTCTTTTACAATATATCTACCATGGTAATGTTTTGCATAGCTATACATGTACAACACATACTGAATTGCTTATCTTCTCAGAGAGAGTGGGTGACAAGGGAGGAATGGAATGGATCTGAAAATCGAAGTTTTAAAATTAAATGTTTCATAAGATGTCCAGGAATTGGGACACAGAGATTCACCTTGCCCTAATGGCAAAATCGAAGGGAATATGGGAGAAGATATGGGAGAGAGCAGATTAGATGAGGGGATATCTAGTGGGACTGCTATTCTGGGGTGGTGGATAGGGAAAAAATGGGGGAAAATGTAACTAATAATCTGGTGGAAATGAATGATGTAAACCAGAAGTTAATAAAGCATTTGTTTAATTAAATAGAAGAAGAATTAGGCAGATTGCCCCATTATTAATTCTCTGGAATCATGAGTGGAAATTGTGACGGTAAGAGTATATTTTCTTAGACATTTTAATTTAATTTATTTTTAACATTTATCCAATTTGGAATTCCAAATTCTTTCCATTTCGTGACCCCCTCCTCCACCGACTTGAAAAGGCAATTATACATATACTGTCATTCAAAATGTATTTTGGTATCAGCTGTACTGGGATGAATAAGCTAATAATATCCCAAGGTAAATAAAGTGAAAAAATGATGCTTCAATCTGCACTTCTCCAGGTCATTTGACAGATGAGGAACTGAGGCAAATAGGGTTAAGTGACTTGCTCAGGGTCACACAGCTAGTAAGTGTCTGAAGTTACATTTAAATCTTGAAGATACACCACAGAGCTGCCCTGTAGTTGTGTGAAACAAGATGTCAATGTTACACTCAGAGGAAAGCACAACTCCCTTCTCATCATTCTGATATGGATCCTTTCCTTATTAATTCTCTCCTATTTAGTATAACAGTAACCCAGTTGGGGCACTCTGGATTATTTTCAAAAATTAAGAAAACTCCCTTCATTTGGCTAACTCTGTACTCTTGAATAAGATTTCAGCATGGACTAGATTCCATTTTCTCAAACCAAAAACCTGATAGAATTAGACATCTTACTGTGGGTGACCAAGGAATTTGTTAACAGTATCAAGGAAAAAAAAAGAAAGAGAACAAACCATTAAACACATTAGAGAATGCTGCAATTGAACCAGCAGTCAGAGTCACCTTTGGGCTCTGCAGAGCCAGGGGAGAATGAAACTTCAGTGGGGAATTGCTGTCCCTGTCCCCTTCTTAAGGTTCTGCTTGTGTCACTCCAGTCAGCTCTGTCACATACTGTTCTTCTCTCGTTTGTCCACTTTTGTCTGCTTCTCTGCCTCCTCATATGGTGCCTTAAAGTTTGGGAACAAGCCCCTTCCTCAAGGAATCTGAATCTCTGAAACAAACTGAATAACTCTCAGAATTGTCTGTTAGCAGTTCTCAAATTGCTGGTAAAATGACTTTTTCTCCTCAGAATGTCAATGAGTTCCCTCTATGATCCTATTAAAGACCAAACATCAACCTCTAAACTCCCTGTGATGCAGAAGCTCAGGAAGTTGAGCCGGCACTCACAGGAAAATAAGACTCATCATAAGCTCTTATCTGATTAAGACAGTTCTAAGAATTCTATCTTTTTTGGCAACAATCACTTCTCATGTATATAGGACACTGATAAATAAATAGCTGCTAAGAGGAAAAAAAGATCATCCTGATCTGCGTTAGTGAGGAAAAAGAAAAGGATAAGGAATTGGAAGAATCGAGATATTAGTCAGGTGTGGGTTACTTGGGACATCAATGGGTCACCTACTGGGAAGTGAAGATTCTTTTTTTTTTAAACAAATGCTTTATTAACTTCTGTTTTACATCATTCATTTCCTCCAGATTTTGAGTTACAATAATTTCCCCCCCATTATTCCCCTACCCAACCTCCCAGAATAGCAGTCCCACAAGATATCGCTTCCTCCAATCTGCTCTCTCCCCTATCTTCTCCCATACCCCCATCGACTTTTCCATTAGAGGAAGGTGAGTCTTTGTGTCCCAATGCCTGCACATCTTATCTCCCTATTACAAGCAAAAGAGTATTAATAATAGTATTTATATATATTTGAAACATTTAATCTTAAGACCTCGAATTTCAGATCCATTTCCTTCCTCCCTTGTCACCCATTCCCTCTGGGGAGATAGGTAATTCATTATATGTTGTACATGTCTAGCTATGCAAAACATTATCATAGTAGATGTATTGTACAAGGCTGCTTATAATTCCCTCCCACTCATCCCACCCCCCCACCTGGTCCGTTCCCTACATGATCCTGTCCCTCTTCTATAGTGGGTACTTCCAACCTCTCCTCCCCCCAAAGATGCCCCCCCCATCAATCATCCCTCCTCTCATCACCCTTCCCCCTGTTCTGCTGCAGGTTGAGATATCCCATTTAGTATGTATGTCATTCTCTTCCTGAACCGAATTCAATGAGAATGTGGATTTGCCTTTTTTTCCCCTTCCTATTCTCCCCCTCCCTTGCAACCACTTCCCCTTGCTTCTTCTACATGAGATAGTTTACCCTACCCTGTCTTTCCCCATCTCCTCTTGCCACTTTCCTCTCTCACCTCATAATTTCATCCCTTGAGTATTATCCCTTCCCAACAAATTCAACCTATGCCCTCTATCCTTATACACACACATTCACATATGTATTCATATGACCACACATCCTTCTTCCATTATTTTCATAGTGAGAAAGATACCATCCCTCACAGTTATTGTTTTTCCATATAGGAGTGTAAATAGTTCAACTTTGATAAGTTCCTTTTGATTTCTTTTCCCTGATTACCTTCTCAGGCATCTCTTGCTTCTTGTGTCTGGATGTCAAATTTTCTATTCAATTCTGGTTTTTTCCTCAAGAATGCTTGAAAGTCCTGTATTCCACTGAATGACCATATTTTCCCCTGAAACAAAATACTCAGTTTTGCTGGGTAGGTGACCCTTGGTTTCAATCCCAGCTCTTTTGCCCTCTGGAATATCATATTCCATGCCCTTCAATCCCTCAGTGTAGAAGCTGCCAGGTCCTGTGCTATTCTGATTGTGTTTCCACAATATTGAAATTGTTTCTTCCTGGCTGCTTGTAGTATTTTCTCCTTGATCTGGGGATTCTGGAACCTGGCTATAATATTCCTGGGAGTTTTCTTTTTGGGATCTTTTCCAGGAGGTGATCTGTGGATTCTTTCAACCTCTATTTTGCCCTCTGGATCTAAAACATCAGGGCAGTTTTCCTTGAGAATTTCTTGAAGGGTGATTTCTAGGTTCTTTCTTTGATCATGGCTTTCAGGTAGTCTGATAATTTTTAAATTGTCTCTCCTGGATCTATTTTCCAGGTCAGTGGTTTTTCCCATGAGATATTTCACATTGCCTTCTAATCTTTCATTTGTTTGGATCTGCTTAACAGCATATTGATTTCTCATAAAGTCATTAGCTTCCATTTGCTCCAGTCTAACTCTGAAGGAATGAATCTCCTCAGTGAACTTTTGAGATTCTTTTTCCATCTGGCAAATTCGACTTTTTAAGGCATTCTTCTCCTCATTGCCCTTTTGGGCCTCCTTTGCCATTTGAGTCAGTCTATTTTTTAAGGTGTTGTTTTCCTCAGTCAGGCTGTTGACCCTCATTTCATCCTTTTCCTGCATCCTTCTTATTTCTCTTCCCAATTTTTCTTCCAGTTCTCTTATTTGATTTTTAAAGTCCTTCTTAACGTCCTCTATGGCCTGTAACCCACTCATATTTTCCTTTGGGGCATTTGGAGCACGATTTCTGACCTCACAGTTCTCCTCCTGTTCTATGCTTCGATCCTCTTTTTCCCCAAATCGGAGTCTAACGTTGCATTTTTCTGTTTAATTTGTTTCCTTTGCCTTGGCATGTTGCCACTTAATTACTTGACTTTTGGGCTTGTTGCCATAGTATGACTCTGCCACCAGATAGGGGAGCTTCCGTCCAGAACGTGTGGGGGGACAACTTCCATTTCTGGCAAGCTGAATATCCACCCCACTACCTCCACCCCAGATCACAATCCAGATCCAGGGAGGTTAAAGCAAGAGTGATTACTCCCCAAGACAGATCGCTGGATCTCCCTATAGTTTGCAGGCCAGGAGCTGGAGCTGCCACTGAAAAACTACAAAATCACGTGTCTCCTCAGCAGCTTCTAGCCCCCAGGGGAGGAAGCCGACAGGTTCCCCAAATACTGGTCCCAAAGTCCATAGGGCACTAACCTCTCACTTTGTCCTAGGCATGTCTATGTTGATAATTCTGGAATCTCCATAGCTGTTGGTGTTCTGAGGTCCCTCTGGCAGGCTGCTGGCTCGGATGCCCTGGAGCTAAAACCTCGGTTTGGCTCCCCAAGCGCTGCACTGCCGGCTCCCACAGTGCTATGCTGATCCTTCCTGCAGGGCTGCTGGGCTGTCCTCAGGGGGAGGTTAGCTTCTCTGTGTCGTTCTGTAGGTGCTGGGGCTCCAGAAGTTGTTCAGAGTCCCCTTTTACATAGTTTGGAGGTGATCTGGGGGGAGAGTGCCTTGGATGTGATGTTTCTACTCTGCCATCTTGGCTCCCTCAGACAATTTTTAAATTATCTCTCCTGGATCTATTTTCCAGGTCAGTGGTTTTTCCCATGAGATATTTCACATTTTATTCTATTTTCTCATTTGTTTGGATCTACTTAACAACATCTTGATTTCTCATAAAGTCACTAGCTTCCATTTGCTCCAGTCTAATTCTGAAGGAATGATTCTCCTCAGTGAGCTTTTGAGATTCATTTTCCATCTGGCAAATTCGGCTTTTAAAGGCATTTTTCTCCTCAGTGTCTTTTTGAGCCTCTTTTGACATTTGAGTTAGTCTATTTTTTAAGGTGTTATTTTCCTCAGTCAGGTAGTTGACTCTCCTTTCATACTTTTCTTGCATCTTTGTCATTTCTCTTCCCAATTTTTCCTCCATTTCTCTTATCTGCTTCTTAAGGTCCTCTATGGCCTATAACCATATCGTATTTTCATTTGGGGCTTTTGGTGCAGGGGTTCTGACCCCCCAATCCTCCTCCTCTTCCATGCTTCCATGCTCCTCTTTGCCCCCAAACTAGGAGTCTAATTTAAAATTTTTCTGTTCATTTTGTTTCCTTTGCCTTTTTGCCACAGTAGGACTCTGCCACCAGCCAGGGAAGCTTATGTACCAAATGCTGTGGTTTTCTCAGATGCCGGAGGTATTAGATGGGTGCCTTCTCTGAAGCCTCCACATGCTGTGGCAAGCTGGTCATACACCCCAAGACCTCCACCCCAGACTGCAATCCAGATACAAGAAAGTTAAAGCAAGAGTGATTACCTCCCCCAGACTGGTGGCCGGATCCCCCTACAGTCTGCAGGCCAGGAGCTGAAGCTGCAACCTGACAGGCTGCACTGCAGGGCTACTCAGTGTCTTCTTTCCCCCAGAGGAAGAGTCTGATGTGCTCTCCCCACTAGTCCCAAAATCCATACTGCACTGGCCTCTCATTTTGTCATTGGCATCTATGTTTTGGTAATTCTGGAAACACCACAGCTGCTGGTGTTCTGGAGTCCCTCCAGCAGGTGGTTGGTCAGGCAGCCCTGGGGCTATAACCTATATAACCTACATATAACCAGGGGCCTGGGCTTGGCTCCCTGAGCCCTGCTGGCTGCTCCCTGATGGGCTTCCAGGCTGTCTTCAGCAGGAGGTTAGCTTCTCTACGTTATTTTGTGCGTTCTGTAGCTCCAGAGTTTGTTCAGAGTTGCCTTTTACATGGATTGGTGAAAGTGGATGCTGGAACCTCGGAGAAGTCCTGTTTCTACTCTGCCATCTTGACCCCACCCCCCAGTTTTTTTAAGCTGTTATTATCTTCAATATTGTGTGTGTATGAGTTGCTTGCATCACTCTTTCTTTCTTTCCAGTTTTGCACTTACTTCTCTTACTTGATTTTCAAAACCCTTTTTAAACTCTTCCATGAAATCTTTCTGTCCTGGAGCAGTGGTGATGGCCTCCACTCCACTGTGGCTGAAAGCTCTGTTGTGCTAGTGCATCTCTTCACTCTGGGACTGACACCCAGGACTGTGACCTGGGTCTGAGTATGAATAAAGCAACAGAATCCTACCTCAGGGTTAGCCTTCTTCTTACCAACTGTTCAGACTTCTTATCATCTGTGGGCTGAGAGATCAGGAAGATGCCACTGCTGCTGCTGATCCAGTGGTTCCCAGGCTTGCTTCTGCTTGGTTGGTGTCTTGCCTGCACTGGCCTGTGCTCTTCTCTCTACCCTGGTTCAACGGACCTTTCCTGCTGACCCCCTAAATTGTCTTGGGCTTGAAATTTGTTTTGCTCTATTTTTTGTGGGATTTGCTGCTCTAGAATTAGTTTGGAGTCATTATTTATCCATATTTTGAGGGGTATAAGGAGAGATGAGTCCCTGCCTTTAATCAACCAATATGCCTCCACCTTCCCTGCATAAATCTTTGAGAAAGATTTTCCCACACTGGTTATTTTCTGGATGAGGAAGTGCTCCAATACAATAATTTGTTATTAAATACACAGTATAAATATTCACTTATCACCAAAATTAGGGTGCCTGTCAGTTAGTACGAAACTATGATACCTAACATTTATATAGTGCTTTCAGGTTTGCAAATATTTTCCATTATTGTCTCATTTGAACCTCCCAAGAAGACAATGAAGAAATGAAAGCTAAGAGCAGTGAAATGATTTGTCCAGGGCCACACAGCTAGCAAGTGCTTGAGGAAGGATTTGAACTCAGGTTCTGCTGATACCAAGCCTGGTGTTTTATGTGGTACCTACCCTATTCCAAGTGAAACAGTAACTTGGGCAGACACCATTCTCAGGTTCACAAAAGAAAAGTGATATTGCAATTTCTAGTCATCATGTCTGCATCTGGGTTTAGTACCGTGGAGATGGAAGTATTCCTTTTCCCTAGAGAAGCTTAAATAATGCCAAGAACAAAACAATCCTTACACTCAATAAAATTTACATTGTAAGAGGGTCGAGAACAAGTATAAATCTAAATATACATAGAATAATATGGAGCACACAGTGGAGGACTACTTCCCTAATCATTCCTGGATTAGTGATTCAAGTTCCCAGAGGGCAGCTGACTACCTTCCCCCTGAGGGCTCTAAGGGTAACCTTGAGTGGTATTCCATTACTGTTGCTAATGATCACCTGTCTGCTATCCTCCCCCTATCTTTTTTTTAAGCAGAGTATAGCTAAGGCTGCTCGATGTCAGGACAAAACATAGATTATTGAGCAAGTAAGAAAAGGATGTTCACTTGGTCCTAACACAGCACAGATAGGCTACAAGAGGACAGTTGTGCTTAGTTTCAGTAGATGCAGCACTTCTCCTATCCATTTGGAAATGCATCTAGTTATCAGGGAAGGATGTGATGACTGGAGTGGTGTCAAGACATCACCCAGGCTGAAAAGTGCTGACCCCACATGGGTGAGCCATGTTATATATGTAGGTGTCCAAGAAACCAGAGGTTGCCAGGAGGCTCCATCAAGAGGGGAACAAGTTGCCTTTTCTATTATTCATGGACTAATTATATCCTAGTCTTTTTGTCCTTGAGGGAAAATCTAACCTAACCCATGCTGTGGGGTAGATAGAGGGAGAGAACCTGATAAATGGTGGTTTATCATGCCCGTCAACCAGATTTAGTTGCCTTTAAGAAGCTTGTATTTATTAAGATTTTATGTTAACGATGATTGATACAAAGCATTCTTCCTATTCTAATGGGAAAATGAATGAGAAGTAACCAGATTATAGTCAGGTGTGCATTCTATAAGCCACCAATAGATACCTAGTGGGAACTGATGATTCTTTGTGGAGTTTTTCACAAGCCAATGAAAGAATGTCATTAAGATAGCACAGGGTTGTCATTTTGATAGAGCATGGCATTTTTGCAAAGGAAAAGAGGCCTCATTCTTAATTCATGATAAATATTATGGCATTTTTAGGTCCACCAGTTTTTCCAGTCCCCTCCTATTCATATAGTTTGTTGAGAGATAAAAAGATATTATTTACAATATTCTTTTTGTTTCTAATATTTGTTATTCTTGGTTCTTATAGTCAGACATTTTCTACTAGTTCCTCTCTTGGTGAATTTAAGTCAGACTCAGAATAAGGGAAGCATTCTGATGAGATATAAAATAAAATAACAGTCATGACTGAATAAAAGTCTAGAAATTGTTTCTTGTTGACCTGAGATTTTTCCTGACCAAGTATGTCTTAATGCAGCTGGCATTCATAATTCATAATAAAATCTTTTTGAGATTTTTAATGAAAAATGGCATCCTAGTGAACTTCACAAGGAAAATACTTTGTATTTATTGTTTTGAAAAAAACACACCAAAATGAAATTTGAAAAGATTGATTTTTTTGTATCCAGGTTATGAAACTGTATATTTTAAATATCCTTTTTATTTCAGTTACACAAGAATTTCACTTGAAGTTATTTCTCTCACAAATTATGTGATTATATGTGTGGAGGGGGCTATAAATATATCCATCAACTGCTTCCTTTTTCACGTTTTTTTTCTAACATATCTAACTGGAAGGATCAAAGAAAGATTCACTGGCAATAGTATGTCTAAGCTGAGCATTCATGAAAGATAAAGGCCCTTTGAAATAGAGGGAAATGGGAATCTATCACTGCATTAAAGGCAAACAGGACAAGGGGTGCAAATTCATGGAGCTGGGAAATGGAACTCTGAGTTTCATAAATGCTATTAAGTCCAGTATGGTTGCAACATTGTGTGTTTGAACGGGAATAACATGAGAGAAGAAAAGGTAGGAAAAATTACACTAGATAAGATTGTGAAAGTCAATGGAATTTATATTTTAGCCTAGGAGCAAGGAGTGAGTAAAACTTTTTCAGCAGGAGGTGACATTGTTGGTTTCAGAAAAAAAGTTACAAAAGTTGTTTTTGGAAGTTATCTGGTGGACTGATTGGAGTCAAGAGAAAATAAAAACAAAGAAACCATTTAGGAAGCTATTGCAATCACTTGAATGAAGGTGATGGATGCTTGAGCTAAGGTAATGGCTATGTGAATGGAAAAGAAGGATGGATATCAGAGATGCTGTGAAAACTGAGTCAATATGTTTTTGTGATTGGTTAGTTATGGAGGAGAAGGAAAGGACAGAGGGAAGGATTCCTCTGAGGACATGAATGCAGGTGACTACAGTACATGAGAAAATGGTGGGGCCACCAGCAAAAACAAGTACTTTTGAACAAGGGACAGGCTTAAGGTTTAAAGTGATGAGTACAGGGGGGCGGCTAGGGGGCACAGTGAATAGAGCACCAGCCCTAGAATCAGGAGGACCTGAGTTCAAATCCGGCCTGAGACACTTAACACACACACACACAAAAACTAGCCGTGTGACCTTGGACAGGTCACTTAACCCCAACTGCTCTCCAAAAAGCAAAACACAAAAAAAACCAAACAAATAAAGTTATGAGTACAGTTTTGGACACTTTGTATTCTCTCTACCTATAGCACACCCATTGAAGATGGCAAGAAGGTCTTTGGTACAATATAGCTAGATTTTTTAAGAGAGATTAAGAATGGGTGTAGAGATCTGGAAGTTACATGCAAAGAGGTGATAACTAAAACCATGGGAACTGAGAAGGGTTCTATTTAAGTGAGTATATAGAAAGAAGAGAAAAGGATGCAAGACTCAGACTTGGGAGATGATGAAGCAAGCAAAAGAGTCAGCTAAAATACAAATCTCATTGTCTTTCGCATTCTTTCTCCACGGTACTTTTTTCTGCCCTTTCTTCTTTTATAGTATGCCTTTCAAGCACATCATGTTCCACACAAGCTGGACTTCATAGCATTTCCTAGACTAAACATTCCATCTCCCACCTCCATGCATTTGCACACTCTGTCCTCCCAGGATCTTTACCTTTCCTGAAGGCTCAGCTCCAGAATTATGTTCCTTTCTTCCTATCCTTGCAGTCATTAGTATTCTCTATCTCTTAAGATTGCATTGCATTTCTTCATCTTTGTATATTGTACACACCTCCCTCTTATAACTCCTGATTATAAGTTAATTGAGAGCAAAGATAGTTTTGTTTGTATATTGCTGGTGTATAACATAGTAACTCACAGTTCTTTAAAACTATGGACATGAGGAACTTCAGTGGAAATGCAGGCAATAATATGGATCTGAGACTTGTCTAGATAGTATAGTAATTGAGATTTGTCTAGTGGGTTAAGAGGTTAAAGGACTTCTTCCCACCTGCCCAGTCAGCATGGGCTAGAAACAAACTTTGAACCCGAGGCCTAAATTTCACTTCTTTTCAGCTTTGTACATTGTTTGTTTCTGTTATTCTGGTTGTTGGTGGTGGCGGTGGCAGTGGTAGTCTTTCATTCTTGAAGAGCATCAATGACATTATGAGGGTTATGTCTTGACTTTTATGTGAATTGGATCTAAGTGAGGCCAAGATGCCCAAAGTTATCAGCCTCACTCTGGCATGATATGAACAATCACTGAATCATAGAATTTCACACTGAAAGTGACCTAAGGGGTCACCTAGACTAAGACAAACCCAAAGAAAGATACTATTTATCATATAGTATGCCACAATATACATAGCATGTCACAATAGACAGAGTGGTACAATTTGTTAGCAAGATCTGAGTTCAAATCCTACCTCAGACATTTACAAACAGCATTATTTGAAGAACTTATATCACAATTAGCAGGAATCACTTCCTCTACACCCCAATCTACCCCAACTGATACAAGGATTAAGTATTTGATATTTTAGTTTTCAACTTTGAAGGCTTAACTACAAATTCTGTTGTTAAAATTGCCCTATTAAATGACTTCTTGGTATGGGTGGGTACTGAAAATGGGCACAAAATTATTATTCATTCACACTCAGTGATGAGAACTCAAGCTCACTATTGGCATTATCTACAACCACAAAATTAGCATATCAATAATAGCAGAGTTTAAATAGCTCTGAGATACCCTGAAACCCATCCTCTCTTGAAAGAAGATCTCTTCTTCCAGTCATCTGCCTTAGGTAATATTTCCTATCAAGTAATTTTTTGTTCTAACCTATCATGGCATGGGTATCTTATCCATGAAAACTGTATATAAGGAAGAAAGTAAAATATGTGTAAGGTGATTATGGCTTATAGAGAAATACTGATACTATTTTAATATTGGACATGCAAATATTGGGTGGGGGAAAGGGAGATGTGATAGAATTATACTTCTAGACTAAAACTGGTAAAAAAAAAAAACAACAACTCAGAAGTCATTTAGTCTAAGGAAATCATTTTATAGATAATGAGACTGAGGCTCAGGAAGGTTAAGTAACTTGCCTGAAGCCTCACAGTTGGTAAGACATCAGAGAATTGGAGATGGCCCATTTTTCACACAGGCAACCTGGATTATATCAACTGTAGGTCACTAAGGGAACCATTAGAATCATGAAAATAACTGAGTACAAATTCCCCTAAAAATAGCAATAGTATAAAAAAAATTGGAGTAATCAGACAATCTGGCATACTGTTTTCCACTTGAGTCTTTGCTAATGTCCTTATCCAGTAGGTAAGCTAAGTTGTTGGTTTCCTCTTTTAATGTCAAGTCCTTTATTGTTGTCTCTCTTGTTTCCCAAAGCAGGAATATTGTAAGTTTTCCATTGGAAAGACTTGTTTTTTCATTGAAGGAGTGACACCTGCTTAACTTACTCCCCTCCACTGCTGCCTAGATACTCCTCTCTTCTAGTTTTCCTCCATCTGATTTGTTCTGTCTCTGGTTTCTCCCTTGCTACTCTTTTTCCACAACTAGTATCTTTTTGTTTTTCTTTGTTTGGGTTCTTTTCCTAGACCTTTTCCTTCCACTCCCAAGACTCTACCTAGAACATATTAAATATTGTTTGGTTTAGCAAACAGTAAGTTTACTATGTTTGCCAAGTTGTTGTATGTTGCTGTCCACAACTTAAATTTTTTTTCAAAATTCAATTAAGTCAAGTGTTTTTTATTGTCAGATTTTGTAGAAATACTATGTGTTTGTTACGAGTAAGTAACTACAAAGATTGAATAACAATATGATATAATGTAAAGAAATCAACCCTAATGTCACAATATTGTTTTCCCAGTTGGTAGAGCACTGGGCTTAGAATCAGTAAGACTAATTGTCATGAATTCAAATCTGGTCTGAGATACTTACTAGCTGTGTGACCCTGGGTAAATCTTATTTGCATGACTTCCCCATCTCTAAAATGATCTGAAGAAGGAAACTGAGGTAACCACTACAATAACTTTGCCATAAAAACTCCAAATAGGGTCACGAAGAGTTAGACATGATTGAAATGAATGAACAGCAGAGTTGGAAGGGACCTCATTGGGGTGTTTATTCTGATTCATAGTGCAACAGAATATTCTCAATGATAAACTCTACCACTGGTCATCAAGGCTTTGCATGATATCTAGTGGTGGTGGTGTGAAAGATAACGAGGCTTACTACCTACCACAGCAGCCCAGTCATCTTTTGGATAGCTCTAATTGTAAGCATATTTTCCTTCCCAAGATACCCAAAACTTCCTTTTTGCAATTTCTACCAATGAGGTCATGGCCTCTCTCCTGAGTTCCAGTTTCACATCACCACGTAGTGAGCTACTGGACATTTTGAAGAGGCTATTCTATGGTTAACTCAAAGTCTCCAGGACTAAAATAGAAGTAATTATGTTTCCCCTTCAAGCCCACCTCTTTTCTGAACTTACCTATTTCTATCAGAGTGGGAGAAAGGGCTAGGGAGAGGGAAAGAAATGAGAATTTATTAACTAGTGGCTGTGAGTTAGTCACTGTGCTATGCTCTTTATAAATATTATCTTCTTCAAGCCCCACCTTCTCAGTGACCCTAAAATAGAAAGTCATTCTCACCCATAACTACTCTCTCTCCCCAAATATCCAATCACTGATCAGATTTGGATGATTCTAGGTCTGCCACATCTCCCACAACCATCCTCTTCTAGAGGAGGTCAGGTTCTCCTCGATTCTTACCTGAATGATGACAATAGCCTCCTCACTACTCTCCCTGCCTTTCCCATCCATCCTCCATACAGCTGAGAATGGGATATTCTTCAGACACAGCTCTGATCAGGTCATTCTTCTGGTCCTTATATTCAGGGATGCTAGGATAAATTATAAGCCCTCTATCTCACAACCAGCTCAGATCTTAACTTCAAGATGTTTTATACACTGAATACTTTCATATAGAAATACAATTCAGACAAACTGGCTTTTTTCTTGTTCTTTAAAAAGAAGCCTCCATCCATCTCTCTTCTCCATGGTTTTGCACAGCCCATCTCCCAAGAGAGGAATATATTTTGTCCTCATCTCTTCTGCTTAAAATCTCTCACTTTTCTTCTGCAAATCTCATCAGTCACATCTCCCACCTGAGTTTTTCTTAATACCCAAGTCCTAGTGACTCTACTCCCAATGAAAATGACTTTGATTTCTGTATTATATAGTGTATTTATTGTTTGAATGCAGGTTTTGTGTCACTTGGAACATGTGTGCACATGTTATTTGTGTTGATAGAACGTAATGTCCTGGAGGGACAGAATTGTTCAATGCATGTCTGTGACACTTAACACCAGCATTCTGCCTTGTTCTCAGTGAATTCTTGAAAAATAACTTTTGGTTGATTGCCAGGGTCAGAAAACCCTTGAGTCCAGACAGATATTTACTGTCTGGAGTTCTTCCCTATATTGCAATTCCCACGTCCTTAAAACCTGGGTAATAATATTTGTCCTTATTTCCTGTTGTGAGTAACAAATAAGACAGCACATTAAGGTTAGTGTCTGTTTGGCACTTTAAAGTTTGCAAAGCTCTTTATGAATGTCTCATTTCATCCTCATAACAGCCTCAGGACGGAGGTGCAATTATTATCCTAACTTCATAGATGGGAAAACTGAGGGAGGTAGAGTTTAATGAGCTTGTCCAGAATCACACAGCTAACAAATGCCCAAGGACAACAGATTTTCCTGACTGCAGGGTCAGCTGTCTCTCCACTGTTCCATCTGACTGTCTCAGTAGATGTCAGAAGGATTTTTTAAATGTAAGTTTCTTTGTAAAGGTAAGCTGCTGCTATGATACTACAAGAGTGAAGTCCTCACCTAGAGATATGCAAAGTTTATTTCTTTGGGACTCAGTTCCCTCATCTGTAAAATAAATTGTAGCTTCTACCTTGCAAGGTTGGGATATAAGGATGAGAGGAGATAATTCACATAAAGGACCTTGATAACTCTATAGCACTAGACACATGTGAACTAAAGAAAACCAAGGCAGGAGGAGTGAAGAGCTGGTCTCAGAGTGAGGAAGTCTGATTTCTCATACTCACTCTGGCTCTGTGACCCAGGGAAATCATTTTACTTCTCAGGGTGCCAGGCAACTTTCTAGGGCTCTCTCAGTTGCAGAGAAGGTACATTGGTAGAATTTCTTTTTTTTTTTACTCCATCAAATGCCTTATTAACTTCTAGTTTACATTATTAATTTCCACAAGATTTTGAGTTGCAAATTTTCTCTCCATTTTCTCCTACCCACCACCCCAAAATAACAATCCCACTGGATGTCCCCTCCTCCAAGACGCTCTCTCCCATATTTTCCCCTATCCCCCTTCCAATTTTCCAGTGGGGCACAGTGGATCTCTATGCCCCAGTGCCTGTACATTTTATTTCCCAGTTACATATAAAATAATATTATAAATAGTATATATATTTTAAACATTTGATTTTAAAACTTTGAATTCCAGATTCATTCCCTTCCTCCCTTGTCACCCACCCTTACTGGAAAAATAAGCAATTCAGTATAGGTTGTACATTTGTAGCTACGAAAAACATTTCCATAGTGGATATATTGTAAAAGACACTATATTTCCCTCCATCCTATTCCACCTCCCACTTGTTCTATTCTCTACTTTGATCCTGTCCTTTTTCAAAAGTGAGTGCTTCCAACTTCCCTTCCCCCAGCCTGCCCTCCCTTCCATCATCCCCCCTCTCATCCCTTGGCCCCTACTCTTCTGTAGTGTGAGATACCCTATTTAGTGTGTATGTCATTCCTTCCCTAAGCCAAATTCAATGAGAATAGAGTTGACTCATTCCCTTTTGCCTTACTGCTCTTCCCCACCATTGTACCCATTTTCCCTTGCCTCTTCTATATGAGATAGTTTGCCCCATTCTGTCTCTCCCCATCTCCTCTCATTATATTCCTCTCTCACCTCTTACTTTCACCCTTTAAGTATCATCCCTTCCTATTAAATTGGTCCTGTACCCTCTATCTATGTATACCTGTATACATATATACACACAGTCACATACATATTCATACACCCATATACCTCCTATATAGACATACATACACACACACACACACACACACACACACACACAGACACACACACATACTTCTATTCCCTTCAACCATTCTCATACTGAGAAAAGTTTCATAAGTTACAATGATCATTTTTCCATGTAGGAATGTAAATAGTTTAACTTTGAGAAGTTATTTGTGATTTCTTTTCCCTATTTACCTTCTCATGTTTCTCTTGCTTCTTGTATCTGAATGTCAAATTTTCTATTCAACTATGGTTTTTTCATCAAGAACGTTTGAAAGTCCTCTATTCCATTGAATGACCATATTTTCCTCTGAAACATGATAGTCAGTTTTGCTGGGTAGGTGATTCTTGGTTTTAATCCCAGCTCCTTTGACCTCTGGAATTTCATATTCCTTAGATCCCCCTCAGTGTAGAAACTGCCAGATGCTGTGTTATCTTGATTGAGTTTCCACAATATTCAAATTGTTTCTTCCTGGCTGTTTATATTTTCTCCTTGATCTGGGAATTCTGGAACCTGGCTATAATATTCCTAGGAGTTTTCTTTTGGGGATATTTTTCAGGAGGTGACTGGTGGAGTCTTTCAACCTCTATTTTGCCCTCTGGTTCAAAAACATCAGAGCAAATTTCCTTGATAATTTCTTGAAAGATGATTTCTAGATTCTTTTTTTGATCATGGCTTTCAGGTAGTTCAGTAATTTTTAAATTATCTCTCCTGGATCTATTTTCCAGGTCAGTGGTTTTCCCAATGAGATATTTCACATTGCCTTCTTTTTTCCATTTGTTTGTGAAGAACTGGTCTCAGAGCCAGGAAGTCTGGTTTCTCTCATTCACCGTGGCTCTGTGACCCAGAGAAATCACTTTACTTCTTAGGGTGCCAGGACTTTCTAGGATTCTCTCAGTTGCAGAGAAGGTATATTGGTAGAATTTCTTCCTTGGAAAGGACTCTATCTCAGGGAGACCCCAAAGTTGAGATCATTTTCCTTTCCCCTATAAATATGAACTGTTATTGCTGCCTAAGTCTCCTGAGCACAGAATTCACTGCAGACAGAGAAATATTCCCCTGAATCTTAAAGGAACAATCCAGTGACACTTTGATGCTTCCTGAGCTCCCTCTTTTCAGTTTCAGGTGATTAGGGATGATTGATATGGACATGTGGTCATAAAAACTGAGGGTCATTAAAAAGAATTAAACATACTTCTATCTCTTCCTTCTTCTTACCTACCTCCCTGATCTTTCCCTTCTTCTCTTCCTTTTTCCTTTCCTTTTTGTCTTCCCTCCATTGGGCCCTCTTTCTTTCTTTCTTTCTTTCTTTCTTTCTTTCTTTCTTTCTTTCTTTCTTTCTTTTTTCTCTCTTTCTTTCCTGCCTTCTTCCTTCCCTCCATTCCTTCCTTCCTTCCTGCCTTCCTTCCTTCCTTTCTTCCTTATCCTCCCCCTCCTCCTTCTTCTCTCTCAATTATCAAGGAAATTTTTCATATGACTATACTCATTTTTGATGGCCTTATTTTCTTGTCTTATGAATTGAGTGGAGGCAGGTGAAGGGGAGCATTTGAAACTAAAAATGAAACTGAATTTTTTAAAATGTTATTTCTCAATCCTCACAATACTTATAGGTATGTGTGTATGCACATATACATATACACACATATATGTGTATGTACAATGACAGAGAGAGAAGGAGAAAAGAGAGAGAAAAATTGCATTCTGTATGTAATAATACGGTTTTTAATTGTTGTACTGCATCCAAATTCTGGTTCTGACAATCACTAGCTACATAGATACACGTCATCTGAGTTTCTGAGACTCAGTTCCATCATCTGTCAAATGAAAAAATAACATTTACTCATCAGGTTCTTGGAATGAGAACACTATAAAATTCAGTAGCACCATAGAAGTGGGAGTTAATTTCTTTATCCAAGTTTCTTCTTCATTGAAAAGAAAAATAGGACACAAAGGAGAAAACAGACCAAAGGCAGAAGGAATTTCTTTCCTCTCTATTCCACAGGAGCCTAGAATCATGAAGCTCTACCTTCTAGCTTTTCTTGTGGCTCTTCTGGCTGTACTGGCTGTAAGTACTTGGGGAAATGGAGAAAGGGTTGGTGTTGTGAGTGACCGACCTCTTTTTTCAACAATAGTCCTTTAGCATCTGGAGACTTTAAATATTTGCATTTCCATGTCTCTGGGTTAGTATATTATAACTTTTTTTTACTAACTGTATTGATTTCTGAACAATCAAGAAAAATTCCTTGTAGCTAGAGCCTCAGCTAAGTAACTCTTCATTGTATACTCACAGCTTTTTCCTGCCCTTAAAGTGAGAAGATCTACATTTCCCCAAACAAAAGTGAAGATAGTGAATGTGTTTCTAGCTATTTGGGGCAAAATTCTGCTCTTTCCTCAGCGTAGGAGTAACTCATTCTATAACGCAGAGGATTATCTCAATTCACTGCTTGGGTTTGGGGTGTTGCTTTCTTTTTTCCAAACACATGTCACATAACTCTCTGTTGATGTCTTTCTTTTCCAAAGAGAGCTGACAGTTCATCTGGAGAGGTAAGACATTTCCAAATAAATGCAAAGTACTTTAATATTCACTAATGTGAATCATTAAAAATATTTTTCTTTATTTGTACAGGAACACTATGATAACTGTCATCACCAAAAGGTAAAGTTATAATTTCCTGTGTTTAATATGTAATATATTGAATTCAACATATTGCAATTTATTAGTCTATTTTCTTCTCTCCATCTTTCATCTCCCTCCCAAACATTTCATCACTCATCATTCCTGAGCAAATAATGATTTAAATAAAGCAGAAAAAAGATATTGGTTCCAATCACTAAGCATGAGACTGTAAGGGGTTTACAAGCACCAAATACATAATGTTTGTATACATTTGTCTTTCAGATTCATTGATTGATATTGAATTGCTACATTGCAAAAACCA
The DNA here is from genome assembly GCA_011680675.1 of Gymnobelideus leadbeateri. Classification (NCBI taxonomy): domain Eukaryota; kingdom Metazoa; phylum Chordata; class Mammalia; order Diprotodontia; family Petauridae; genus Gymnobelideus; species Gymnobelideus leadbeateri. The sequence goes on along the minus strand of WOXC01008437.1, from coordinate 21,801 downwards.
TGTTAAATCAGTTGAAATGTTTATTACAAATGTTCAGTCTCATTTCCCTGCTCCCCTAAATTGTACATCACTTAGCCAATGATTTAATTCCAAGCACAAGAGACTTCAGAAGTGTTCTCTGGACTTATTAGATGCTTTAGGGTGCTCTGCTCATTCATTGATTCCTTAAGTGACTCACATTTACATGCCTGGGACCTTGCACCAAGGAAGATCTTAACAAAAATTGAAAAGACTCACTTTGGTTTCATTTGGTTTTGAGGAGTGAGAAATTGACTTATCTCCTCCAATTTCAATTACCTGGTCGAGTTACTCTACTATGTACTAGATATCCCCCTAACTGATTTCTGGCCGAATTTTTTTAATAAATCAAGTTGTGCTTATACATGGGCTTGATGATGCCCATGTCACTAAACAACAGGGGATTTTTGCCATGCCTTCTATGAAATAGCTCAGTTCTCCTTCTCATTAACTCCTGACTATATATGAATTTGAATTAAATGCATTTTCTCACCGGATTCAAGGCTATTAGATTGCTAAAGAATACCAGGGATAACTCATTGGAGCAGGAAGGGTTCTGTTCACAAAAGTGATGATTTTGTCCTGAAAACAAGTCTTTAATTAATTCTTCACGTCACTCAGATGGGTTTTTGTGCCAATTGTTCTTCAAACATGAGAATGAATTTATTAGATGCTTTTAAAGTGATCTTAAGGAAGGATTTCAGTTTACATCAGTGAGCATTTCTCTCCCTAATCACTGGCATAATTCTATCCTAGTCATTTAGGATTCAATCTGCTGAATTCAATCACAGAATCCTGTGAAACTGAACAGGTCACTTCACTTTTACTCTTCTAAGTTTCAGTGGTGTTGGGCCAGAAAGGTCCCATCTCACTCAGTCTAGGAATCTCTTGCTGTAGTCTCCTCTATGATAAATTTTGTTTCTAAAGTCTATCCTTCAGAGGCCACCATGTTTCTTTCACATCAGAGATCTAGAGGTGGAAGGACTTTTACAGGTCATTCCATTTAATCCCTTCATTTTACAGCTGAGGAAACTGAGGTTCATTAAGATTAAGTAACTCACTCAAGTTCACACAGGCAGTGGGTATTAGAGGAAGACTTTGAAGTTAGATCCTTTAATTCTAGAGATATTTCATTCTTTCCGCTCTGTCATGCACAAGAACAGAGAACTCAGTGGTTAGAGTAGTATCCGTCATTTTTGTTTATCTTCTTCCTGTGGAATCAGGGAAAGTATGAGCTTTTTCTTTTTCATCTTTCTCCCAGTGAAGTCAAGGAAAGTATATGCTTTTTTTTTCTTTTTTTAACTGTGAGAAAATGTGGAGAAGAGAGCTGTCTTAAGCTTTTTTTAAATCAGGAACTATGAAAAGAATAACTATTATTTGTGAATGAGGCTTTTCCATTTTATCAAATAAGTCATATCTGATAATTTCCTATAATTCTATTAATGAATACAAATACATACATAAATCAGATCTACTCTAGAGCTCATATGGATGAGTCAGGAGATCCAAATAATCCTCTTATGGGGGAGCAGGTGAACTAATCCTGTTACATTTGTATTTGGCCTATTTTTTCAGTGTTATCAAGGATACTTAGAAATAAACCATATTACGAATGAACCAGATGGCCCAACCTTATGTCTTCTATTTTCTCTTTCTTTTACAAGCCATTTTTCAGAGGATTTCCTCCAAGGGCTCCATATCCTGCAAATACTGGATATCTTCCATATCCTGGGAATCCTGGATATCCTCCATATCCTAAAAATCCAGGATACCCTCCATGCCCTGGAAATCCTGGATATCTTCTATATCCTATAAATCCTAGATATCCTCAATATCCTAGAAATCCTCAGAATCCTGGGAATGCTAGATATTCTCAGAATCCTGGAAATCCTGGATATCCTCAGAGTCCTGCAAATCCTCAGAATCCTGGATATCCTCAGAATCCTACTAATCCTCAGAATCCTGGATATCCTGAATATCCTCAGAATCCTAGAAATTCTCAGAATCCTGGAAATCCTGGATATCCTCAGAATCCTGCAAATCCTCAGAATCCCGCAAATCCTCCAAAAACGAAAAATGCACCACAACAATGACCTGAATAAATACAGGTAAAGTTAAGTTGTGCTTACTGAATGCATACAGGGTGGTATGGTGGAAAGAATAATGCATTTCCATTAAAACTTCTGTTTTCACTTCAGATGTGCCCCCTTAATGCTGAATGACTTGGACCAGCCACAATCTGAGTGCCTCTTCCTGCAGAACATTTTGCTGAGTCCATTCTCCACTGAGTTACCAAAGGGATACGCCTAAAGCTAACCTGTTACCATGTTGCTTATTCAATTCCCTGGCCCCTCCCAAGAAGTTCCAAAGGTTCTCTATTACATCAAGAATCAAATATAAAAATCAAAATATAAAATCAGACATAAAACCTCCACAGATGTTGCTCCTGAGTAACTTTAACCTCTCATAGCAAAGATAACAGTAATAGATAACCCATAGCATAATATGACCAAATAAAACCTAAAGCAACCTTTTCTGTTCACTTGTAGGTTTGTCTGGAAAATCGGTGATCTGTCTGTGAATCTACAAATCTACAAACTTGTGAATCTCTCCATCTGCCTACTTAAAGAAAGAGATTATCAATAAAGGCCATGGCTCTATACCCAACGTTGCTTTTCTGTTTTGCCCTGTGTGTGGTCATGTTCATAAAAAATAAAAATAATGTTTCTGGAGCACTAGAATTGTTGACTGGACCTCAGTCGGTTTCAGCTTTGTTGTATTCACAGAAAGGGTCAAATGACATCTTGTGAAATCACTGGGTTTCTTTGGGGGAAATTAGGCTCCCTGATGTTTCCCTACCAGCATATCAATAATTGTTTCCATTGGCTTTTCTCCTTGAGAGTCAAGGTCTCATTATTTTGTCCTGTTTGTGTGTTTATTCAGTTATGTCATTTCTTTGGCCTTTTGAACTAACCTTTAATCCTTTAAACGTACTCAGGTACACATGCTTTGTTCAATTGAATGGCCTCTCTTAGTGGAACTGAGAGTGGAGCTGGGATGCACTATCCATGTTGCTATAGAATTAAAGGCCGGACGTTGTACCCAACTGACTCCTTTCTTCATTTTTGTTGGCATGGATCAGTGTTGACATAATCCATTACAAGTGGTGTTGTTTCCATTTCAAGGGCTGCCAGGATTTTTTTTCTCCTTTTTTGGTCCTCTTGTACCACAAAAGCCAAGGGCTCAAGATCTCAACCTATAAAAATAGTCGAGTATTTGCCCAGATTGCAGGCTTGAGGAAAATCGAAATCACACTTCCTTCTGCTACCTTATCAGGAAGCTTCACAAAACAGTCAAATAAACAGGTTTGTTAACCACAGAAATATAACACCTTTTCAGGGAGGCAGCAAGATATGATAGAGGGAGTTCAGGACTTGGAGGCAGAGGGCTTCCTGGTTCTTGCCACTTTCTTCCTGTATGACTGGGGGCAGCCACTTCAGCTCTCTGGCCTCAGTTACTTCATCTGGAAAAATGACCTGTAAGATTACTTTTGTTTCTATCTACAATCAAGAGCAGTAGCACAGTATTCTGGTAAATTGCTGTCACCCAGAGGTTTTAAGATTGAGTTTTGCCTTAATCTCAGGGTTCAGACCTCAAGGGCTTCAATGAGAAGGACTATCTTTTCATCATCCACCTCCGCCTTCTTCTGGAGCCTGTTCACTCCCTTTGCAATGCTGGAGAGTTGGATGGCCAGTTAACTTCATGGTCATTATAACACCCAGTCTGTCTCCTACAGTCTCTCAGCAGATATTCAGTTGAGCAAGGCTGCTCTCACTGTAGCATTCATTTATACAAACAATATGGATTTGTATTGAACCTTTCCCCAAATCTCTAGACACCTGTTTCAAAGAAAATCTTCAGAGCCTCATGGTCAAAGGGAAGCCTCTCGTAGGTCCTTAGAGCAGCAGGTCTGGTAGGTCCCAGCCTACCAAGAGCTGTCTCAGGCCAATCAGAGGAAACCCAATCTGTTCTATAGTTATGTTCCCAAAGAGACTGGGTCTGGATAAAGAGACATGCCCCATTTCGCTTCAGAGCTGACAGTCCCCACTACACTTCATTTTCTCTAGCAAAACCCAAGTCTAGGTTTAATTAATAATAGCCACAGGCCCCCTTTTCCAGCTAATTCTCTTGACAACTGAGGAGGCTTCAGAACATCAAGCAGCTCATTCATGGGGCCAACATCATTGCATTCTTTTCTCAGTGCCTTCCCCAATGCTACACAATTCAACTTCCCAGCTCTTAACCTGGGTTCTAATTGGGGAGAGTTCTCCATAACTAGCCCGAATCAGTCCTACCATGCTGCTGCATTCCAGTCATTCCCAGGCAATGTCACTGCCCATGTTATCCTTCCCCTTTCCCCATTTTCACCTCTTGCTTTGGGAACAATGATCAAATAAACACCAACATTCCCAGAAAGGGCATATCAATTGTCCTAAAGGTGCACTATCTCTGAGACTTCCCAGATGCCCCATTCATGTTGTCTCTCACTTTGAGAATGTTATCTCTTTGGGGTCAATGACTGTCTTGTTTTTGTTTTTGTATCTTAATCTCAAAGTATCTGGCACATAGTAAACAAAAAATTATTTTTTCATTCTTTTATATTCTAGTCACCTCCAGCAAGAATCCACAGCAGTGCAAAAGAACCCTTTTGATCGTGACTGTATCACAGTCCATGAGCCCACAAATAAGTAATCTTTGGTAAGGACCCATAACATTGATATTTATCTATCCTCCAATAAATGGCTGCCACAGGTACCATTGTAACCCAGCACTAAAGGACACCTCTTGTGCTAGCCTGTGGTTAGAAGAAGGTGCCACACTGCCCTCTTGGTGTGTCTGCCTGTTGGCTTCTAGTTTCAGGTTACATTAGAGGATCATCTTCTGCAGTGTGTATGGTTGTATGTGTGTGTAGGAAAAACACCACTGTTCACCTCACAAGTCAATAGGGCTCTGCCCCTGGTTACAATCTTGGGATGAAACCTCATCCATCTTCTGCACCCTGGTCTTTTCTAGGACAAGTAAGGCATCCTTGCCTCCTGACCAGCTTCAAAACTGCTTCCTGGATCTGTCTGTTGTGAGGCAGGACTCCTGGAGTCTCACAGAATACAGCATCTCTGTCTACCAGGAGGCTCAATCTCAAGGATCAACCTAGAATACTCTAATCTAATTCCTTCTGTAAGTAATATTTTTCCAACTATGGATACTTCTAGAATCATTGCTGACGGTTAGTATGTTTCAATTCACTTATACTAGTCCTATCCCAAAGAACCTGAAACCTTTGCATCCTGTGTTTACAACATTTCCCATCCTTAAGCTGCCCCCCCCATAATTAACAAATTTCTCCTCTCCTAAATATTTTCTCAATCCCTCCATCTTTGGGCCCTCATTGAGACATAGCTCCATCCTGGCACCATAACTTCCACAGTTGCCATTGCCACCATTTCTAGTATTAATTACCTTCATACCCTGATTCATTATAGATCATGTGGAAGAGAGTTGGAATAGTGTTCTCTCACCATTGCTATTTACAGACTCTCTCTATACCAGACCTGCACAACTTGGCAGTAGGTTGGAGTCAAATTTTTAAAAGGCTAAACTTCCTTGAGTCACAGACAAGTTTTTAGCAGCTCACTTTACAAGAAACAGTATAATTAATGATTAAACTGTTTCTTGAAAATTTTTTTTGTTGGAACATAATCCAGAAACTGCAATCAGAACACACTTCTTTATGAAGTCACCTTCAATAAAAGATTTCCCAGCAGCAGCAATTTCTTTAGAAATCTGAAAACTTATCATAGTAGCCCCCTAATTTTCTGAGTTTACTTCCTTGAAAAACTGAAAATCCCCCCAGAGATTTTTCAACAGTCTCAATGCTTCAATTTGTTTTTCATTGGTGTCGAATTTGCTTAAGTCAAGATGTTTTGATTCAAAATGGCAATGAAAAGTGTATTCCTTCAGAACAGCTGTTACTTCATGGCAAACAAGTACAATACTTTGTCTCTCATGTAGGTAAACAAATTTGTCCATTATGAATAAAACATTCTGTGTTTTGATTCCATCTTCCATTTCTTTTTATCACCCATTTTACAAAGTCACCACAAAAACTTTAATGTTAGAACCAAAGAAATCTCCACTGCAATGACACAGTAAAAAGAAATACTGAGTTAAGTGTCTAAATTAGAGAGAGCACCAGAAACTCATGTAACTTGGAGGGAGGCCATGCAGGGTGGAAGGGGGAAAACACTTCTGTTGTTGCTGCTCATTGCATGGCAGGTTGCTTTGGCTCGTGCCATGTCCAACACCAGTAATGACCAAAAACAGTGAAAAGATGTGACTCTTGCTCCTCTCAGACTAGAGACAGACTGACACTGGCTGGTTGTCATGGATCATGTGATGAACAGGAGACAGTGCACAGTGCTAATCCACTGGCCAAGTTACACTACAGTCACAGTGTGACTCCTGGAAGGTGGGGTGAGAGGGGCACAGACAAAGCACTTGTTACATCTGTACTTTCATCGACATCCTCCACATTATTCGCTTCTGCCTGAGATCTGGCCAATGGGCTCTATGTTGTGCAGACCTGCTCTGTACCATCTTCACTAAGCACCTTCTCCTCCATTGAGGGGCAAACTAAAATTGGCCACAAAAACTGACTCTTGGGGTTATTTACCAAATTCCAGGATATTCTCCTTCTGTCCTCAATGACTTCAGTGCCTAGCTTAAACTATTTATTCCCTACCCATCTCCCACTCCCATAACAAATAGAAGGACTTGAGATATATATTGATAACCTTCCAAATTCTGTGACTGTATAGCTCCTCAATCCATTCACTGGTCATCACCGAATTTACTGCTCTGCTTCAGCTATACAGAAATGGTGACATAACTTGATTTTGTCATCACTCAAAAGTCTCCCACTTCCTTGTTCAAGAACTCTGAAGTTATTTGTCTAGTCATACGCTTTTACCATTCTATCATCCCCTACTTCTTAAGACCATTAAACCTGTTCTTTGTCTTCAACATGGTTTCTATTCCTTCCATTTCATTCCCATGTCTTCATCCCAGCACTGACTATACTTCCCTCTTCTCCAAACACTTTAGTGAACTTGATATTATCTTCTGTGCTCAAATAAGTTGTTCCGTTGTCCTATCATTAATCACACTTTACTACATGCCAACTCTAGATTACTCCTGCCATCTACCTCTTTGCTTTGCGCGGCACTGAAGAAAGCAGAAGGAAATTAAAAGATTCATTCTAACTGGGCACATTATAAACTTATTTAATTGCAACTGGATCCTCACTGCATCAAAACAAATATTTTATTCCTGTCTAATAAATTCACTGTCCTAATCTGTATAGTAGCCATTCCAAAGCTTTTCCTTGCATTTCAATTCACTCATGGCATCCATTCACCCCATTCTCCAACTTGAAGGTTTTTACCAAAAACGTTGAAAGCATTTGCCAGGAGCCCTCCAATCTTTCTTCCCAATTGTGACACCAGAAACATTCATCATCTCTGCTCTCAGAAGCTCCTAGGATTCACTTATCAAGTCAGTGACTCCTCCTTCACTCCCTATCCCCTGCAGTACAGTTTCTACTAAGACAAAAGCAGTTTTGGCTATTACAGAAAGGCAACTCTTAGATAGCACATAAACGTCACCACAAATTCTCCTTGTTCTCCATATTTGCTGGAAGGGAGAGTCTTGTCCTTGGCCTTTCATTTTTTTTTTCATGTAGCTTCCATAGAAAATTCTAATAAAAAGTAAAATATCTTATGTAAGTGTGTTTTATATATATATACATATGTGTGTGTGTGTGTGTCTATACAGAGTAAACAAAAAGAGGATTGATTGGCATCTACATTTTTCCGCTTGTTTGCTACAAAGGAAAGTGTTGCTATGAACATCTTGGTGCACATGGCATTTTCCTTTGTTTCTTGGACTTCCTTGGGCTATATATCTAGTGCTCCCCTTCTCTCCCAACTACTCTTCTCCCTGTGTTTTTAAATAAATCATTACTTTATCTTCAAGTCTGGGCAAACCCAGATGACTTGCCCACATTCACTAATTTTAGGCTCAGACATTTTGCAAATTGTTGCTCAATATTTGAATGCATACTGGTTTGGGCTCTCTGTGGAGATCAAGGGCCCAATTTGATGACTCCTCTAGGGCAGACATTATCTTATCACAGCATCTCCTTTAGAGGCTCTTTGGGTATCATCATATCAAAAGTAGAAGAAAGAAAAAACAACTCCTTTGGGCAGGTACCTAAGAACTGACATGGGTAGGGGGTGATAGGGAAGCCACCCCCTAGCTCTAGTGGGAATGAATCAGGAAGACTGTCAGCTTTCCAGTCACTAGGGTGCACTGTGGACTTGTGGGTCATATGTGCCTGCTGTTTTGTCCTTGTTCATTCAGAGGTTTCAAGGTGCAATGGAAAGATGCTGGGTTTGGAACCAGAAGGTGTGGCTCTGAATCCAGGTCCTGTCACTGCTTCCCTTAGGGACCTTGTGAGTTACTTTTAGAGCCTCACTTTCCTCATCTTTCAAGTGAGAAGGTGGGAGTAGGTGACCACAAGGTGGCTCCACCTGCTGTGATCAATTTTTTGCTCCCAACCTTTGGACCTGATCACATTCCTGAGAAGCATTTTCCAGAGTATCATGAGCCACATGTTCACAGAATGTTAATAGCAGTTAAAGAAAATCTAACAAAGTGTACAAACAAGATGGTGTCTTCTTTAAATGTCTTTAGCGGGAGACATGGAAATCAAAGCTGTTAGCATAACCTATACAAAATTGTCTAGTGAAGCTAATGCTTATGCATTGGAAGCAAATATGATCTTGTGGAAAGAGCACTGGATTAGGAACCAAGGAAATTGGTTTGTTTACTACTATGTTCTTTGCTATTTGACTTTGAGCAAATTCCTTAATTGCTTTGGGCCTCAGCTCTTCAAGGTCCATGACACCTCCAAACCTGAGGAAGGAGTTACACTAGGAAAAGATGGTTTCCACAGTTATAACTATGTTTATAAGAGAAATGTCAATTCTTTGAATGGAAAGCTGGAAATAATTATCAAAATGATGCCTTTAATCACTACCAAAAAAGCCCAAACAAGTGTGTTTTCAAATATTGAGCAAGGATTTGCAAAATATTTGAGCCTAAAATTAGTGAATGTGAGCAATCATCAAGGTTTGCCCAGACTTGAAGATGAAGTAATGATTTTTTTTTTCAAATGCTTCATTAACTTCTGGTTTACATCATACATTTCCGCCACATTTTGAGTTACAAATTTTTCCCCATTTTCCCCCTACCTACCACCCCAAAATAGTGGTCCCACAGGATATCCCCTCCTCCAATCTGCTCTCTCCCATATATTCTCCCATAACCCCCTTCGACTTTTCCAATGGGGCATGGTGGACCTCTGTGCCCCAGTGCCTGTATATCTTATTTCCCAATTACATGTAAAATAGTATTAATAATGGTGCATATATATATATATATATATATATATATATATATATATATTTAAAATTTGATTTTAAAACTTTGAATTCCAGAATTCCCTTCCTCCCTTGTCACCCACCCTTACTGGGAAGATAAGCAATTCAATATAGGTTGTACATATGTTGCTATGCAAAACATTACCATAGTAGATATATTGTAAAAGACTGACTATATTTCCCTCCCTCCTATCCCACCTCCCGCTTGTTCTATTCTTTACTTTGACCCTGTCCCTTTTCAAAAGTGGGTGCTTCTAACTTCCCGCCCCAGCCTGCACTCCCTTCCATCATCCCCCCTCTCATTCCCTAGATGCCCCATTCTCCTGTAGGGTGAGATACCCTATTCAATGTGTATGTCATTCCCTCCATGAGCCAAATTCAATGAGAATAAGGTTAACCCATTCACTTTTGCCTTCCTGTTCTTCCCCTTTATTGTAACCATTTTCCCTTGCCTCTTCTATATGAGATAGTTTACCCCATTCTGTCTCTCCCCATCTCCTCTCATATTCCTCTCTCACTTCTTAATATCACCTTTTAAGTATCATCACCACTCCCTGCTGGGCTGCCAGCCTGTCCTCAGCAGGAGGTTAGCTTCTCTGTGTCATTTTGTGGGTTCTGTAGCTCCAGAGTTTGTTTAGAGTCCCCTTTTACATGGATTGGGGAAGTGGGGAACCGGAGCTGCTCAGAAGTCCTGTTTCTACTCTGCCATCTTGACTCTGCCCCGAGTTAGTCTATTTTTTAAGGTGTTATTTTCCTCAGTCAGGCAACAGCCTGACTCTCATTTCATAATTTTCTTGCATCATTCTCATTTGTCTTCCCAATTTTTCCTCCACTTATCTTATTTGATTCTTAAGGTTTTCTATGGCCTGTACCAGCTCATATTTTTCTTTGAAGCTTTTGGTGCAGGAGTTCTGACTTCACTGTCTTTTTCCTGTTCCAAGCTTTGATCCTTTTTGTCACCAAAATAGTAGTGTAAATTTGGGCTGCTCTGTTTATTTTGCTTCCTTTGCCTGCTCATGCGGCCACTCAATCACTTGACCCCTGGGCTTTTTGCCACAGTAGGACTCTGCCACCAGACAGGGGAGCTTCATTCTAAATGCTGGGGTTTTGTCAGCTGCTGAAGGTATTAATTATGTGGCCTCTCTGAAGCCTCCACATGCTCTGGCAAGCTTGTATTACTCCCCAGGACCTCCACCCTAGACTGCAATCCAGATCCAAGCAGGTTAAAACAAGAGTGATTATCTCTTAGACTGGTTGCTTGATCCCCCTACACTCTACAGGCCAGGAGCTGAAGCTGTCATATGGGGGTTGCTACACAGTCCCAGTGTCTCAGAAGCTTCTCACCCTGGGGGGCAAAGGCCAACCGCATTCCCAACTACTGGATCCCAAAGTCCACACTGCACTGACATCTCACTCTGTCATTTGAATCTATGTGTTGATAATTCTGGAAACCTCCATAGCTGTTGGTGATCTGAAGTCCCTCCAGCTGGTGGTTGGTCAGGACTGCCCTGGGGTTAAAACTTCTGGCTCAGGTAAGGATGTGCTCAGCTCTGGCCGATTCCTGCTGGCCTGCTGGGCTGTCCTCAGTGGGAGGTTAGATTCTCCGTGTCATTTTGTGGGTTCTGTAGCTCCAAAGTTGTTCAAAGTCTCCTTTTGCATGAATTGGGGGAGGGGGAAGCCAGAGCCCCGCTAAAGTCCTGTTTCCACTCTGCCATCTTGACTCTGCACGAAATGTAATGATTTATTTAAAAACATAGGGGGAAGAGGAGTTAGGAGAGAAGGGTAACACTAGATATATAGCCCAAAGAAGTTAAAGAAACAAAGGAAAGTCCCACACAAATTTATATTTTCATAGCAACAGTTTCCTTAATAATTAATATTCTGAGAGACATAGTTTCTGGGTAATTTAATCATGTTATTAATAAGTTCTGCATGTTATAAATAAAAGAATTGCCATTTAGTCAAGTGCCTTCTAAGTAAACATACAATAATTTTTTTTTTACAAAGAAATTGTGGCAACTGGAGCTCACTTAAAATTTTTTGAGATTTGAGACAATGCATCATCTTGTGTATGGGATAAGTGAGGAAGCATTAAAACCTGGGGTCCAAGAATATTTTCCATAATATGCACACTAACATATTCAGAGAAATCTATTAAACAACAAATATTGTGCATATACATCATCATCAGTGTCTCTCAGGACTGAGCTAGGAGCCTGATGCTTTATAGGGTGCTCAGAAACAATCATGCTCGAGAATAAGGCTTCTTGTATGTTGATATTTCCCTACATCTTGAGGGAAGATAACCCATTATTTTTGCCTTTAGAGACAACTTATCTATGGAGTGTAGATAATGGGCCTCAATGAAGGGAAGAGCTGAGTTCAAGTCTTATATCTCACATATCCTGGGCAAGGGACTCAAATTCTTAGTGTTTAAGGCAATTCTCTAGGACACTATGAGCTACAGGGAAGGGGTGGATTGGCATTGGGAAAGGGAGTTTCCTCATTTCAGAGTTCATTGGTATACCAATGAAATAACATGTCTAGTCACCATCTCTACCTGCCCTAGAAACTACCATGTCTCCTGTTCTTTCCTTTCAATACCCCTCACTTGTCATCTAACACCAGGTTAGAGATTAAGGACCCAGGTAGCTGGTAATAACAACTACAAGAGACTATTCAGGAGAATGAGATGATTATAAAATTCTGAGAGACATACTTTCTGGGTAATTTAATCATGTTATTAAAAAGGTCAGCATGCTATCAATAAAAAATGTTAATTGTTATCTCTCTTAGAACAAAGACCTCTCATGGTGACAGGCTCAGAGTTTATATGCTCTTCAGAGTAGATGCTCCTGAGGAATACCCAAACGTAGAATTTCTTTTACTTTCTGATTGGCCTGGGTAAATTTTTTTAACTTATTCTCTTTGCCTCTTTATTTAGTATTTTGTTTTTCCCCAGTTATATGTAAAAACAAATTTTAATTTTTGTTTTTAAAACTTTAAGTTCCAAATTCTCTTTCTCCTTCTTTCTGGACTCCCATAATTGAGAAGATAAACAATCCAATATAGATTATACATGTGGAGGTAAAACTGTGATTTTAAAAAATTTTATTAGCTTTACTTTCCCGTGCCCAATAAATATTACTTCGATTAAGATCTAACTTTGCTTGTAATGATGGTATTTTGTGTTTATATTCTTATAGTTCTGTGCATGTTTTGACAAGTATAATCTCAGGTATTTTTAATACTTTCAAGCTATTTTATGTGGTCTACAATATTGATCAATATGGCTAGCACATTGGGTAGTTTCCCTATTTTTTCTCTTTTAATTAAAACTAATGTTGTTTTTACCTTTCCTTGTACTCTCAAGGCTTAGTACAATTTTTGGAACATAGTAAGCACTTAATACATTTTTGTAAAAGCCAGTAACAGGGAGAGCTTGGTGGCACAGTGGATAGAACACCAGTCCTGGAGTCAAGGGAACCTGCATTTGAAACCAACAACTTATTAGTTGTGTGATTCTGGATGAGTCACTTAACCCTGATTGCCTGCAAAAACTGACATTAATGTTTTTTTTATTTATTTTAAATTAAATTTCATTTTTCTTTCACCTGCAAAATTCCATATTCTATCCAACCCGCACCTCTGCTTTCTCCAAATGATGAAAAAATGAAGAAACCTAAAACTCCTGTTATAAACAGATGTAATAAAGCAAAACAGATCTCTATATTGGTCATGGAAAAACAAATCTCCTCTTGTGCCATGAGTTCTTTCCCACATGAAGAGATGGGGGAAGGCCCCATCATTTATTCTCTGGAATCATGATTGTTCATTATGATGATCAAAGTTCTTTTGGGGGGCCTTATAAATTTAATTTATTTTTAACATTAAAAAATTTGAATCCCTAATTCTTTCCCTACTATGACCCCTCCTACACTCCCTGAGAAGTCAAACAGCTATACACATTATTTCATTCAAAACATATTTCCATATTGGCCATGCTAGGAGAAAAATAAAACCAAAAAAAAAAAATGAAGAAAGTGAAAAAACCCCACTAATCTGTACTTCAGGTCATTTGACACATAAGGAACTGAGGCAAACAGGGGCAAATGACTTGCCCCAAGTCACAAAGCTAATAAGTATCCAAGGTCAGATTTAAATCAGGAAGATGCCTTCAGACCCATCTTCTATCCATTGCACTACCAAGCTGCCCTGCAACTGTGGAATACAAAATGTCAAAGGTGAACTTGGGGTAATAATACCATGACTCCCTCCTATTCATTCCAGTACAGGCTCCTTTCCTTATTAATTCTATCCTACATGCTTTAACAGTAACCTGATGGGGCAGCTCAGGATTATTTTCAAAAACTAAGAATACTCCATCCAACTGGCTCAGTATCTACTCTAGAATAAAACTTCTTCAAAGGACTAGATTGATTTTTCTCAAAAACTAAACCAGACACACACCTCACTGCTACTTACCAAGGAATTTATTAACAGTATCAAGAAAAAAAGAGAATAGAATAAACAGTTTAACAAAATGCAGAATGCTGTCACCTCTGGGCTCTGCAGAGCCTGGGGAGAATGGAGCTGCTGGGTGAACTAGCTCCTCCTGTAACCCTACAGTCCACTCCTCTGTCCCACGCTGGTCTTCTCCCTTCTTGCTTCTATCTTGCCTCTACCCCTCCTCATGTGGTGCCCTGATGTTTGGGAACAACCCCTCCCTCAAGGCCACTGAAACCACTAAAAACTGAGATCCCCTTGGAGTGTCTGGGTTTTCTACTTCATGAAGGAGGGATGGGAGGATCAAAGCAACTAGAATTTACTTTACCATTCTAGTCCCTGTAATATAGGAAGGCAGTTTCTAAACTTCCAGGCTGGGGGCCGATAGCTACAGGAGAAGCTGCTGTCTCAGCTGGGGACCCAAGCACTCTCCTACCTGGCTCCAATGATCCGACCTATTCCCTTGAGAGATGAAGGCAAGATGACTTTGATTCATCCTTGGTAAGTCTGCAGGCTGGGGCTTCTTCTCTCTCTGGTGTAGTCTGCTTGTCTGCTCTTAAGTCTGAGCTGTGCAGACCCCACTTGCTCTGCGCTCGCCCTGTCTGGACGCACTGGGCACTTTCCTTGGCTGGATTCTGCCATGTTCCATCTCCAAGTGGATTTAGTCACTCCAGAATCTGTTCAGATTCACTTTTTAAGGTTTAGTGATGGGATTCACGGAGGAGCTTAGAGAAGTTACTGCTTCCTTTCTGCCATCTTGGCTCCACCCTCCAGTGCTGATTTTTCTGTAGCCAGGATATGAAAGTGTAAATATATGAAAAATTCTTTAGACATTGTTTTTATTTCTATTACTTGAGAATTTTATTTGAAATTGCTTCTGTCACCAATTGTGTGATTACGTTTTGAGGGTTATGTGTGTGGAGGTGGATGTAATTATATTCCTCAATACATCCTTTTTCAGTTTTTTAATACCCATCTGACTGGAGGGATCAGAAAAAGATTCATCAGCAATTTTATGTCTAAGCTGAATCTTCAAGACAGTTATAGATCGTTTGAAATGGAGGGAAATGGGGATCTATCTATCATCACCTTAAAGGCAAACATGACAGGGTGTGCAAATGTATGGATGTGGGAGATGGAATGTTGAGTTTGGGAAATACTATTAGGTCCAGTTTAGTTGCAACATGGTATGTTTGAAAGTGAGTAAGACAAGAAAAAAAGGGAAGAAAAATTACACTGGAATGAGATTGTGAAAGACAATGGAGTTTGTATTTTAGCCTGGGAGCAAAAAGCAGTCAGTGAATGTTTTTCAGTTAGAGGTGACATTGTTGGTTTCAGAAAAAAAGGTACAAAGGACATTAGTTACATAACAATGTTAAGCAGTGAACTGACTGGAAGAAAGAGAAATAAAAACAAAGAAAGAGCTTAGGAAGCTACTGCAATCATTTCAGTGAAGGTGATGCAAACTTGAGTGCTGACAACATGAATGGAAAAGAGGAATGGATACCAGAGATGCTGTGAAAGTTGAGCCAACAAGGTTTCATGATTGGTTAGATATGGGGGTGAGGGAAAGGGCAGAGGAAAGGATTACTCTGAGGGTATGATGTTTGTGACTGAGAGGATGGTGGTACCACCAGCTAAAATAAGTGGATTTGGACAAGGGACAGGCTTAAGGAAGAAAGTGATGGGTATAGTTTTGGACACTTTGAATTCTATCTGTCTATAACACACCCATTGAGGATGCCTAAAAGGCATTTGACAACATGTGGCTAGACTTTTGTAGACAGATAAAGATTGGTTGTAGAGATCTGGAAGTCACCAGCAAAGAGGTGATAATTGAAACCATGGGAGTTGAAGAAGACTCTAGGTGAGGAAACAAGTAGAGAGAAGAGAAAAGATTGCAAGACTCAGCTTTGGGGGATCATATGTGTAGAATACGATGCAGCAAAAGAGTCAGGCTAAAATACAAACTCCACTGTCTTTCACAGTCTTACTCGAGCATAATGTTCCTGCCTTTTATTCTCTCACTTTACTCCATCCAAGCACACCATGTGCCAACCAAACTGGACTTAAGGGCATTTCCCAAACTCAACATTCCATATCTCACCTCCACGGATTTGCCCACTCTGTTCTGTTTGCCTTTGATTCAGTAACAGATAGACCCCAGCTTGCCCCCACCTCAAGCTATCTTTAATTTTCTTGAAGGCTCAGCTCTGATATCACATTGCTGATGAATATTTTCTTCTGACCCCTCCAGCCATTAATATTATCACCCTTTCCTTCTGTTTTTCTTGTGTTTATCTACTTTTGTATAATGTACATACCTCCCTCTTTTCACTTGGTGACTACAATTTAATTGAGGGCACAGATAATTTTGTTTCTATATTGCTGGTCTGTAGCACAGTAATTTACACTAATTTTTTTTTTACTTTCTAGTGCACTGTGGACATGAGGGATTTTTGTGGAAATTTCCCACACAGATGTGGATCCTTGACTGAATGGTATAGTAATTGAGAGTTTTCTAGTGTGTTCAGAGGGTAAGTGAACTCTCCTCCCCCCCCATCCAGTGACCCAGATAAGATGGGTTAGAAGCAGACTCAGAGCTTTGTACATTTCCTGCTTTTTCTTGCTGTTGTTGTTGGTGGCTGTCCTTTCTTGAAGAGGACCAATGACATTATGAGGGTGATATCTTGACTTTTGTGTGAATTGGATTTAAGTAAGGCAATTGCCCAAAGTTGTCAGCCTCACTGTGGCAAGTATACTGAAGATACTTAATAAGTCCTATATCCTATGATCATTGAATCACAGAATCTATCACTGAAAGAGACCTAAGGGGGCACCTAGACTAAGCTAAACCAAAAGAACAATACCTTCAATAATAAATCAATAACTTGCCATCGTAGATAGAGTAACCCAATTGGAGTTAGCAAAATCTGTGTCCAAATCCTGCATCGGACATTTGCAAATTGTATTATTTAAAGAATTTATGCCCCAATAAGCAGTAATCACATCCTCTACATGTTGATCTGCCCAGACTGACACAAGGATTAAGCATTTGATATTTTAGTTTTAAGCTTTGAGCCTTCAACTGTACAGTCTGTTGCTAAAATTGCCCTGTTAAATTACTTCTTGGCATGGGTGGGTACTGAAAAAGGGTGCAAAATCAATATTCATTCATACTCAGTGATGACAACTCAACTTCACTATTGACATTATTTACAACCACAAAATTAGTATATTGATAATAACAGAGTTTAAATAGCTCTGAGATACCCTGAAACCCTTTCTCTCTTGAAAAAAAGGACTTCTTCTAGTTGCTAGTCTTAAGTAATATTTCCTATATATCAAGTAATTTTTTGTTGTATCCTTTCATGGCATGGATGTCTTATCTATGAAAAAGTGTATGTAAGGAGTATAGTAAAATATGTATTATAATAGTAAAATAATAATGATTGATAGGTAAATACTGATACTGTTTTAATATTGACCATATGAATATTGAGTTTGGGGAAAAGGAGATATGATAGAATTATAGTTTTAGAATTGGCAAAAAAAACCTCAGAAGCCATCAAGTCTAATCTAATCATTTTACAGATGAGGAAACGGAGGCTCAGGCAGGTTAAGTAACTTGCCTGAAGCCTCACAATTGGTAAGATATTGGAGAACTTGAGATGGCCCATTTTTCACTAAGGGCAACATGAATTCTATAAATTTTATGGTACTTAGGTCACCATTGTGATCATGAAAATAACTGAGTACAAATTCCCTGAAAATAGAACTAGTGAAAAATTGGAGTAACTGGACCATCTGGCATACTGATCTCCACTCGAGTCTTTTCTAGTCTTCTCATTCTGAAAATTAGCTCAGATATTGCCTCTCTTGGAATGTCACCACACCCCTTAAGGTCCCCTCTCTTTTTTCCCAATGCAGGAATTTGGGAAGTCTTCTCCTGAAATTGCTCGTTGTCCCATTGAAAAAGTGTCACATCCTAAACTAACTCACCTCCTCTGCTGCCCAGATGCTCCTCTCCTCCAGCTTTATTTAAATTTATTTGTTCCACCTCAGCTTTCTCCTTTATTGCTCTTCTTTTCACTGCCAATGTGTTTTTGTTTTTTTTCTCTTTGGACCCTTTTCCTTGTCCCTCCCATTTCATTCCCAAATTTTGCCCTTGAGTATATTAGCAAACAGTTAATTTATCATGCTTATGAAGTTATAGGATTTTGTGACCCACAACTTATATTTTTTCATAATTCATTTAACTCAAGGTTTTTTTTTAAATCTAGTTTTGGAGAAATATTATGTGTTTGTTAGGAGTAAGTAACAACAAAGGTTAAGTGACAATATGATGTAATGGAAAGAACTCAGTACTAATGCCACAACATGATGTGATCCCCCTTGGTGGAGCATTGAGCATGGAATTAGGAAGACTCCTCTTCATCAGTTGAAATCTAATCTCAGACACTTACTAGGTGTGTGACCCTGGGCAAGTCACTTAACCTTGCTTGCCTGAATTCCTCATCTATAAAATGATCTAGAGAAGGAAATGGAGCTAACCATTCCAGCATCTTCCACAAATACCCCAAATGGGATCAGGAAGAGTCAGTCATGATTGAAATGAATGAACAACAAAGTTAGAAGGGACCTCTTCGGGGCATCTAGTCTGATTCACACTGGAACAGAATATTCTCCCCAAAATACTCCCCAAATGGTCCTCTAGACTTTGGATGATGTCCAGTATTGGGGTGACAAAGGGAAATGGGGCTCACTACCCGTCATGGCAGACTGTTCTCCTTTTGGATAGCTCTAATTGTTCAGATAATTTTCTTTCCATGAAACCCAAAGCTTCCTCTTTGCAAATTTCTACCAAAGACTTCATGCTCCCTCTTCTGAACTGCAGCTCCACATCACCATCTAGTGAGCTACGGGACATATTCATGTGGCTGGTACATGGTCATTTCAAACTCTCCATGACCAAAATAAAAGTCATGATTATTAACTCCACCCCATCCCTCCTATTCTGAACTTACCTATTTCTTTCAGTAGGAGGAAGGGCAGAGAGAAGGAAAGAAATGAGAATTTATTAAGTACCTGCTATGAGTGAGTCACTGTGCTATGCACCTACCCAATGGAGCCCCTTCTTCCCAGTTATCTCACTATAGCAACTCATCCTCACCCATAGCTGCTCCATCTCCCCAAATATCCAATCACTGACCAGATTTGGATGATTCCTGGTCTGCCATATCTCCCACATATGTCCTCTATTGGAGGAGGTCAGGCCCTCCTCACCTCTCACCTGAATGGCAACAATAACCTCCTTATTGATGTCCCTCCCTCTGATCTCTCCCTTCTCCCCTCCATTCTCGCTACAGCTGACCATGGGCTATTCCTTGGGCACATCTCTGACCAGGTCACTCTGCTGGTTGTTATGTTCCAGGGGCTCTAGGATAAGATCTGATGCCTCTGTTTCACAGCCAGCTCAGACTTTAATCTCTAGGCTTTTTTATACAATGGTTACTTTCACATAGAAACACAGTCCAGCCAAACGGGCCTTCTTCCTGTTGTGCTTTGCTCAACATCCTCCATGCATCTCTCTTCTCCATGGCTTTGCACAGACTGGTTCACAAGACTCCTTGTCTCCTCTGCTTAGTATCTCTCACTTTTCTTCTTCAAAGCTCATCATCAGTTGTATCTCTCACCTGAGGCTTTTCCTAGTCTCCTAACTCCTGATGTCTGCTCTCCCAAAGAAAAGGCCTTTTATTTCTTTTTTATGTAGTTTGTCTATAGTTTATACTTTGAAAGTAGTTTTATGTCATTTGGAACAGGTGTGCATATATTATTCATGTCAATGGAATGCAATCACCTTGAGGGCAATGGCTGTATTCCATTCATGAGTTTGTTGCATTTAGCATCAGCACTCTGCCTTGCCAGAAGTGATTTCTTGAGAAATACTTGTTGATTGATTGCTTTACTGGGTCAGAAAATCCCTATTTGAGTCCAGACTCAGCCATTTACTATCAGGGAATCTTTCCTATATAGCAATTCCCATATCCTTAAAACTTGGATAATAATATTTTTCCTGCTTACTCCCTCTTGTGAATATCAAATAAGATAGCACATAATAGCCAGTATTTCTACTGCATTTAAAAATTTGCAGAGCTCTTTATGAACATCTCATTTCATTCTCATAACAGCCCTGGGAGGGGGATGTCATTATTATCCTAATTTCACAGATGGGGAAACTGAGGGAGACAGAGGTTAATTAACCTGCCCAGAATCACACACCTAATGAATGTCCAAGGAACATAAATTTTCCTGACTGCAGTTTGAGCTGTTCTCCATTGTGCCGCCTGGCTGTCTCAGTAGATGTCAGAAGTATTTTTAAAAATGTAAGCTCCTTTGTAAATGTGAGTTGTTGGTATGATACTACAAGTCTGAAGTCCTCACCTAGATATATGTGAAATGTGTTTCTCTGTGATTCAGTTCCCTCATCTGCAAAATACATTGTAGCTTTTACCTTGCAAGGTTGAGAAGGATGAGAGGAGATAATTTATGTAAAAGATCTTGGTAACTTCATAGCAGTAGAGGCATGTGAAGGAGAGAGAACCAAGGCAGGAGGGGTAAGAGCTGGTCTCAGTCAGGAAGTCTGATCTCTCTCACTCTGTGGCTCTGTGACCCAGGGAAATCACTTCACCTTTCTGGGTCCCAGGAAACATTCTAGGACTCTCAATTGTAGAGAAGGTGCATTGGTAGAATTTCTTCCTCAGGAAGGATTTTACCTAAGTGAGACCTTGAAGTTGAGGTCCTTTTCCTTTCCCCTATAAATGTGAGCTGTTATTGTTATCTTAGGATCTGGAGCACAAAATTCACTGGAGTCAGAGAAATTTTCCCCTAACTCTTAATGAAACCACCCAGTGAATCTGAATACTTTAGCATTTCCTGAATTCCCTCTCTTCAGTTTCAGGTGACTGATATGGATATGTGGTCATAAAAACTGGGGGTCATTAAACAGAATTAAAAGAATGTCTTTCTCTTCCTTCTACTTCCCTACCTTCTTGATCTTTCCCTCCTTTTCTCACTTCCTGCTTTCCTTACTGTCTTCCCTTCTGAGGTATTTTTCTGTTCCTCCCCTCCCCCTCCCACTTTTCCTTCCTTTCTTCCTTCCTTCCTTCCTTCCTTCCTTCCTTCCTTCCTTCCTTCCTTCCTTCCTTCCTTCCAACTTTACTTCTCTGTCTCTCTCTCTCTCCCTCCTTCCCTTCCTCCCTCTCAGATATTTAGGGAATTTTTTTCATATGACTACACATATTTGTTATGACATTTGTTTTTTTTTCCTTCTGAAGTGAGTGAGTGGAGAAGGGATAAGGAAAGTATTTGAAACTAAAAATAAAAAGAAACTGAATTTTAAAAAATGTTTCTCAAACCCTATGAAACCTATATGTGTGTGTGTGTATCTGTGTTTCTGTGTATAATGAGAGAGAAAAAATTAAGAGAGAGAGGGGTGGGGGAGGGAGAGAGAGGGAGAGAGAGAGAGAGAGAGAGAAAATTCATCCTGGGTACAACAAATTTATTAATTTGGTGTCCTGCATTCAAATTTTGACTCTGACAATCACTGGCTACATAGATTATATGTAATATAATATAAATACACAGATTTATATCACCCGAGGCTCTGAGATTTGATTCCAACATCTGTCAAATGAAAACAATAACATTTGCTCAT